>OU565292.1:11745390-12172890 GCA_913789915.3 Sphecodes monilicornis
AATATATATATATATATATATATATATACTATGGATACGGTATTCGGATTCTGAAAATGTCCCGAATTGAACAGTAAATTTGGATGCCAGCGCCGGTATCGTTCCACCGATGTACTGTACCCCTCGTACTCCTCTTCACCCCGTGATCCTCTATACTTCGCCATGTGTTTGCGTCCCTCTAGATGGCGCTGCTTTCAATCGAGTTGGTTGGACGTCATCGACAGTTTTTATTTCGTAGCGTGTCAATGACGTCCAATCAACTCGATTGAAAGCAGCGCCATCTAGAGGGACGCAAATACATGGCGAAGTATAGAGGATCACGGGGCGAAGAGGAGTACGAGGGGTACAGTACACCGATCGAACGATACCGGCGCTGGCATCCAAATTTACTGTTCAATTCGGGACAAAAAGCTGTGTAACTGGCTTATGGCAATACCGTATCCATAGTATATATATATATATATATATATATATATATATATATATATATATTAGTGACTCATGTTTGTCGCAAATGCAAGAAATCCGCTGTCTACTTATAACAGACTGCAGTAAAATAGAATTTTTTTCTTTTATTTATTTATAAAGATCGCGTCAGCTACTAGGTCACTAGCGACCATTGGAGAGTAGATACAATTTACATCAGTGGGTTGTATTTGCTGTTTCAATAAGTTTACTAGATTGTAGATAGTGTAACAATATTTTTAACAAAATTGTTGACACGATGGATTTCCGATTCTATATTTTACAAGTATTGATTATATCTTTCTAGGTTATATCTGGAAATTAAGCGACTTGTCTGATGAAATTTTAGAAAAAGAGCTTTAAAATGGTACTCGATGATCATAATAGCTTTTTCTTTTTGAAATATGACTGTAGAAAAACGAAAACGATTTTTGAATCCCAATCCTGAACAAAAAGACAATGAATAAATCCTTTTAAACGTTCCAGGCTGTAGAAATAACTGGACTGCGGACCCTTATGTAAAATAGAAATTGTCTAATTTTAAGGAACAAAAATTAAATGAAAATATATTTCCTTTTTCCATCACCTAAATAAGTTGAAAATAATAAAACTGTACCGTCAAATTCTTCTAATGTCCTTGCAGTTTTGCATTTCATCTACTCATTTTTATCTTAAATGCACAAAACCTGCAGTCTAGGAGTAACATATTTTCAATACATTGCAACCAGTAGACTCTAGAAGCTTGTCTTTCTAGTTTTTCTAAGCTTGAGGATTCCCCAGCAGGATAGGATTACAAGGATAATAAATCTCATAAACGGCCGTATCAGATTTCCTTCCGAAGATTGCAAACGAAATTTAATAAACGACCATTCGAAATTGCCAAGCGAACCAAAGTGGAAAGTTAAAGCGAAATAAGCGGGGAAGAAAGATTGCGCCAAGAAGAAGATGATCTTGCGTTTGAACTTGGTGAATCTTTGTATCGAGATAGACAGTCTCTCTCTCTTTCTCTCTCACCAGACGCTTCTATTATGTCCGCGATGAAAAGTTGAGGCAGAGCCCATAAATCTTAGCACTTGTATGAAGGATAAAGCTTCGAAAGGGGCTGCTGAATGCAACGAAAAAGATTAAGAAAATCACGTTCTCGGCCACGACCCCTATTTAACCGTCAGCAGGAAAGTTGGATAGCGTAGGTGGGCGTGCAAGTAAATAACAAGCAAGAAGAGATATAGTTGCGCGACGGAGGCCGTAATTAAAATCGGCTGGTATTTACTCGGGGGTAATGAAGGGGCAAACACACAGTTTGTCTCCGTAGCTACCCGCTGCCTCACGATTTGCTCATAGGTAGGACCCGACGAGGGTGTGTAGCACGAACAACACGGCACCGACACTGCCATCGCTTGCTGCCATTCACCTATTGCCTCAAGAAGCCTGGGAATTCGAACCAAAGACAATCTGAACTGAGATAACACTGCGGCCGCTATTGAAACTTCCGACAAACTGGAAATCTTTTCATAGGATAACACATTAACCCTTAAGTCGACCTTCAAAATTTAGGTTTAAAGCATGAAAAGATTCAATTAAATGATACTGGTTTGGGCAGAAAGTTTCTTCGTATCTTCCCGATATATGTCGTACCATGTCATAACTCTGTTAATATTAATCGGATTTGGCATTACTTAAGTGGCATTACAAAGAGTAATTAAGAACAAGAAATTGTGATTTTTGTTTATTTAGTCAAAAGTTATTATGTCTTGAAAATGAGCGAAAATAAAAAAAATTCGATATATTTTGAAATTTTATTACAAAAAAGGAAAGAATGCGACTCAAGCTGCTAAAAAAAAATTGCGATGTTTATGGACGTGATACAGTATCAGTACGTAGGGCACAAAGTTAGTTCAAGCGTTTACAATCTAGAAATTTTAATGTTAAAGATATATCTCGTTCTGGTCGACCAGTCACTAAAAAAGTTGATAAAATCATGGAAATAGTTGAACAAGATGGTTTTACGTCAAAAATGGCAAAAGGAGGTCGATCAAAACGGCACATACTGGATTTAGTAAACTTCATTTAAAATATGAAAAAAAGTTGATTCACTTCTGCATTAATATACGAAGAAACTTTCTCACCAACCTAATATTTAATATTCATCTCTATCGAAATGGTAACTAGAAGCGTAGTGGGACAGCAAAATTTCATCTAAATCCATAAATACTTATATATTAAACAATTATTAGCATAAATTAGAGCAAATCTGCATCGGCCCGAATAGTTCACTTGAACGTTAACACGTGACTGACACACCAGTGACCATAAAACTGATTCAGTGAAAAACTGCAAAAGTTCGTGCCCAATTTGAATATAAAACTCGAGCAGGTACATTTTTAAATAAGAATTTTGTTCATTAATTTCACATTATTCCACAATCGTCTACCGACGTGTTATAAACAGGATTTTTAAGAAGAAAGTCAGGGTCGAACTTTTGCACTCATTCAATAATTAAAATAGAAAAATCAAGAATTGTTATAACAGTTACCTTTGAGATCTTTGTACACCTCAAGAATTCTGACACAGTTTGGTTTACGTAATAGGTTGTGACGAAAATTGGTTTTTAAGTTTGATTAAAAAATGTTGTGCAACAGAGACTATATGATAATCGCTAAAAGTAATAGCTGAAAGAATGATATCAACATTGATAATTTTTTCATCGAATGGTACATTTTAATAAATATTTTATTTATTCTATGATGGGAAACAAAGTGGGACATGTTTGAAAGAAATCGCTATATGAAATATGAATTGAAAATGCAGACAAAAATAATATTCTGAAACACCTTCGTTCTGGAAAATAAAATTTAATTTCATATCGTTCTACGATCAATTTGCAATTTATAATTAACTTTTTTAATCATATTTCCACCTGCGAACTACACAACTTTTCTTTCTCGACGATAATCTGTTTCATGAAATTTCATTACGAATTTCACTAACAATTTTCAATAGAAAATTCACCAAATTTCACTGACATAGAGTTTTCAATTAATCTCGCTTGTGAAGGAAATAGCGATTGGAAAACAGTGGTCTCTCGTTTAGCAAACAACCCTTGTCACGGCTTTTATTTATAAAAATAGGGAGAAAAGGTTTAATGGAATTTTTTGATAGGTTCTCAAAGTTCCATAGAGAGTAGATAGATTGTTGAATGAAATAATTGCAGTTTCCATAGATTTTACGAATAGACTTTATGTATTGTATATTTTCCATACATTTATAAGAAAAATTAGTAGTTTCAATTTAAAATAATAGATTAAGAGGATTTAGGAATATAGACGTGTTATGTACAACTTATTACAATCGATAAAAGGATAAAGGAAGAACTGTTTACTTAGCTCCTGTTTTTTGCAATTGACCATTGCAAATAGTAAGTGCTACAAAGAGATTGATTTCCTCTCCTGAATATTTTAGTAAATTCTAAATAATATAAAAGAATTCTTAAATTCGTGTGATGGTTTTGCTGTTCTGTATTTCACCTACTAATTTTTGTCATAAATGAGCAAAATACATAGTTTAAATACGACAGATTGTAAATGCGGTGACCTGAAGTCAGAAATTATAAACTTGAAACTCTGTATTTTATTAGTAAACGGAAAGAAATACATTTAGCATAACCAAACACATTTATATTTCAACCAAATATTTTCTTCGACGAAACATTTGAGCAGAATATTTTTTAAAAACAACATGTGTTTATTTTTATTTCGATCCCTGATAAAAACACGATCAGCTCAACCCATTTGGTTCTTCATACAAAACATTCTAATGCGATTGGCGAAAGACAAATGTTGCAGATCGAGTATTGGTATATCCGGCAGTTTGTCAGCTCGGACAAATTTGTATCCTCATTATCGACTGTCGCGCTTGTCCCCCAATCGAAGGAATTTCCCTTCGAGATTTTCATAGCCCTTTTCATCAGCACCGCTCGCGGTGATGTGGATCGACGAGGGGTGTGTGGAGCAGGCGATGGAAGATTTATGGTGTCGCTTACAGTGGTGGTACGCCCTCTTCAGGGGGGAGGTGGGCCACGATCAAAAATAACAGCAGCCTTTTCGACCGGTATCAATTTCCCTCGCGATAAGGGATCAGGTAAATCGTGGTTATTTCGTCTCGGGGCCGCGGTAAATCCTGCGCGTGCGTGCCACCGGGGCGTGCACGAGGTTCGTACACGCACGCATGAACGCCTGTGATCGAGTTCCCCGGAAATGAATGCCGTAATTAGGATTCGAAGGAATTACGGGCTGGGAAATTGCTGGCCTCGTGGTTAATAGATTTTTAAAATAGGTAAAATAGATACAAATATTCTCAATTTATCGAATGACGCAGAACCCGTTTATTAAAATGCTTAATTGAAAAAAACGTAATTATTTAAAAAGTACCACTCATCTCTGATTTTGATGAAATTTAAATATGTTATAGATCTCGATATTTTGAACAACTCTTTACTATACAGAAAATATTCGAAACATTAAAAATTGCAATTTATCCCCATCTTTCATACCCCTCTTACGACCTTGACGTTTCAATATTAATATTAAAAATATCCTTTCTTGCATCGAATTTCGGAAAACTTGTTCTTAACAATGTCAATAGGATGCGAGCCAATCTAAGTGCAATGTTTAAAAAAAGTGTGAAGACGTTATTTTTACGGAGGATTCTCATTGTCGTCGTCGACAAAACCGTATGTTACGCGTCTCATTAAATAACGCCGGTGTTATTTTCACGTATCCTTGGCGACGCTCGATTTCATTCTCATTCACTGTACTTATGCTAACACGAGCGTTTACTGTCTAATAAGAGCCGCCTAGGGACACGCTGCCTCTCCTTTTTCTCTCGTATTATAGGGCCATGTAAAGTACCACCGGTCTTTAATGCAAATCGAGCCAAAGAGTTCGCCGCAATTGGTCCCGACGCCGCGCTGCGCTGCGCCGCGAAGGATGGGAAATAATTAGAGTGTACGTCGCACCGACAATTTTGCACTTTTAATTCTTTGTACGCGTTTCGCGGCACATTTGCATCTGTTAAAAGGGTCGGGAACACGAGCCTTTTTCTTCCGCGGTCAGCAGCACCGGGCGGTTGTAATTTTTTCGAGAATGTACGGTATCGCGTTTCTGTAATTTCCCGTGGAACCGAGCTCACAATAAGAACAGTTTTTATCATCATATTCCAACGTGGTGCACGCTGTCTCACGGCTTGCAATTTTTTCTGTCGCGGCTGAATGTAGTTTTATTCTCCAGGGGATCTAATATCCTTCAAGAAATATTCATGCAAATATTCTGATGGCGTTTTGTGTCTTTTTCAGAAAATCAATAGTTAAGAAATGTACTAGAATAAATACTTTATTAATTTTTTGGACATTTATTCGGGATGTTGACTTTACGCATACTAGGAATATCGGTATCGAAAAATGCGATCATGAAATCTGATAGATGCCAGGTTAGTCTTTATTTGATCATATAACATGTTTCTAACATGCCATAAATTTAACAGCAAACTACAATACAATTATTATTAATAAGATACAAATAAAGCGACTTTACTAGCTTCAAAAAGCTGCAACGTTTTGTTTCAAAGAAGACATGTCTGGAGAAGAAATCGCAGTGCGTGATAAATTAAGAAGTAAATTGAAACAATGATTGAGCGCGTAATTATTCAGCAAGGCAGTGAGTTTAATATAATTTTTCATTGTGCTAAAACAATGAAGAGTTAGGTTTCTGTTGAGATGAACGGGATTGGATTTTATACGATATTATTGGCTGGTACGTAGAGAAGAGTTACAGCACTACAGATTCGTCTCGGTATTAGTTTTATTTTAAGGCGCCGTATTCTCTGCGCTGAATCTAATAGATGATTACCAAGAATTTTAATTAACTTGGCCAGCTGAAATTACACCCTGAAAATAATTAGCACACAGCTCACTCGAGTTTAGAGACCTCTTAAATCCATAACGAGCGGCGAGTAGTATCGTATTTTGAAGCTGGATAAATCTCTGCTAGATTGATGCTTGAAGAACTTTAATTTTAAGATTACAACGCTTTCTGCATCAACATTGCTATTAAACCATACAAATGTTAAAGAAATGATAGGAATCAATTTAAGCGCAAAAACTCGAGAATAATCATCAAACACTGTGCATAACTTATACGAAGCAATTTAAAAAGGTACATAAAAGTTTGCTTCTGGGAACAACAGTGTTATTAAAAATCATTATCAAATGAGTAATATATCTAATATATAATAATAATTATTATCAATTCAATATCAACTGAATAAAGTTTGTTCAGAAAAATTATGGAAATTATTAGGAAAAGTTGTGCAAGATCTCTTGTTTCATTTTTAGGTGATTACAGAGTTATACAATTTTAATGAAGTGCCGTTAATGATACCATGTAAATGCGAAAGTAAAAGTATGCATGTCGTTATTTTCGTATATATTATTGTTTTAAATTGCTGGGAACAGGAAGCGTAATTCCGCCTTTGCATCATGCGTAAATGTGGCGTGAATGGCTAGCCGACTTAGATTCATACACGATTTGCAGTCAGAGGAAATAAGAAATACGCGGACAGAGACGAATTGCGCATTCTGGATTCACAGTACACGTGTATTCGCATCATATCAGTTCGGAACACGAATTCGCGACTACGCGCACCATTGCTGAGATTTTACTGTCACAACTTGTAATTATTCCAACAACGACCAAGTAAAAACAAGCTCATTACAACACTAAGATCAAATGACCGATTTCATGTATTTTACTTCACAATTATTGAAATTGTACAAATGCTTCCATGGAAAATGATTGAATAAATTTCTTTATTCAAGTACATATTGCGGTAAAAATCCCGCAAAATCTAAATACAGTGTCTAAAAAGAAAATAGCACACCCTTAAAAGGAATAATTTTTTTCAAATTTGACCAAACGACGTGAGATATTTTGAGATGCCGGAAGGATCAGTTTACTGAAGAATGTGCGAAGAAATTATTCAAAAACTGTTATTGGACGAAATTGTGAAAAAAAAGGTTGTAACTTTTTTATCTGTGACTAGAATGAAAACATAAAATATACTGTTCATAGATTAGTATTAGATAAAAATCGTTTAACATTGTTATGAGCCACAAATGATTAAAGATAACAAAAATAGTACGAAACTGTGATTTAGATCAATAGTAAGCTCAAAATTCAAAAATTCATTTCAATGCCTATAGCTTTCTTATGGGTCAACAATTACGACGTAACTTTGTGCACGTATATGTATAACTTACTTATGTTAGAACTAAAAAATGCATGTTTTAAATTTACATTGTAGGCTCAGATAAAAAAGTTACAAATCGTGATCTTCACCTTTTTCTTCTCAATTCTGATGAATAGCAATTTAAGAAAAAAAATTTTTCACATTAGCCAGAAAACTAATTCTTCTAATATTTAAAAAATTCATGTCGTTTGGTAAAATTTTAAAAAAATTATTCCTTTTAAAATGTGTGCTTTTACGTAATGTAAATATAGTCTTATCATTTTTATAAGCTGATACATTTCACTTTTAGAGCTCGGTAGATTTAGTGCTAATAAATCTCATTCTCTTTGAAATGAAGACTCATTATTACCACGTTGGCATCATTTAAACCGATCACACTATACATTTCGTGACGAACAATATCTCAAGTATAAGCAATATTAAATAAAACCAATTACTCCCAACCATCAACAGCCACCGCTTTAATAACATACTTGACTGATTGATTGATCGAGTGATAGAAAGTCGCAGCACAAAAGTGATTACCGGATCGAAGATGAATCTCTAGACAAAACATACGGCCAGTCAAGTCATAAATCTAGTCTCACCCAACACTAAACATCGTCAGCTAATCCCCAGTCTCGTAATTTATTATGAATGAAGACTGTCCAGTATATGCTTACGAAGATAATGAGCTGCTGCAAGAAGACAGCGAGGCTGAGTCTATTTCAACTTAAAATATCAAAATCATCGTTTAATTCCTCGGTGTCTGAGAATTAAATTAACGGAGCAGCTGTTATGTTAAGAACAGCAAAAAGACTAACATGGCCACAAGAAATATCACCAAAAATATGTTTCAAAAAATAGACAAATAAGCAGTTTAAGTATAATCATACGGTTGTAAGAATAGTTAAGTGTCAGAGGGTTAAAAAATATTTAAACAATCTCCACAGATTTTGGAAATATTTTGAAATGATTGGATGGTTTCAGGCATTTTCCAAGAGGTATTGCAAGATTTTTGGAGTCGAGATCTTCGCTCGGAGATAGACCGAGACGGTACGAATCACATCTTTACGGTGACCGGGACGGAATTCGAGTAACGGCGGCCAAATTCGACGGCTTTAACGAAGAGCCGAAATTGGCTCGTAAGAAGACAATTGGACATCGGCCATTCCGTTGAGCGACAGTCGCAGATGCGGCAAAAAGACGCACAATTACGCTTCGCGTACGATGTCGCATCATGAATAATAGTCGGCCGCGAACTAAACCATCTCTGCCTCCTCGCGCGCTGCGCCGCGCCGCGACAAGACAGCCACCATCGTCGCGGCTAACTCTTCTAGGAAATCCAACCAGGCCCGAAACTGGGACAAGGTTTGGAATAGCCATTTTATGACACCGTTATTGCAGCAATTGTTTAACTCTTGCTCCGTACAGTTGCTCCCGTCGGTTTTACTGCGCGAATTTCTGACGTGTCCCGGCATGGGCCGCGTCGCGACGCCCACCAACAATTTACATCCTCCAATGAAACTCGACACCCGGACAGCCACGACGCTGGGAAAGCCTACTTTTAACGTTTCAAAGCGGCTTCACGTTTTTAATGGTCGTTCGAGTACGAATTATGTTGCCTTTAGCTGAAAGAGTTCGAGACGAGACGCTGAAAACCGAACTGTTTCCATTGGCGAATTTGTTCCATAAGTTGCTTTCACACTGTGCGAGTTTAATATTGTTTGGCAACGCAAGCACGATTCAGTAATGTTCCATTTTCTGAGCCTCCACTTCCACAACCGCGTCATTTGCTTCCTGAACCCTTACGTCAATATCCACATTTTTTATGATATTCAGTTTTACACTGAACTGGTCAAAATATGCTAGTGCACCACCACTAATAGATTTGTTGTTTGTAAACAGGGTGTCCCACATAAATGCGAACACCTAAATATCTGTCGTATTTACAGTCCTATCAGAAAACTTCAGAGGACAAAGTGACACTATTGCAGGGGGCAAATATAATGGTAAAGAAAAAAATTTTTTATGTCGTGTTTTTTAATGAAATTTCAAGATCACCGATGTTTTTTTAAATGGAATAGTATATTTTTTTACGATAGCACGATAGACAATAAAAAACTGAATTTAGTGGATATCACTTTTTTGACCTTGAAATGACCTTGAGCAAGAATAATCATGTTGGATACAATGTGGAAGTTTAAAACTTACGTGTTTCAGCAAAGATTACGCGTTGTTTACGGCGGGTTGACCTTTACATATCATAATAAATGTTCGAAATGTTGACCATCCTCATTTATGCAATATTGCAATCTTGCATTAAATGATCTGTAGGCATTGTCGATTTCCTGAGACGTAATTGAAGCACATGCTGCAGTAATCCTTTGCCGCATATCCTCTGGCGTTGTGGGTTTATCTTTGTACACAATACATTTTATCTTGCCCCACTGTTAAAAGTCCAATGGTGTCACAAATACGATTCACAAATTTTTCATGATACAAATGCACTGCTTGCCTCAAAGATTGGTGGCTTTCGCCATATGTGAAAACCATATCGATTTGTTCCTGTACAGTATAACGCATTGTTATAACTTTCACATTTCGAATTCGAAATATGCAGAAGGAACAACGTACTTATTCTAACCGATTAACCTTCTGTTAACGATCTCAATGATACATACTCTAACATAAACATACGCTGTTTACTATGAAAAATATTTCAAACATTTGTTGTGGTTTGTAAAGATCAACCCGCCGTAAACAACGCGTAATCTTTGCTGAACCACGTAAATTTTATACTTCCACATTTTATTCGCTCCAACATGATTATTCTTGCTCAAGGTCATTTCAAGGTCAAAAAAGTGATATCCACTAAATTCAGTTTTTTATTGTCTATCGTGCTATCGTAAAAAAATATACTATTCCATTTAAAATAACATCGGTGACCTTGAAATTTCATTAAAAAACACGACATAAAAAATTTTTTTCTTTACCATTATATTTGCCCCCCTGCAATAGTGTCACTTTGTCCTTTGAAGTTTCCTGATAGGACTGTAAATACGACAGATATTTAGGTGTTCCCATTCATGTGGGACAACCCTGTAGATATTAGCTAAATGCTTATCGACTGATGATATTAGGTCGTTGCAAACGAAATGGCCGTTTTTGAATCTTTAACATAAACTGTTATTTTACAAGCTTTATTCATATTCAATTAATCGAAATAATTTCCATCGATATGAATACACTTCTTCCATCGTGATACAAGTGCCTCAATATCTTTCTGGTAGAAATCTAATAAACGTGAGGCAATAAATTCATGAAATGCAGTTTTTACAGCACGTGCTTCTTTGAATATTTTTCCGTTCAAAAAGCCATCTAGGTGCTTGAAAAAATGGTATTCAGGAGATCACAGTTCAGGCGAATAAGGAGGAAGAGGAAGAACCTCACACTTCAACTCAGCTAATTTTTTTACTGTTTGTTTCGCAATATGTGGCCAAGCATTATCGTGAAGCAATAATACACCACGTCTATTGACTAATGCCGGCTAACTCTTTTACTTTTCTCACAGCCTTCAGATGTCGGGAGACAGTTGAATAGTGTGTATTGCTTCTCTCCGCGATTTCCCGAACAGTTAGACTTAAATCCCTTTCAACCATCTCTTCTAAATCTAAATCTTGAACAGCTGCTGGCTTATGACCACGAGGCTCATTTTCCAGATTTGTATCTCTGGAACGAAATTTTTCAAACCAACGCCATATGGTCCGATCACTTGCTGTACCTTCACCAAAAGCATCATTTATGTTTTTCGCTGTTTCAGACGCAGTCTGTCCATGTTTGAACTCATACAAGTAAATTATACGGATTTCCTTTTTTTCCATGGTGAACGAAAATCGATTTTGAATCATGTACACTGTACAACATCAATAATCTTATACACGCATATTCATGTACAAGATATGTACTTTTCAAATTGTACAACTTCAAGAAAAACTAAACTACAAAGGCGGAAAGTTTCAAATGTGAAAAACGGTCATTTCAATTGCAACAACCTAATACAACGAAATAGTTTACATTGTACATCGGTTTAGTTAAAATATCGAATGATCGCCGTAGACTATTGCAACTTTGCGTAGGAAAATCACAGAATAGTCTGTCCACGCTCATTCTATAGCTTGAAGCGTTTATTTTCAATACCCTAAATCGCATCTTCCTTTAAAACAATTTCGTCATTTAACAACGACAAAAAAGCAACGTATGTTCCATCAAATCGTCTGTATGGGAAATCGAGCACAATCGGATCAACACGCATTGCGTTAATTTGTTGTAACTTTGCGAAGAAATATCATAGAACAGTCTATATGGGCTCATTCTACATCAGGCCTGGCCAACACGCATCCCGCGGGCCGCATGCGGCTCGCCGGGCGATTTATATTTCTATTAATACTTTTTTTTCTCGTTGTATTTATACAAAAAAATATTAAGTAAATGAAAATTTGCATGTGTCATTGTTATAATGCGCAAGAGTGACTACAAACTCCAGTTCGATATTTGATTTCTACGAACGTCAAATGTTACTGCAAGAATCGGTTTCGTTAGGCAACCATCGGTCGGCAACGAACACCATGTTCCGCTGTTAAATAACTTTCCAAAAAGCCAACCTATGAATTTCTCGAAATATGTTAATGAAATAAAGAAACGTATAGCAATATTTGATAGTCGTTTCTCCGATTTAGCAAAATATGATAAAATGTTTGAAATATTTTCATGCCCATTTCATGTTGACGTGAACAGTGTTCCTGAAAATCTGCAAATTGAGTTAATTGAGCTACAGTGCAACAATGAAATGAAACAAAATTTTGTGTCCACATCAAAAATGAATTTTTACAATATTTTGTAAAATTACATCTGAGAGATATTCCAACTTAAGATATTTTGCACAACGAGTTGTAAGTGCTTTTGGATCCATATATGTTTGTGAAACATTATTTTCAAAGATGAAATTTACAAAGAGTTCATCGCGTGTTTCATTAACTGATGCCAATTTAGAAAACCAGCTAAGATTTGCAACGTCGAACATAAATGTAGATTTACAAAAATTAAGTGAAAGAAAGGATAATCGAATATCTCATTAATTAAGACTCGAGAGTTAATTATATTGAATCATAGTATAACAATAAAGTTTTATTCATTTTGTATTTGTATTACATTTTTTAAAAATATGTTTACCTAAAGTGCGGCCCGCTGTAACGTTCCGCGTCATCAAAATGACCCGTGAATCCATTTGGGTTGGGCAGGCCTGTTCTACATCGTGAAACTTCTACTTTCATCGACCCGAATCTTAAAAATATTTTTATCTTAGAACAACGTCTAAAACAGCATTGGTCCAAATGAAAGTCTAACAAAAGCCGTCCTGCACGAATCGCGTTAATCTGTTGTAACTTTGCGAAGAAATATCACAGAACAGTTTATATGGGCTCATTCTAGAGCGTGAAACTTCTACTTTCATCGACCCGAATCTTACAAATATTTTTATCTTAGAACAACGTCTAAAACAGCATTGGTCCAAATGAAAGTCTAACAAAAACCGTCCTGCACGAATCGCGTTAATCTGTTGTAACTTTGCGAAGAAAAATCGCAGAACATTCTATCTGGGCTGATTCCACAGCGTGAATCCTCTACTTCCCCTGTTTTAACTCGTAACTACTTCAAAAATATTTTCGTCTCTGAACAAAATTGAAAAACCAAGGCACGTTTCATCAAACGGTTTGAATGTAACCTAGCATTCTATAACCTAGTCTTCATATTTTTATGCTACAAATGAAAATTTAATTTATAATTATACAAGAAAGTAGTGCTATGATGGCTGCCATGAAATCGTCAAAATTGTTATGATCATTCTAATGGTTAATGTACCTGATGCAATAATAAAACTCTATCAAACGGCACAGTAATGAAACGGCTTCGCAACATTTCCAAAAGCTGTAAATGCATATCTGCATTCAAGTTAATATACTTCTCGTCGAACCTGCTCGTGGATCAGCATAAGGGGTTAAATGTCAGCATCCAATGGAGTCAGGGGATTCAGGGCGGTCGACGTAAATCGCCTTCTGAGTCAATAATTCGACGATTCGTTCGGATGCGAGCAACTTTCCATAGAAAACGACGCACAACCATCGTAGGTCGGAAGATCGGGGTTTGGCGGGCAAACGGTTTGGATACGGACCCGATGGTGGTTCCCGGTGCTCATGCTCGCAGGATCAGGTCCGGGGGAGCATGTTTATGTGAGTCCCAATGCATGCTCGGCCGAGCCGAGCCGAGCTGGCTGGCTGCGCCCGCCTACATCAGTCGTTCTCCCAAACGAATTGCAAACTCGCGGATCCTCGTCAGAATTGCAAATGACACACGCCGGGGGTATATTTTAAAACGAGTGCTTCCCGATAATAGCTGCGGCCCCGGAATTTCATCGGCACGAAACCTCGCGAGCGTCCACCACCACCACCGCACTGAGTCGCGTCGTTGTCGTCGTCGTCGTCGTTTCGCGTTTTGCACGGAAACCGAGCAGTGCCATCGAACCCGCCGAGCTAATCGCTTCGCGAAAACTGAAAAACTTGTTTCCCGATTTCACGCTCGTCTTCTTTCCCGCGGCAGTACACGAGATCGAAGTGAAGCCCGCGGGCTTTTACAAACCGTCATGTCATTGCTTTTAATTATTCATGTAGACTGCCTCGTAACCGGCACGTTCACCACGCGAGCACGACCGTTCTACTTGAAATATAGGGCGAAGATGAGAATACATTTTGCTTTTCAGAGGGGAACGCTTTTCGCGAAATCGATTCGAAACATTCGTGCGATTAACACTAGATTTACCAGACCAGTCAAAATGACTGGTTTTGCAATTTCAATTTAAAATTCCTGCTGCATGTAACATTTTCTTTCCGAAATGATATCATGACTTTTGTAGCCATAACTAAAGAATCAGTTTTATGAACTTTATATTATTTTATATGTATTCATAACAAATATATTTTTTGTTATTGACACTTATACCAGTACCAGTCAAAATGACTGGTGCATGTTTCTATGTGATGAAATGACATTGGGGCAGCTGCAACAATTGATAAGTACTGTAACGTTTTTTCGGGACAGAATATATGATTCCGGGAAAATCATGATTCTGATGCAGTACGCTAGCGGCCCTTGGAATTGTATATTTTTCAGAGTTTTGGGCCGCACATAAGGTTCTCCTTGGGTCCCGGACACTTGGCTATCTGTAAGTGTGAACTCGATACTCGGGGTTTCTGAGCGTCGTGGCCGTGCTCGGTCGACTCGCTTTTGGTCGAGTTGATTGAGTTGTGGCCCGTAAATTTCTAGCACTGGCCCTATCAAGCTTTTGATAAATTGATAATGTCTCTAAATCTATTTTTGTATTACAATTAATATTATTCAACTCTTTTTGTCATTTTTTAAAAGTAAATAAAGACTGGAAACACCACTAAGCACTTTTTCTAAAGACCAGTCTTTCTGACTGGTCTTGGTAGAAATAGATATACTTAAATAGCCGGTAAATCTAATGCTAAAACGCTCCGTGCGCACGGTTTCTGTCAAAACCATGTGATCATTCGAACCATGTGGTCAAACATATCTTACTTTTCTGCCGTTTGTTCGAGGGGGAAATATTTTGGAGGGAGATGCGATTTAGGATGACAAAAGTAGAAGCTTCACGCTGTAGAATGAGTCTGGACAGATTGCTCTACGATTTTTTCCCGTAAAGTTGCAACGGTTTAAGACAATCCGTGTAGAGCCGATTGTGATGGACTCTGATCGTATGATGGAACATACCCAGCTTTTTTATTTTTTTCTGAAATCAAAATATTTTTTAAGAAGATGTGATTTAGAGCGATGAAAATGGCGGCTTCAAGTTCTAGAATGAGCATAGATAGATTGTTCTACGATCTTCCTTCGCAAAGTTATAACAGATTAATGCAACCCGTGCAGAACGGTTTTTTTTGGACTTTTCATTAGGACATAAGGTGAAAACATATTTGAGGAAGATGCGATTTAGGGCGATGAAAGTAGAAGCTTCACGCTGTCGAGCGAGCTTGGACAGATTGCTACGATTTTTCTTCGCAAAGTTACAACAGCTACACAAGACCGATGCTGAGTCGTTTTTGCTCAACTTTTTACGCAAGCTTTTTGATGTTTTGTCTAAATACTGACATATTGCCGGAAGATATTTAATTATAGCATCAATCGATAAGCAATTAGCCTATATCTGCACAAATAACAAAGTTAGTAGTGGTGGTAGACTAGTATTTTTTATCGAGGTCAATATAAAATTTAAAAAAAACCGAGTGTATTAGATAAATCCTCATAAGAATATATCACAAATGGTGTTTTCTAAAATTGGTTTTGGGAATATGGCTGCCACATCCTTCGAGTTTAAGATGTTCAGCTCAATTTCTCAGCTAACACTACTGAAACATTATACAATAAGACGTACACATCCAGTTTAAAAAAAAAACATAATTATATGCATGATAAAATTGTATTTTCATAAACACCGTAAGACCCTCACCAGAGTGAAAGACGGGCTCACGGTGCATTACTTTTAGCAAATCGACGAATTTCCGAGTTCCACGGTCCAGTAACGAGAAACGTGGGACGCGATTTATTTTGTCCACAGGTGTTGGGCAAATATGTCGCGGGCTGAGGTGTGCATACAAGGCGGCGCATTAAACGGGCCGTGTATAGAGTGGATCAAACAAGCCCGGGGAGTAACAGTGGCCTGCAGGCGACGAGGGTTATTTAGCACCTTCGCCGGGCGGATCAGTCTTTTCCACGCGAATTATACCGTTGACTGTTTATACACTTCCGACGAGAGACCATCCATGCGACCGACTTCTTCAAAGTGGTGCCGTTAATTTTAATGAAGAACTACCGGCTCCCTTCAGCGCAGGACGCAGCAGCAACAGCAGCAGCCAGCAGCACCCTTCAAAGCCCTGACCTCGCTTTACTTAGCCGACGTAACTCTTTTTCGTAACCCCGGTGGTCCCCGGCCTCTTCTTCTGTGAGCACCCGGCCCGCTCTGTGTACACCTGGGTGTGATCGCGCGCCGAATTTCCTCTTTTTCTCTATCCCCACTTCGAGACCCGAGGTCCTCTTCTCTTCCTCTCGACGTCAAAACGCCCGAAATTGGACGACGGCCAAAAGCGGCCGACCACCACCCTGGGAGAGAAACCCTGTTCCTCCTTTTTCTCCTCTCTCTTCCGTCCTCCTTACACGAACCCTCTCCCCGAACCTCGTCCTCCTGATTCTGCTCCTCCATCGCTCTTCCATGGGTCTCCTCCCCCCCCCCCCCTCTCTCTCTCTCGCTCTCTTTTCCTTCCCCTTTTGTCGCCGGCTATCAATTTACCCTTCCATTGCCGGCCTCCTACATTCTTCCACTTATTCTTCTTCCAGGCTTCCGATACGGGTAGCCAACCGCGGATAAATTATTGTTTGCTCTGTAGAACGCGCCGTTTCGCCAGCTTGCTTAGCGTTTGTTAATAATATCTATCCGGAACACCATGCACGCTCCGAAGAGCAAATGTCGATGCGAATGTTGGCCGGAGGACTTTCGCGAAAATCAATGCCATTGTTATGCTAGGAATTTCTGGCCTCTACGGTCAGAAAGTAACTAGGACTGTATTCGGAGATGATTGTTGCGCGATTGTTCGCGCTCACGCGCTTCGTTTGTTCCGTTATGATCACTTATAGAAAACGGTTTGTAGAAGTGTAAGTACTCTCATAAAGACGGGCTTTGAGTGGATGAACTTCGAACTTGAAATTGATTCGGTCAGAATTTTATGGAATTTTTGTTGTGAATATAATTAACCTCTTGTCGTGTGATGTTCTTCATGGATGCGAAAATTAAAAGTTATGTTTATTGGAGGGTCCGATGTGCCTGGGGAAACATCTGAGTAACACTCTGTGATATTTGATAAATGCCTACATTTACTTTAATTAGACGGCGGATCATTATGCAAAATAAAAATTGTCTGCGTCGATTGCAAGATATGGGACTTAAGAATTTCTTTTTCCGTTTAACAGTTTAAAAAAGTTGAGTATTACATATTGATATCCCCCAATCTTTTTAGTGGTCTTACTGTCTCAAATTTCTCCATCTCATTTTTCTCATACATGCATAAAATCTGCAGTCTAACTATATTGCTTAAATACTGGTCAGAAAAGAATAGAACTTTATAATGCTTTCGTCTTAAAAGAAAAACATTACATTTATACTTGGTAGACAACGTTTGAAAAAATAAATTCGTGTATTTAAGGGTTGCAAAATTAATGCAAAAATTAAAGCATGGCAACGTATGAAGATAGAGAAAAATATTGATGAATTATATTACTAATGTAAAAGTTCCTTTTATCATAGCTTCAAATATGTTATAGTAAATACTAATTCAGACTAAACTCTGATCTTTTAGCTTTAACACACCGAATTATTATTATGATTTCACCTTATAAAAATTGACCTCTCGAGAGCAGGGTTACCAGCCGCCCGTCCCGTCAGGCCCTTCCACTCTTAGCCAATTTGCGCTGCTTAGCCTGCCTTCGCTTCCCCCACTCTTCCGCCTGTGGGACCGCGTAGGGAAAATAACGGGTGCTCTTTTGTTTCTTTCGCGCTACGCGACGCCGCGGACGACTTGGTTTGGCTAAAGTTGGAGCACTCGTTACCGTGCTCCACGCGGTGCGCGTTCGTGGGAAAAGTGGAGGAAGCGAAGGCCGGCTTCACGGCGCATATAGGCGTGGGGCGGAAGGATAAGGGGCCGCACATGGCAACCCTACTCGAGAGTATAACATACGAATTAAAATATACTATCGAATTCAGAATGTACAGAATCAATCATGGAATTAATAATACATCAAATTTGAACGGTAGAATTAATAAAATGTGGCATTTAGAGCATTGAACCAACGATCTTGGGTGCTTATCCTTCATAAAGCAAGACTCTTGCGGGATTAAATATTTTCTGGTAGAATTTTTCTTCGTTTACTCCCGCCGTTTCATTAACCTAATAGCGCGGCAACGAACGCGGGATTTAACTTGATTTTAGTTAATGCACAACTTACATCCGCCACTATGTCGCATTAGCTAGAAAAGAATGAAAACCGAGCGGCGGCGCTGCGGGAGCGATGCATACAGGAATAAAAATTTGTACGGCCAGAAATAAAGGACTGATGTAAATTTAAAGGGCAATATATTGGAGCATGACCTTTTTCTGTGAACCGACGCGACGGGCCGCGTTAAAATTTATACGACACACGTTTTCATCCGAGAATATCGAACGACCCCCGATACAAACCGGAACCAAGCCTGTTCCTTCCTCCTTTTTTTTATTTTTTTATTTTTTTTTTCGTTGACACTTTATTTTCGATAGAAAATTTAATACCAGTGTCGGTGACGCGTGCCTGCGAAACAAAACGGATTTTAATTATGGTGTCCCACCCTCACGGAAGACTAAAGCACGCGGCGCGTCGCGACGGTCGACCCGGTACAAAATGACACCGATGTCATTTAACTTTGGACAATTCGTCTTTTTCGGGTAAAGCGCCGCAAAAATTGTACTTCGTCTGGTTCGTAACTGTTGCACTGTACCACCAAAATTGTACCGTCCGGTATATAATAATTTTCCGTTAACAAAAAGTGGAAACTACGTCGTTTACTTTCTCTCTCTCTCTCTCTCTCTCTCTCTCTCTCTCTCTCTCTCTCTCTCTCTCTCTCTCTGGAATATTTTGTAAATATTTAACCCATTGCCGCACACTTTTAGTTTTAAAATCGTACCTAGAAATGCATTTTTATTTTTAATTGTTACTGCAAAACACCTGTAATCAAGGTGTTTGCAGAAATGGGTTAAGTATAAAGTTAAGTATAAACAGTCCACTGACCAGAGGTAGGAATTTGAAATTTGACGTAATCTCCAACCAAACATAGTTATCTCCATTTCGAATACATGAGCTAGTAAATTAATCCTTGTCAACAAATCTCAAGTCGTTAAAATACATTTCAAAAAAAGTTATTCTATTTTAAAGGGTGTATTTGCTCGACTGATCGTATCTAATTGCATGTATAAATCGACAAAACCTATGATTTAACCCTCTGTGGGCAACCAAGCATTTTGCACTTTCCATGAGCAACCTGAGTCGTTTATGTTCACGACCAACTTTTTTACTGTTCTAGGCTTCCAAAAAATATAAAAGAATTCTGGAATACATATCGAAGTCCCTATGTTAATACAGAATCGTTGGAACGTCGAATGTTTAAAGCTTTAATGGGAAAAGATAAATATTTGAAAGAAAGAAATGCGAGAGTGTAAGTTTGCTCCTAACATAAACGATACAGTTTGCCTACGGAGACTTAAATTTTTATCAAAGTATCATTTTGAAATTTTTTATGCACGGAACAACTAGTAAATTAATAATTTTAACATCTCAACAAATCTCAAATCATTAGAAGTCATTAAAAAAAAATGATTCTGTTCTGAAGGGTGTACGGAGACATTCTTGATCGACTATAACTGACTGCATCTATAAATCTACAAGACACATGTTTTACATTTTTATCAATGACACAGATAAAAACTTAGTATAAAGTGATCTTTACTATTCAGTTCATAATCCCATTCAAACACAATTTTTACATTAGCTACTAGACTAATCATTCTAACATCTCAAGAAAGCTCAATTCCATTCAAACACAATTTTTACATTAGCTACTAAACTAATCCTTCTAACATCTCAACAAAGCTCAACTCATCAGAACTCGTTTAAAAAAAGTTACTCTATTTTAAAGAACATACGGAGACTATGAGACCAACAGTACTTTCACCATTCCTCCAGAAATGTCGTGATCTATCAGAGCCCAGGGAAGGTCAATGATAATGGAACAAAGGGCGACAACTGTTCGTCAGAGAAGCGAGATATTTCTGAAGAGCCGGGCGTCGCGGCGTGAAATTGAAGCGGAACGGACAAGAAAATCCTGTGAGAGAAAATCGGCCGCAGCCGTCTCCATCTCCATCGGCAAGCCGACAATCCCGCAGACATAAAATTCGCGCATAGGCCAGGCGGATTCGTCGAAATGAGAGAAGGATTTGTCGCGCGGACGGAACGGCAGCGAGCGTAGCCGTTATGAAAATACAAAAGGGGTTGCTCTCTCTCCCCCTCTCCCCCCCCCCCTCTCTCTCTCTCTCTCTCTCTCTCTTTCTCTCTAGCGGATAGCCGGGTTCGAGAGGGCAGATGAGACGAGAAACGCAATGCATTTCAATAAAATTCCCCATATATATTCGAGATCGACTAAAGGTTTAGACGAAAGCGACTCGAACGAAAGGTGCAGCGCACCGGAATATTGAGTCTGGCTTACGGGCGTAAACGTAGCCGCGTGTTTCCGTTTCTCCAACCCCCCGCAACACAGCCACGAGATATCCCGATACGTATGAAAAGACATTCGCACGCGAGCGAAGACGCCCTCCCCACCCCTCACACACCTCCGCACCGAAAACCGGGAAAAGAAGAAAATACGCGTCCGAAAAATAAAATATTCTCCGTGATTCACTGCCGCGGAAAATAGAATTTTCGATACGTCAAACGCACAAAACAGTGCATCGTTCATCGATCCCCGGTGCTGCGCGGCGCAGCAGCCCGGTCTCGCGTCTCTTTCAGCCTGTTATTTCTGCTCCGCGGGCTCCGACCAAGGAATGGGCTTTGCGAGCCTGATAAACCTTTCTTCGGTCGCGACGTTATGGAAAATAAATATCTGCGAAGATGTTCAGGTTGATGGGAAATAAATGGCCGTTTGGGATCGTGCCCGGATCAGCGCTCACCGCCGAGAGATCGTTGATTTCGCAGCTTTTGTGCTTTAATGGCGAGCTTTTAACCCTGTCGGTGTTGTGTGTCGCTGTGTGGCATGTCTATGTGGTATTTTGTACAGTTTTTAGTTTATTCGAGTCTTTACTACTAGCTCTGGTTAGTGACGGTGGCAATAAATAACGTAGCAACATGATAGACTGTTTTCATTGAGGCGATGTATGCATAGTACTTCTTTATTTGATAATGGCATAACGCTATCAAAGCTTCTGCTGCCTCTGAACGGATAATATTAAAACCGGGACAAGAACTATGCTTCCGTAAATGACATGATGAAGTCGGTTACTCAAACATTATAGATTTTAAAATTAGTTTATAGTCTGTTATAACATTGTCCGTATCTATGCAACGTGCAGCCACTGCTGCTTCAATCGCGAACAATTCGCTTTGCAACAGCATTACCAATTAAACGCAGTAGAAGCTTTCATAGCTTTATGCTATTATCAAATGAAGAAGTGCTGTAACGTAATAGTTTTTATTATATTTCTATCTATAATACCTAAGTCCAACCCACAGAATGATCCTAACCTCCATAAACTCTCATTGCGACGTCAATTTTTAATTCTCCATCTTTTTTAGGGCTCATTTTGAAGGGAAAACTTCAGGGAATATGACCATACTTCATCCAAAATTTAAAAAACTCAAACTTCTCACCGAAAGAAAATGCAAAAAAAATTTGTTTACAATCTTTGACATTGAAAAGTTAATTATCAATGTTAAAAATATGTTTTATGATAGCCTAATCCAGGCATGTCCAGAAGTAGCTCACTTGGACGCAAACTTGAGGGAGACGCCTACTTCACCCGCCCGCGCGTCTCGCTCCCCGTGGCGGCCGTAGTCATCCAAGCTCCTCAGACCCGTGCCTACCGCTCGCAATATGTACCGCGTGTGGCGCGTTGGGACGACTCTCGAACCCACGGTAGGCACGGGTCTGGGGAGCTCGGAGGACTACTGCCGCCACGGGGAGCGAGACGCGCGGGCGGGAGAAGTAGGCGTCTCCCTCGAATTTGCGTCCAAGTGAGCTACTTCTGGACATGCCTTTTTATGAATGAATCAAAAAAAATTTAGCTCAATCGAACAAACAGTACCTGAGATCAAAATTCTTAAGTAATGCCTATTTTCGCCAACATGGGCAAACATTGCAAACTTCGAAGGCCTGTAATTTCTAAACAAATTCACAACCGGCAAAATAATGACTGGTTAAGTCCCCCCCCCCCCCCCCATAATTTCACATAGAACACAACATATTTCATTTAGAACAAAATCGTCGACGGTCACATCTAAAACTGATCGATTTGGCATGGAATGACCCAATATCGATTTCTTACCATTACAGGAGACAGTCTTCTTAACCCTCCAGCCGCGGGCGACGTATCGTCCGTCCATCAGGAGATGGCAGTGAGAAACTTGTAGGTACATGTCACGTGATCTCCCTTCTGCGCGCTACACCTGTACCGCTATTGGCCGAACCGCTCGACAAAGACGGAAACGCGCGTATTGGTATGACTGGAACAGAGAGATATGGTGACGCTGAGCGCCTATGTCGACCGTTCCCGCCAGAACGTAAGCATAAAAGTGGGGTCATGCAGTGGGGATAGATGCTAGAGTGGGGTCATGCAGTCCCCCTTCACCCCACTGTCGAAAATCACTGCTATCTCCCGTCGATGGACGGACGGTACATTGTTTCACTTACTTATTGAACGCGATAATGAATTTTTTCTTTCTCTTTAGACATTCCATTGTTAAAGTTCTCATAACTATTATAAATAACGAATAAAAATAGCCCGCGTCTTCATATAAAAAAATAAATAAATCGCCCGCTGCTGGAGGGTTAAGACGTGTCACTTTGTAGTAATAATACTGACCATCGTTGCCTGCTGAAAACGATTCTCTCCTAGATAAAAAATATCGGGAGATTTGTTTCTCGGAGTATAGCAGGGAACCGGAAGTGCATTCGAGTGCGAACAATCGGAACGATTAAACGGCAATGGAGAGTAGCTCATTCCGTGAACGCGAGCGTAATGCTTGTATTTCTATACGGGTGGACGAGATGGAGCTTCGGCTGGAGGTTCCCGGAAACAGCTTCGCCTCGGCTTACACACTGGTGTAACAGCCGTTATAGATAGCACCTGTTACCTTTACTCAAGCTTCAGCAACCCCCCTCGCTCTCTCGCCCCATTTCAATTCGACGGTCCTCTAACTACTCGAACATCGCTTTTACATATCGCGCCACCAGCCCCTCGTCTCCTCAGACGATACATACATTCTTTCGTCGACACGTACATATGATGTTACACACGCTGACGATGGGTGAAATTTTAGAACGTCTAGTTTACTTAGCATCATTCGCGATAACGTTGTTTCGAAATTCTAGTTGCGGGACAATCGATACGAGCAATGAACATACATGATGCTCCACTTAAAACGGATCACCTGAATATTATTGCCTGTCTGCAATAATAAAAGTAATACTTTTCGTGTAATTTAATGATTATTCTAACAACCGGATATTAAGAAAAAATTATATAATCAATGAGGTAGTACGTGTGCTGGTTAAAATCATTGTCGGTCAAAATCGTTGTCGGTCAAAGTTGATGTCTGTCAAATCTGGAGTCGGTGAAATCTGTGTCAGTGAAACCTGTGTCGGTGATTTTCATGGGACCCTATCCGCACACTCCTGATTCTTTCCAGTTGCATCTATCCATTTCCATTTTTATGTTCAGACATAAGTAGAAACACAAAATCTTTAATTGGCTATCAAATCTAAAATACACATCCAATATGGCTGCCAATTGAGACAATCGTCAAAGACAGGTTAACCAACATGTCAACAAGAAAGTTTATGAATCCAATGAATTCAGCGCGGGAATTTCAAAAAATTGTACGAATTTTTTTATCATACCTCGTACATTCATAAATTTTGTTTCATGAAATGTACCGTGTATTATACGACTGAACTAAATGGTTTAAAAAGTTCATCGACGACCTAACGCAACCGGAACGAAAAAATCGGAATGATGCACGTGGAACTCGAACGAGGATTATATTTCGGTGTTATATTAATTCTCCTTTGAATCGGTGTTGGTGGATGCGGCTGGGTCGACAATTCGCGGCGGAAACGCGCGACCCGGAAGTTTTCCGGCCTGCAGAAACGAAATTACCAGAGAGAGAAAGAGAGAGAGAGAGAGAGAGAGAGAGAGGGGGGGGGGAGGGAGAGAGAGAGAGAGAAAGAGAGAGAGAGATCGGTGGCTATAGAGCGTTTCGTGAAAGCCGAGCGCTCGCCGGGGCTCGTTGAAAATTAGATCTTTGTATCTCCGTGAATTATCGAGGTTATCAGGCACGTGTCGGCCTCGGACCAGCGACGCCGGGGCTGCGAAAGATAGAGACGCGACGCGCTCTCGTGCGTACGTGTCGCGTTTAGATTGCAAACTGCGCGGCAGCCGAACGTGGCTATTAGAGCGGAAAAAAGTTTTCACGAACTTTCGCACGTTCCCCATTTATTTTCATGAAAACAGTCGGATAGGTAGAGGACCGAAATAAAAAAACCGAAAAAAGATGGGACAGGCAGAGAAAGAGAAGGCGAATGCTTTGGAAACAACCGTTGATCAACGAAAGGCAAATGTATCCGCGAAATATCTCTGCGACGAGCATTTTCACTATTTCTCTACTGCTTCTTTTAACGCTTTATTTGCCACCTATAGTGGCAAATGTTGGATTGTAATGGTGGCTTCGAGGAAATCAGTGATCGATGATGACTTCCGTTGTTTCTACCAATACTCTCGATTTTCGTGTAAGATCGAACAATTTTTTGGAGTACTACTATGTAGCAGTCTTTCGTAATATACGAACGTACCTCAAAGGATTTTTCAGATTTTTTTAAATTGTTCATTTTGTAGGTTTTCACCCCTTTACACGCGAGAACTGTTTCTACCGCATTTTTCAACGAGTTTCAAGTGTGTACTGTTAAATGCGAGAATTACATTAAAGAAAACACGTCATGTTGAACAGAAATTTACTTGATAATATTTAGGAATAATCATCAAGTTAAAATAAAGTGCCCACCCTTTTCCATTGAATTATAACTAGTCTGCAGATTTTCATGCAGAATAAAAATTACCTAAAGAACAGACACAATTGTAAGAAACATAAATGAAATAAAAATGTAGTTTTCCTTTTAATAATTTTAATAAATCGATAATAGCGTGACAGTGTTCGTGAATTTTTCTAATATCTTGACAATATTGTATTTCACCTATTCATTTCTATCATAAATACAAAATATCCGCAGTATAATTGTAACAGCAGAATCAACAAATCCATGCAAATGAATTTTTAGCCCCTCACAAAATAATCGTAAGAGTACATTTCTTTTGAAATTGTTTTTAATAAATCGTTGCTGATTATTGCTTCAGTAAGAGCACAGTTTAAGACTCTGAACCAAATGAGCTTTCCCTTTTCAAAACATTCGCGAGTCGTATTTACAGGCGGAGTTAGGAAATTAAAAAAAAAAACGAAAATGAATGAAAGAGGAGAGGAGAGAGAAAGTTTCAGAAATGGCCGCTGATCAACGAAAAGGCAAACCAACGAACGAAATACCTGTGCGATGCACATACGAACTCATTGCGCGAGCAAATTTTTGATTCCCTGTGTGTCGCCCGCATGCTGTTGCCGCGCGGATGAAACTTTCATACGGTGAAAAGAGGCGAGTTCACGTGCCGCGCGATACAAATCAAATAAAAAAAAGAATTCGCCGCGCATCTTTCGCGACTTCCTTTCAATGTTTTACATCCGTTGGTTTGGTTCTGCTTTCAGTTTCGTCGCTATTTATTTAAAACGCGTACGCGCGCGCGCGCGATCGATGCCACTCCTCTATCCCGTTCATTCAAAGTCGCGCAACGTCGATTTTTCTACCCGCAAAACCCATGTATGCAACAAAGCCGCCCCGGAATATTTGCCGGGATTATATTTCAGAGAGCTACTTTCAGCCTGCGACCACAAAGAAAAATGGAAATGTACAGCGTTTGTGGTAACCGTTTTAAAAAACAAACATAGGAACTCGCGTGTGCGTGTACTCGATTCTTATGAAATTTGCACGTTGCATAGAATTCGACAGCATATTTTATACACGGCTTTTTCCGACAGTTGCTGGCTGTGTTCGGGGGTTGGAAATGGCCCTCGACGTTGGCGCTCTGTGTAATGCATTTTTTAGACGAATGAATTTTGAAAACATAAACTGGTTTTTTGGAATGCTACGCTGCCAGAGCTTTGGTGAATATTGTTGTTATTATTGCTTAGACAAATTCGAGTACGTTGTTTAAATGAGCTTTTTGATGCGAAAAAGTGCAAGTCGAAATAGATAATCATTAACTGAGGTTCTTTGTGCAAAATAAAAATTGTTTTCTCTACCCAGATAGCACAAAGATGTCTTTAAGACGTCCATTTTAGGTCTTAAGACGTTCAGACCTAAAATGGACGTAAAATGGACATCATTAAAACGTCGTGTGCTATCTGGGTAATGATCTTAATAAATTGAAAATAATATATCGACGTCCTTACACTGTTTCAAATTGCACTAACTCGTTTTTGCCATAAACGCATAAAATCCGCAGTCTAATGAGGGATTGAGTAAACGTTCTATGAGGTACAATAATATCGAAAGTTGTTACGTTTGTCTAATACGAGCCACGCTAAAATTATATTTAAATTATTTTAATTATTGACGATTAGACGAGTGTGCAAAGTTTGAAGCTATCATGTTCAGTGCTTTGAAAAAATTCTTAAAAATTGCCATATGGTCAGAGTATCAAAGCAGGATACTCGTTAACCATATTCCACCGATATTTTCATTCTCTGTTCATGTTTTTATTCTTCAGACTTTCTAATGAAGTATGATTTAATCTTCTGTTGAAATTTGTGGACATTTTGAATTCATTTCGATTCGCGGAAATTATCAAGTTGGACATGCGTTAATTTGTGTGAATGAATACTGTTTGCCAGAGGTGTATTAATGTTTTCTCACAGCATATTTTCAATTTCCTCCCCTCCTTGATTCGCGCTCACTTGTGTCATGTTTTTATCTCTTCTTGCGGATTGCTATTGCTCCGAATTCGCGGGCATTTTTCCCTCGACAGAGTCGGATTTCGAGGTTGAATATCGATTTGCCGCGTCGGCATCCTCAAATCCGCGGGAATTCCCGTACATCGTACCTACGCATCATCGAGAAATTGAAAGACATACGACGATGCGGTTTCTCGAAATGTTGGCAAAAACTCATAATTCCATACCATTGTCAGAAAAATACCCACCTTACATTTCCCGGGTTGATGAATTAAAACGTGTTACCGAAAATGCAAAAGTCAACACAAGAAATCTAATGTTTTTTTCTTTTTTTTTTATTAGAAAATCTCTTATGAGATTTATTACAACATAATTTACATTGCAGAATACTACAGTGTATACATTTTTAGTAACATTGTGAAACAAAAATCTTATGTTACCAAGAGAAACATTGTTTTTAAGCCAATTCTTGTAACATGAATTACTTTTCGATTTTTGGCAACGTTCATTTCAAAATGTTTTCATATATTTCAATACTTCATATTGTTTCTCCTTTAACTCAGCTCAGATCATCATGATCAAACATAAAAGTTAAAACAATTTCTTAATTTTTCGTTTTAAACGCTTTCCCCACCGGAAGCATATGAATAAGATTTTCAATAACTACACTGTACCGAAAGGGAGCTGAAACATCTTCATATACAGGGTGAGTCAGTAAAAACTAATTTAAATATTCATTTTTTCAGCGACACATAGGGGACCTTCAGTTTTTTCAAAGGTTTTTCAAGGTCATCTCAAGGACATCATATTATGAGTTGCTGAATTCGTCCTTCCATCGGTAACAACGTGATATTAAAAAGAAAGGTGCATAATTCTGAAAAAACTCAAGGTCACTTTGATATCTCGAAAAAAATAAGTTATAAAAAAATAAAATTATAATCGTTCGATGCTTTCCTAAATATGTTATATAATTCAATAAAGAGTTTTTTAATATGATACAACCAATAGGTACCGAGTTATTTTAGATAGTAGTTTTTACCGACTTACATTGTACATTATAATCCCAAACGAAATTATTAGATAACGTTACGGGGGGTGACGTGTTGGTTCACAATTGAAATTCTTGTTGCTGTTGGAGACTTCATTAAAAAGCTTTTAGTTACGAACCATGGGCTAAAAAATTAGGAAACAGTCGTGGGTATGTAATACTTTAACACAAGCTATTTTTTAACCCCTTGTCCTACCCGCTAACTCCCGATAGCTCGGGCCATAATAAACAAGAAGGTCGGTGACGGTTCGAGCCATTTAGCTGTTTAGTCGTGTGCTCGAACTTGCGCAAAATGTATGCGTCTTATGACATGTATATTTCGGCGCAACGAAAGGAATTGTGAAATAATAAACGCGTTTGGGCACAACTAATACTTTTAAGATGTCTGGGAAGTAATTATGATCAATTCATCAGTTAACAAAAATGATTTATTATTTGAAAGTGGATAATGTATCAGCAACAATTTGTAAATGAATACTTAATTTAAAGTAATAATGTTTTGAGAAAACTCGTAGAAAATTAGTAATCTTCGTGTTAGTGTTGTTTACGTTTGTCACGAATGAAGTACCACGAGCCAGGATCGCGTTGTTCACGTTTGGTACGAACGAAATACCACGAGCCAGGCTCATGTTGTTTACGTTTAGTCCGAACGAAGTACAACCAACCAGTTCGTGTTGTTTACGTTTGGTCCGAACGAAGTACCACGAGTCAGGCTCGTCCTTATTGTTTTTGGCCCAAATTTCTTACCACGAGTCTCACTCGTTATTGTAGGACTTTAACTTTTAAGGCTTCAAAAACAATTCGGTTCACGACCTGGCGACGAAAAATTTGTAGAATACCTCAGCTCTTTTTCGAAAGAACACATATAAATTAATAGTTAAGCCGAAACAGATGTACCCCAGACTAGGACCCCGAAGATTTCTGTACGGCTTCCAGTTGGCACCCACGTGCATCTCCAGTGTCCTAGCCTTTGAGTAATAGTAAAGCGATAAACCCGTACAGCGCCAGGTCAACTGCAGTAACACGAGCGGGTCACTCTAACAGGGGGCCTTGCCGTCAGAAAACCCCGCAAGGAAAATCCGTCATTTTCCTACCTCCTTGGGCCCGTCCGTAGCGGCCATCTTCTACCCCCACAAGCCTTGTAGTGGTTGGTCACTAATAATTCGAAAAGGGCATTGCCCAAAATCCACTTGAAGCCAATTGGCTAACTGCGAATCCTCCCACAGAACAATTTTGTATATCAGCGAGACACCTTTACACGCAGCGTGATTCACTAAGTCCGACTCGTGTACAGCACCTTGTAAATACATTTCTATAGTCCACATAGTTGTCGGCATTCTTCGCACGAGTACGATTTCCGTGGCTCCTCGTACGATTTCCGACCCCTCCACGACCTAACCACAACTCATTCTATTCACATGATTTTTCCATTACTAGTTCAAATTCTGGATGATAGCTACAATGCAAAGATTATGTAAATAAAATTTCATTTTCTACAAAAAAGGTCTCTTGATATTTTGCCATATTTTGCATAGTTACCGAGATATTTGCAAATTTCTAAAAAACAGGAAATCTACTTTACCGGCTAAACCAGGCCAATTTGGCACCATGTTATATATACATTTTTTCTTGAAATAACCCCAAGAACACAAATATAATCTCAAAACGAGGGGTCACGGAAATCGTACTCTCCCCGCATTCTTCGCTGACACTCTAATTACAGTTCACTAAAACATTCGGCAGGACTTCATATTCATTGAAGTACGCGTCGTTCGATCGTCGCTAAAACAATTGCCGACGCCGCGACGCACATACATTAACTTTCAATCAGCCACTTAGATCTTAACAATTTGAACCTGAAATCTGTAGGTTGCGACTGTGCATTGGTTTATCGCCTCGAATGAAGGAGAAGTGCCGCGTCACGTGTCGTCGAGCATCATTCGCGCAGTGTACGAACTTCGGCTGATACGCGAGCACGCCCGGAACAGCGCGGCTGTTTCCGGTGTTACAATATTTACATAGAACAAAGCGTCGCGGTGCTCGAACAAACGGACCATTACGGGTGGGACGACTAACGGCGGAACGATGAAACCGTTATTGATATTGGCCGTTCCGGATTCCGCGAACGTAATCCGCTGCGGAGTAGTAAGGGTGCCGGCGATAAAGGGATCAGGCTCGTTTTTACGAGCTCAAGGGGCACTTTGCGAAGCCACCAGCCAATGTGTAGCCGACCTTAAGTTTTCGCGGAATAGCGGTTCTAACGTACGAGCGAGGCACCGACCAACCCGGCAGACCTGTTCGATAATCGCCGTCGTTGCGGTAGTCCAGGAAACGTTTGCTTCCTCCTGCACCAGGCAGCCATGGGAGATGCTGGCCCATGGCGATTATAGAAAGCTTAGTTTACAATTGCGGTCTTATGTATTGTGGACCGTACATCCGCGGATCATACCACTTTTTGTTCCAGAAATCTCGGACTCCCACCCCGGAACGTTAACATTTTAATCGACGAATTTAGCAATTATCATCAGTGAATAACCGCCCCGGGTTGCTATAAACCTGCACCCTAAACTGCGGATTCGGTGCGTTTTTAACATTCGTGGATTTATACAAATTTCTATTGAATAAGTATACAATTTATCACCAGGGCATTTAGTGCTTAGTTTAACTCAACTTTCTTATCGCATTAGCGGTAAAAGCAATTCTCCAGTGTGATATATCAATAAAATAAATGAAATAATTTGAGAGGATAATCTAAAAAGAAATTCTTAGTTTCGAAGATACGAGAATACCTCGCATTAAATAGAGAGTCCTACAATTAGTCTTTTAAGAGCAACAACGTGCAAAACGCATAATATAAAAATGTCATGGACTTAAGTTCATAAAAATAGTAGACCTTACACCCGACAAAAATGAATTCATACCAGTGTATAAGTAAGCTCACACTTGAGTCATATATATGATTTACTTTGACTCTCCATGATTCACTATTACATTTTCCAATTAGGTATTAAATCTTGCTTCAATTGTACACCCAATCGCTCAGGCTTTCATTGACGTTCGTACACGACGATTTAAAGAGGAATTCGGTTTGAAGACTGAAGGAGATTTTTGCGGTCTAAAGGAAAAAATACGTTGGTTTTTTTAACGACATGTAGGTTATACTCGAGAAACATATTCGAAAGAAGCGTGTAATCCGGGCAGCAGTGGATCTGCTTTAAAATGGAAACCCAAAAGACGAAATCTAAATACCCCGGCCCGGGCATCTCCTTCATCGTCAAGACAAATCGCCTTTTTACACGAACGACTGAACTTAGCTAGAACGTGACCGCGATTCCCCGGCGCAGAAGCAAAGACAAGTTACAATCCTCTCCTTGGAGAGAGAAAAGAGGGAAGAACGGGAGGAGTAACCGGGGTAACGAACGAATTCCGCCGATAGGAAGAGCCCGATAGGAAAATGGAATTCCCTGTTAAGTGCTATGCATACGAATTTCCATGAATTCGGGATAATCAACACTTAACAAGCAAATGAAACAGCACGGAATGAAGTGACTATCCTTTAAAGGCTGCCGCGTTTAAGGACGTCTTAAAGCGAGATATTTTTAAGGGTAAGCTTCCTGCACCAGAATACGATCATGTATACACCGTTGAACTCTTCCTGCGTGAATGTGTGTCTGCGTGTATGAAATGGTTTTAGTTTTGTTTTGTGATTTATTCGCATTTCAAGATGTATTGTTTGGAGTTAAAACATTTAAGTACAGAATGTAATGGTACAGTGTATTTCGTTATATTAAATGCAAAGAAGCATTTATGAAAACTGGCAGGATTAACGGGGATTATTTTAGTAACATTTAAAGAAGATAGAACGGTCGTCAGGTAGAAGTAAAATAAATGAAATAATGATGAAATATTTTCATTAATTTGTGTTTTAAAGAAATACAACTTCCATGGGAAGAAACATAAATAAATAACTGGTTTAAGCCGTCGTTAATGACCAGAAGGTTGATACGACGTAATAAACAGATAAAAAGAAGTAGGAGCGACTGAACAAAGGACATGAATTATCCTTCAGAAACATTGTATATTGCAAGTAAATTGCGAACATTAGTATCATTAAATGCTATATTATTATTTTTAAAGGCAATTTTGTCCAAATGGGAATAAAACAAAAATCTAGACTTTTTATTACGATTAACACGTTGATCGCCAAATTACAAGCCCCAGAAAACACGCAAGAATCAAAGTAATTTAATTAATGAATGAGAAACTGGAATGATGAAGCTTACGATAGTGATTATTCCTTTAACGTGTTAAGTAACTATAACATATAATTGTCATCACTGCATGCATTATAGAATGCGCATATACATTCGAATATATATTTTATAGGGGGTTCCATTTAAAATTATAAAGCTACCTCCAACCCCCTTAAAGGGGATGGGGAGGATCACTTCACGTTTATGTAGTTAGAAAGGTCCTTCAGAACTTTAAAATCAATGGCATAGTTTTCGAGATATTGAGCTGTTAAGAGTTATGTGGACCACCCTGTATATTGCAGTAAAAATTAATTTTTAAACCCAATGGAAAAGTAGTGTCACTCGTACATGACCAACGAGGCAACGTAAACTACAATCAGTACGAAACGTTATGGACCTTTACATTTAATCATAATGATCCCGAACGAGACGCAAAACGTAGATACGCGCACGTAGATAACAGCTCGAAAAGGAACAGGCGAACGTTTCGGTTAAATAATGAAGGGAGCGATAGGGGTTTGCGGGCACGGGGTGGACGGGGATCGATACCATCGGGCGAGGATCGATTATTCCGCGTTTTATCTCCCGTGAAAAATCGCTTATCCGCCGCTTGCGCCCGTAATTGCGGAGCAGCCGGAGCATAGAAACGATCCGCGTATTCGCTTTGAAACATAACCACACCAAACACGTATTCCGCCTGGACCGTTTCTGGACCCAGCCCCCGCGAGCTGCCGGATGGAACGCCAGGGTTCGTATAGACGCTTTTACAGCCTGCTTTAGATTATACGCCTGAGATAACGGGCGAAGGAGCGGGAAGCGAGCCTTTATTTGCAGTCGGTGGATGGTATGCGAATCCGCCGCCCCTCCCCCTACGCCTTTTTCCCGTAATGCGGCCCGGCCCTGGTCTCTCCGGTTAGCCCTTTCCCTTCCGGAACTGCGACTTCTTTCTCTCGTTCCCAAGGTTCGAGAACCGCCAGCCACCACCGTACCTACCCGTGCTCCACCTCGAACTAACTTCGTACCGTGGGGCGATTTATTCCCAGGATGAACGAGGAACAGCCGGAATTGCCGGGTTTTGGATCCACCGTCTATTTTTTTCTCCTCCTCAGACTCCCCAGAGAGCCACACCGATCTCCTCCTTCGTTCGCTTCAGACCAGGATGATCGTATCAAACGTGGCTTGGTTGTTTCACTTAAATAGAGCTAGGAATACGGAGGATGCCTCGGAAAGGATACCGTGGCCAGTGGACGGTGAATTGTTAATCATTCAAGTCGTTTTCCTTGACTCTTCCCAGATAAAATCTTTCTAGTCTCAATGTTTGAGAGCTTTCCAGTTTCAAAGAATATATCATGGTACTGTCGTTTCATTTAACCCACGAATGGTACGCTGAGATCTTTCGTGAACACAGCACAATTTTCTCTATACTGTTTTCGCTGATGTGTTGCGAGTAGGGGTTGCAATACCGGTACACCGGTACACCGGAATACCGGTATTTCGTGCTATTTTGCAATTTCGTGAAACCGGTATTTGCTAAGGTAAAATACCGGTATTTTCGGTGTTAACTATAAATAATAAATATTTTTTTGGGGGCATCTACTCTTATTTGAATTTACAAATAATTTTTCCGATAGTGAAGTCGATTTAATATCAAAAACTGTATCAGCTCTGCTTCCAATAAAGCTGGCTGTAGAAGCATTATGTCGGAAGGATTTCAACTTATTACCAGCGAATATGTTGCAATCACTTAAAGATCAGGACACGCCACTGTCTGAGGAATTATACAGTGCATTGAAAATTCGTATGCAGAAAAGGCATAGTGAACTAGAAAATATTTTAAGGTATATACATAATTATAACGACTTTAAAAAAAAAAATTAAAGGAAGAAAAGAAGCTAACAAGGTCAAATTTAATTAATTTCGTCGTCAATTTCCACAAAAACATTTATGAAAAGCAAACAGAAACCTATTAAGAAGAATTCGTTGAGGATGATATTGATGTTAATATCGAAAAAGAATTGCCCCTCGAGAAGAAATTACAATTAGCTATAAATAAAAAAATTTCCACGAACAATAATACAAAAATAATACAACAAATACGTTTATCCAAAACCGTCAGACGAGAGACCGAATTGTTAGAAGATGAAGAAGGATCGAGGCAAATATTTAGAGAAAGTATGTCACTCATTATTAGCAGTACCACTAACCAGCGTGGATGCGGAAAGAGCATTTTCAACTGTAGGTAATTTTTGCAGAAAAATACGTTCCAGGCTTAAGGACAGTTCAATAGATGCATTATGTTTTTTACAATCACATTTCAAAAATATGTAGTTAATAAATCAGTTAATGTTTTTTTCTATTAAACAACTGTGTTTTTGTACCTTCTTGAAAATTCCTAATACCGGTATTAATACCGATATTCCGGTACAACGTTTAAACAAATACCGAATACCGGTATTATATTTTTTATCCGGTATTACAAACCCTAATTGCGAGATAATTGCAAATGTAAAGTTTCCCAGCTTCTTCTTAGTGTTCGGACTTTGCAACCCTAGACTATATAGTTGGAAGTACCTCGATATATTTTTACGGAATTTTTAGGATGCTTCTAGCCTGACAGATCACAGTCTGAGGAAACAGTATGTGAGGGTTAATAAGGGCTGCTAGGTTACTGAGTGTACAGTAACATAGTAACTAATAAATTGTTAAACTTGTCAGTGTCGAACAACGATGTATCGCCGTTGGCTTTATTTGCGAGAAATGATTATTCTATTTTAATATACAGCTTTCTAATGATATTACAATCCTATCTTATTTTAGTATACATATTATCATATTAGAATATTAGAATCTTATTCTAATATTAGAATCGGTACCTTATTCTCGTTTATGGATTCAGCTTAAGTATTATAAATTTGACTCAGTATTTTTTCAATTTCAGTTTCAATTTAATTTTAATTTTTCGGTCAAAGGGTTAACACGTAAAACGCTATATCCACCCCTGGTATATGTATAATTCATATAATATTAAAAAATTTGTATACTGTCTTAATAGAGCAAGTCTTTTGGTTATGCACAGTCGTATTTTTGTATTTAAAATTAAATACAACTGATTAACTCATTAACCCCCGTGTTAAGAAACTGTGGAGTTAGAATTTATGATATTTATCGCTTTACAAAAGAGTGCAGTTTTATAATTAAATTCTAATTTAAAAATACAGAATTTTGCCACTTACAATGTTTCTCGAACTCTCCCAGTGTCCGAAATATTCAACCATATATGTTTCCCATCCCAACTTTCAGAGATGCTTTCATCTTCTTGATACAGATGACTGTAAACAGAAAAAGTAGATTTCAAACGTTAGTTCGAGAGATAAATAATTCCCGTTTTAGCAGAATTGTACTTAACAATACAATAAACGATTCCAGCTTAATCGATTATGCATATGTTCACCATTACTTACTCTAAAAAAGGAAGATTTAAGGAGAATTACTTGCAGAAGTTTCGTATATTAGAAATTATATCGCCAGTGAATAGATGAAAGAATGATGACAAAATCCTGCGATCGTAGACGGGTTGATATTTTTAAATACTTTGCATATAAAGACGTCCCAGTTAAAAACATTTTAAAAACCATTGACTTTTGCTTGGATCTACCCGGATCTAATGACCCCACTTACCGAGTGTTTTTATTAGGTGGACCAGTGAAAAAGATTAATTGAAAATCGAAGCATTGAAAGCATGCATTTATACCAAATGCAACACTGTCCCCAATTGTATGGATTTTTCATGGATTTTTAAACCTGCTTCATGGATTTTTAAACCTGATTTATTAACACTAAACCTACCACGGTTACATGACCGGTTCTCTATTTCACAATTATTGAAATTATAAATTGCTTTCATAGGAAATGATTCAACTGACTTCTTTAGTTAAACACAGATTATAATGGAAACCGTAAAAAGTTAAAGTAAATTCAATCTTTCCAGTTCTATAGATCATTTCATTTTTATATGTTTTGTGCTTGGCAGGTTTAGTGTTAAAAAAGTTCATTCTCACACTCAACACATTATCTACTGGCGATCATTTCATAATCTTCAAAAGTCTATGCGTCATGGCTAAAGACTTTTTAATGGATCCTTCAATAGCAACAACAATTTCAATTGTGAACCAACAAATTTCCCCCGAGTAACCTCATCTAATAATTCCGTTTGAGATTATAATGTAAAAGAAGATTTCTAAACTTCCTTTTGGTACGGCCCAATTATTCAAAATCCTATTCGCAAGATTCCGCACGGTAAAGAGTTGGTCACACTTTTGAAAAATATGAATTCCTGATTTGATCTTTATTTTCTTCAAAAAAATATGGTCACCGTCGCTATGAGACAACTTGCCTCCCGCGATCGGAGCGCCCAGGTTAATAGTCCGCGGCGCCCCCCACCCCCCGGCCGCCACGCTAATCCGGGGAGGGTGAAATTTTTCAAAGGAAGGTACCGAAGCGCTTGATCCCCGCTGTCGAACAAACTTTCCGCGGCCATTCGGTTCGCGAGTTGCATGAATATCGCCGAGGCTGAAGCCGGAACATCTATTTCCGACGTGGATGCGTGCTTCCCAAACTCATGCGCGCGAAGTATCGGGCTCTCGCTGTATTTGCAACATATGTGTCGTCGGTGGAAACCGGCGCGGATATTCGAGCCACGTAGGAAACCTCTACTTAACTATCCATTAAATACGAGCAACCGCCATCCGGTGTACGGCAACGGAGCAGGCTGGGAGACAAAATCCACGGTAATCTAGGGAAAATTTCATGGCCGGTAAAAACCAGCGTGCTCTCTCTCTCCCTCTCCTCTGTAACGATCAATACCGCACGTACGCGCGTAAAACTCTCCGCTGACCAGCCGCAAGGGAGCGACATCCGCCGAAACCACGGCCACACGATACGTCCGGATACGCTCGTAAAGGTTCGTCAGGATGTCCGTTGACGAACGACGGGAAACATCTTTAATTCGACGCAGGAACGAATAAACCGCCCCGGTATCGTGTGCGTCGTCGTTTCAATCCAAGGATTCCTCGATGAATCGAGGTTTATTGGTCGAAAAATTCCTTCGGGCTGTAAATCCCGTTTATGTGCTGTCGCGATGATGTCCTACTGGACGTCCGCTCCTCTGATATTAGCTTCGTGCGTTTTCAACCGTCGAATTACATCTTTGCGATTATCGTATTAAATACAGTTACAGTAGCCGGAATTAAGATTCGGACACTCTTTACAATACAATAACTTTGTTATAATTAAACTAAACGACTTCGGTTTTTTGAGATGTTAGAACTAGGTTAGAACTAAGTGAAAATAATTATTTATAAAAATTGCTGTTGGTCGGAATTGCCACGAAAAAAAGTAATGGTCACGATTTTTAAATTTTATATCTGTGTCTGCAATGATAATTTAAAAAATACCATTTGTAGATCTCCGTAAATTATACAGGGTGTCCCACGTAACAGTTTTCACGATTTTTTAAGTACTTGCGATAATCTGACAAAAAATATTTTCAACAAAAGTTGATCAGTTTTCGATTGACTATATCAATCGAAAGGCACAATTCCGAACTTCGCTACGACAGTATCGTAAGAGCAACCAATGCAAATTTACTACGAAGAACGGAATTGTGCCTACAACCATACGGATTTCAATTCGAACATTTGATGTGACTTTATTACGGAATCGTTTGCGTTCATTTAGTCAAGATTTCTGAATTGAATGTAATTTCAAGTCTTAATGATAAACACAAGTTATTATCACTCATTCAAGCAGATTGTCATGTTTTGTTGAAATTTTCATTTCTTCGCCTTCAAGGTCATCCCAAAGTCATGGTATACTAGGTTGTTGAATTCATCTTGACACGGGCTATAATACTGTTAAGCCAAAAATACAAAGTGCCATTTAAAAAAATGAAGGTGACCTTGACAATACTATAAAAAAAATGTCTTTCAAACTTTTTTTATTGCAATATATTGTCAATCGAAAACTGATCAACTTTTGTTGAAAATATTTTTTGTCAGATTATCGCAAGTACTTATAAAATCGTGTAAACTGTTAGTTCGGATACCCTGTATACATCCGCAAAGTTTCATCGAAATCGGTTAATGTTGCTATGAGCTACAAACATTACAAGATGCGAGCTTAAGCGTGAAAGCCGCAGATTGTCGGCGTTTCCGGGGAATTTCGCCCTTATGTGATCACTTTTAAATGTTTATAACTCATAACAACGTCAACCGATTTCGATGAAACTTATTGTATTGTAAAGAGTGTCCGAATATTAATTCCGGCCACCGTATCTGTGATGAAATATCTAGGGTGACCTGTCCAGTGAACGAACACAATGAATACACATAATTCGTATTAACTGAAAAAATAACTCATGATTTTCTGATTGAAATGAGCTCAAGCACGATATAATTCAGAGCATATTTGCTTGTGCAATTGACGATTCAATAGAACCTCGATTATTCGAACTGATGATATCTGAATACGAGTTTAGCATGAAAAATTACTATTTAAAGAAACTGAAAATTGAATTTATTCAGATTCCGTGATAATACACTACCGTCCGTCCATATTCGTAAACTTTTATCTTTGGTAAAAATTGCTGTTATTTAAACTGTTATGAAATCATGAAAGAAAGTCGCACAACAGTCTACGTAGACTCATTTTAGTTCTTTGCGGAAGGGAATTATTTTTAGCATACTTATCGACAGATCGAATGAACAAATTTTTCTTATGAAATGAAATTCTGCACTGATAGCTAACTATAAAAATTAAATGGAAAAGGAAGTGTTGCGTTTAATAAAAATTTGTTTCATGTTTTTTGAGAGTAATAATTTTTCAAAAAATGATTTGCAGTCACGGATTAGAAATTTTACTTGGGCGACTGTCTGCAGACACGCGACCGCAAAGAGTTAAAGCGTGAAGCCTTCAGAATTCTTTCACCTTTTTACGACGTATATTGACATGTTAGTGACATATTAGTGGCATATACCACTGATTTGTTCGGATAGTCGAGGTCCTACTATGTCGCGGATTAAACGAGCAAATACGATCCAAGCTGTGTCATGTTGGGTACTCTTAAACAGAAAAATATCACAAATATGTCAGTAACGGTTTCATAGAAAACTAATTAGAAACAAAACAGTTTTATCACCGAATTAGTAGTGCCTTTGATATCGACGTTATGTTTAACACTAGAACTAGTAAGCACTAAATGAGCTTATTCAAATTTTCCACAATTTTTGTTTAAATAGGTACGTCAATAAAGAAGTTTACAATCAAGATTACTCTTGAAAGCATATTTATAATTTCAATATTTGTGAAAGAAAAGATTAGAAACCAGTCGTTTTGATTGGTCCGGTAGTTATAATGTCAAAGCACCTAAATACGCTATTAAATATTTGAAAAACCTGAATTCTGAACATTTCGCGATACCCCTGTCTAGTTTCTCATTACGGAGATAACGTTTCGGAAATTTCTAGAAGAATCTAGCAGGAAAGTCGCCGGGGTTCCATGGTCCAGGTTGGTCAAGTTAAATGCCGGCGAAGTGATGTCATGCGCGTTCATTATACTAGCATAAAGGATTCCATCCGGGTGTTCCCACAATCTCGTAAAAGTATGACGCTCTTTTCGGCGGGGAAAAAAAGGCCGCGATCATTTATACCGCGATTTAATACCAGATTAACGAGGCAATTTGCGTCAAAGGAAGGAGGGTCGTTTAATCGGCGGAGATGGCTAATTTGTCATCGACATCGATACCTATCTACTCGTAATTTCGTGCCGGATAATTCGTGTGGCTCGTAGATCGCGGCCGAACCACTTCGCCGCCTTCGTCAACGTTCTATAAAACTAATCGATCTCGTCCCCACCGTTTTCCAACCCCGTGTGAAGCTGAAACCACGAGGAACGAGACGAGAAAGATAGAGAGAGAGATAGGACCGTAATTGGACCGAAATATTTTTAACTGCTTCACTAAATGATAATTCTAAATTATAATTAACGTGTGTAATTAGTTCCATTTCTACAATGCGCCCCCCTCCCCTCTCCCGCGACCTCGTATTCGCACTATATTACGCGTTACACGGTCATAGGAAATTAATTAGCCCCGATAAATTTATCACGAGTGATCGAAATGTAATAAATTTAAAAGGCCCTTGGTCGCGCTTCCGTAGCTCTACGATGGTTTACCATTATCGATATTATCTACACGCGACGGCTAAATGATTCTAATTAATTTAGTATGAAACCCACGCGCCGGCAGCCATATCCTCCGGTAATTGTTACAGTCGATATTTTAAACGTGTTCGGCGAGGGGCCGACAACTTTCGCTTTTTAAAAAGTGATGAATGAACGCCGCGGTCGTAATCGACAATTGCGCGATCCGTCACTACTGAGTTGTGAAACATAGTGGTTAATAAATAGAACAGGGCCGTTATGCTCGGACAGACTTGCAGGCGTTCGTCCAGGAAAACTGACATCGAATTGAAGTATACGGAAACACTGACTAATTTGATTTTACACACATTTCATTTTAAATACACACAATTAGCGTGCATAACGTACCATGACCGGCCAAAGACCGATTTCACAGTTTTTATTTCATAATCATTGAAATTACAAAGATGCTTCTATTAGAAAGTATTAAACAAATTTTTTCATTCGAACTATAGCGGCGGTTTTTGGAGTATGAAAAGATGGAAAAAGGAGAAGGAAGCGTTTCGTCCTAGGCTCGCTAGAGGACTCATCAGTAAGGCTATCTAGCAGACCTGTGCCTTAGACGCGGGATGTCGTAAGGACAGTTTAGGACGGTATATACAGGGTGTCCCACATAAATGGGAACACCTAAATATCTGTCGTATTTACAGTCGCATCAGAAAACTTCAAAGGACGAAGTGACACTATTGCAGGGTGCAAATATAATGGTAAAGAAAAAAATTTTTTATGTCGTGATTTTTAATGAAATTTCAAGGTCACCGATGTTTTTTTAAATGGAATAGTATATTTTTTTACGATAGCATGATAGACAATAAAAAACTGAATTAGTGGATACCACCTTTTTGACCTTGAAACGACCTTGAGCAAGAATAATCATGTTGGAGCGGATGAAATGTGGAAGTTTAAAACTTACGTGTTTCAGCAAAGATTACGCGTTGTTTACGGCGGGTTGACCTTTACATATAATAAATGTTCGAAATGTTCACCATCCTCATTTATGCAATATTGCAATCTTGCATTAAATGATCTGTAGGCATTGACGATTTTCTGAGACGTAATTGAAGCGCATGCTGCAGTAATCCTTTGCCGCATATCCTCTGGCCTTTCACGTTTCGAATTCGAATAATGCAGAAGGAACAACGTACTTATTCTAACCGATTAACCTTCTGTTAACGATCTCAATGATACATACTTTAACATAAACATACGCTGTTTACTATGAAAAATATTTCAAACATTTATTGTGGTTTGTAAAAGTCAATCCGACGTAAACAACGCATAATCTTTGCTGAAACACGTAAATTTTGAACTTCCAGATTTTATCCGCTCCAACATGATTATTCTTGCTTAAGGTCATTTCAAGGTCAAAAAGGTGTTATCCATTAAAATCCTTTTTTTATTGTCTATCATGCTATCGTAAAAAAAATATACTGTTCCATTAAAAAAACATCGGTGACCTTGAAATAACATTAAAAAACATGACATAAACATTTTTTTTCTTTACCATTATATTTGCCCCCTGCAATAGTGTCACTTTGTCCTCTGAAGTTTTCTGATAGGACTGTAAATACGACAGATATTTAGGTGTTCCCATTTATGTGGGACACCCTGTATACAAACAGCGTAAGATTCAGGTAGTAGCGGGAAAGGTGTTGTCGTACGGTCCCTCTGTTGACAAACATAGGAAGTAGCCGCCACAGAACGCATACTGTTATAAAAATAGCGAGAAATTTTTATAAATTCAGGATTGAACATTTCATAACAGAATGTATACTATTCAGATTCTGTGCTTGGTACGCTTAGTTCTAATACGATGATGACTTCTGAAGTCATCTGTTACCAATAGACTGCGGATCTTTGTGCAAAATAAAAATTTTCTGAATGAAATAAAAATTCGTTTCGTCTTTCAACAATTTTAATAAGTGGATGATAATATATTGACACTTTTAAATTCCATTTATCCATTTTATGTTTTATATTCCACCTACTCTTTTTTATTAATAGCGTTTTATAAATGCATGAAATCCGCAGTCTAGTTATCAAGAATCTCCAAAGACAGGTTATTTTATAATTTTGGCAATAATATTTTTAAAGTAAAAGATTACCAATTATAAAATCAATTCTGTGGAAAAACAATCATACACATATGAAAAATTCAAATCTTATAAAAGATACAGAATTAATTAATTAAATATGTAAGAGCTTAATAACTATAATTATGATCTCATATTTTTAATAATACAAGGATCAGACAAATTCTTATTACTGCTGCAACCGATTGAGCAAAATAAACACTTGTATTCTTCACAATGTTACACACCCAAACTGTTAACACAATCTCTGCAAGATACCAATGACTTTTGTGCCTTTCATAGTCAAAAGCTTGACAATACATCCGGCAATGGAAGTCGGCACTGTTTGCCAACTCATCGTCCCAGATATTGCAAAAATGGTCAAGCAGACTAATACATGATGCAGATCGAGTGCAAGACATGGCTACTCAAACTTCCACTGGATTTCATGCAAATAACGTTGTCGGTTAATATTTGACTGACGTATATATGAAAGAAAGTTCGCATTACTCACAGCCCTTATGAGATGCTACTTAGCTGACATGAACCTTTCACTTAAAAAGTTATATTGCTATAGTACCTAGACAACCTAACCTGGTTATTTCTACTTCGGAACCATCAGAGACATCAGAATAAAATCGCAAGACCTGCCATCGAAATTTTAGGTAGCAATGGGGCGTACCGCGCGAGGGCAGATTCCTTTCACGCTAATTAACAGACCCGGTTGGAACGAACGTATGGGTAAGATACAGCCGTCAAAGGTTAATCTATCTTTTCGACATTCTCGCGAGTAGTCGTTCCTCGGAAGGGAAAATTTTCCTGGGCGCAGGAAAGAGCGGCCGGGCTGTAATCGATCGACATGGTCTCCCACATCTAGGTCGCGACTTTTTCTCTAATTACTTGCGACTTTGAGAGTGGTAGTAGCAGCCAACCAGATTGCAGCTACGATGCAACTTTTCTACACGCCGGGACCAACTCTCCATCTTGCTCTTCCCCTCTCTTTCTCTCTCTCTCTCTCTCTCTCTCTCTCTCTCTCTCTCTCTCTGTCTCTCTCTCACACTCTCTATCTCTTTCTCACTCTCTCCCTCTCCCTCTCTCGCCCCTCTCTCTCTTTCTCTTTTACTCTCTTCGTCCCATCTTTTTTCACGAATCAAAGTTGAACAGGTCGCGGCAGCCGCACCGCTGGTGATCAAAATCCAGGATCAAAGATCGCCGCTTCCTTCCTATTTCGCGAAGTAAGAAGTCTGTTAGCGAGCTAATTAATTATCGTTCGGTCTTCCCTCTCCCCCCCCCTCTCTCTCTCTCTCTCTTTCCCTTCTGTCCACCATCCCAACGAAGCGTTCCTCGCTTCCGCGCGGATATCGAAAAGAGTTCTGTAACGAGGCTCGTCTTCTTTGAATACCCTGAGCATCTGGCGACGCGTATATACACGTTAATCACCCTGTGATTACCTTGGAAAAATCTTCCCGGTAGAGATAACGTTTAGCCCAAGTTCGAGATACGTCCGCGAATCTCCACTGTTTTTTAACTTAAGATTTTAATACACGGTACTTGATGATGTTCTGTTACCTATAAGTGCTGCCGTAGAAGTAGCAATCCTGTGCACTCGAATTATGTCTGTTAGGCACCAGTAAAAATTACCGTACCATTTTTCACATCAGTTGTTATATTAGTAAATTCGTCTGTATTCTAGACATATGTAAATTCCTATTTTAACCCCTTGGCTTACAACAACGAGTGAGACTCGTGGTAAGAAAGCGCCAAAAACAATAAGGACGAGCCTGACTCGTGGTACTTCGTTCGGATCAAACGTAAACAACACGAGCCTGGTTCGGTGTACTTTGTTCGGATCAAACGTAAACAACGCGAACCTGGCTCGTGGTACTTCATTCGTGACAAACGTAAACAACACTAACACGAAGATTACTAATTTTCTACGAGTTTTCTCAAAACATTATTAATTTAAATTAAGTATTAATTTACAAATTGTTACTGATACATTATCCACTTTCAAATTATAAATCATTTTTGTTCACCGATGAATTGATCATAATTACTTCCCAAACATCTTAAAAGTATTAGTTGTGCCCAAACGTGTTTATTATTTCACACTTCCTTTCGTTGTGCCGAAATATACATGTCATAAGACGCATACATTTTGTGCAAGTTCGAACACACGGCTAAACAGCTAAATGGCTCAACACGTGACCGACCTTCTTGTTTATTATGGCCCGAGCAATCGGGAGTTAGCGGGCACGACAAGGGGTTAAGTGTTGTGTCGGTAGGCAGGTTCAAATTCATGTATATAATGTAAAAAAGATTTCATAGAATGAGAATTGCTTCGAGTTGTTAGGGTTAACTTTGATTTTGACGGAATTTGGTGGACGTAAACGTAACAGTGATTTTAGTACGTTGCACCGTATTTGCATAAATGACACAACTCAAAATACGCTATTTTTGAGATATCGATACAAAAATGTTGCAGAGACACCCCTTGACCAGTTACAAAAATCTCATTCATGTATCTTCGTTATTTTATCGGTAAAGTGCAGTTATGTCTCTCTTTATGAATTATGTGCCACTGTGCCGTATGCTGTATGCTCCAAAAGCGTGTTTATTTAACTAGTCTACATGCATTACATCTTAAACAGTTCAATCTGGAATGATTTAGATACAACATGATTCATTGTACTACAAATCAATAAAATATGATCTAGTATCGTAACCAAATAACTGTTCTGTTATCCGAATACAGATGTTTCACTGATTGGAGTTCGAATAATCGAGGTTCTACTATATCGTGAATATAACAAGCAAATATGATCCAGAATGTATCGCGTTGGGTATCATTTTTACCAGAAAAACGTCACGAACATGCCAGTAAGGGATTCATAAAAAAATACTTGAAATTCAGAACGTTTTATGATTGAATCAGTATTGTTTCTGATGTCGATGTACTATTTGCTCGTAGCAGCAAGTAATCCATCCTTTGCACTAGGAAAAGTTCTTTGTCGTTCATAATTTTGTACAAGAAAAAGAAACTTCATATTTATTATACACATATGCATTCTTCAATGGCTATATCCCGACAACGACAAAATAGAATCTTGTTTCGGTTCGAAAGAAATTAATAATCAAATCAAACTCGATCTTCTCGAAAATACAGGCTCGTATGAGAAAATTTTATACCACATTTTCTACTTATTTTTTTTTTTATGAAGAATCATCCGCTTTTCGGTTGAAACACCAGTTACTCCTCGTCCTGTATATCAAGGCGTTACTGTTTTCGCAACTAATTGCAATCGATACTCCAAAAAAGATCAACAGATATTCAGTATATCGAGATTTCCATTCGACAACTCACAATTCCAACGCGAAATCAATAATCGAAAAAAGTGGATCCAACAATTAGATCACCCACTGCAAATTTGGCAACACTAACTCGTTCCGTGGCATAACTGTGCTCAGCAGGGAGGAGGATCCTCGCCGTCTGGGGTGCTGGCGACTTAAAGTCGTAAAACGTTTTTTAGATCAATTACTGCGAATTCGCAGTAGTAGTAATTACTTCGGGATCCCATTCGGCTGATGATAGACGTGATCGTGATTCCACGAAAATCCTGCTCGCCTCGTCTCCGCCGCAGTCTCCTTCGTCGTCGTTGTCGTCGTCGTCGTCGTCATCGTCAGGCATCTCCTCGCCTCCGCGTGGCCTTTTTTCCTCGCTAATTGCATCCGGTCTTTGAAGCTAAGTTTGCGGACAGACGCTCAGTCGCCGGGGATGAAAGAAAGGAGAAGCGCGGCCGGGCTAAGGGAGGAGGGGTTGCAAAGGGGTTGAGGAAGGGTGGGAAAAAAGAGGGCCGCGTAAAGGTGATGCGGACGAAACGAGCGGATAGGTAGATAGGCGAGTAAAGAGACAGATGAATAGCGGGGCTCCGCGAAGACTGTCGAAAGGATTGTGAGGGAGGAACGGAGGGGAAGAGGGAGGAGGAAAAAATGCTGGGAAACAAGCGGAACACCCGTGGATGAAATGGCGACGGTGCTGAGACTGCCTGGTAATCGATTGGATGCAGCGGTCGGGCGGAAACGGCCAAGTATATTGGCATAATCAGTCCGCGGCACGTTGCTACTTGTCGAACCTGATTGTAACCTGGGAGCAGACACGCGTACGCCCGTGTGTAGCCCATAGTACCGTGGATCCTGCCGCAGCGTATCGCGGTTGACGGAATTAACGTGATTAAAAATGGCGCTCTGCCGCCCCTACGCCATATCGAAGTTTCGGTGGTTTTGCCGTCTGGATCGAAATCCGTTGGTGATAAGCTTACCGAGATCAACGGCCCGCGGAGATCTAGATTAGTGGGAGGTTTTATTGAGATTTTAATGGAGACAATGCAGCCTTCTCGGGGAGAGAGGGTTTCAGAAACAGCACGTTGCATTGTAAATTTGCAACCTGAACCGAAACCTGACACGATTGAAGTGATCATCAGGTTACAGAGATTGAGATGGATGGACGAATCTGTTGAGATTTTGATTGAGACGATGTAGATTACCTGGGAGAGAGTATGTTGGCGAGATGTTAGGACAACGGTGATATTTTTGGGGATGGTACTTAGACACATCATTTGTAACAAACGATACCCGTTGTAAAGCCACAGGCGTGTTCAGTTTATTAAAAGAGAAAGTTAAGGTTATAAGTGTATTAATTTACTGAACTATTCTGCATTTTACAACCCCATTACAATAATTTCTGAATTTATTAGACTTGTATAGTGGAAATAATTGTAGTAGGGATCCAGATTAATGGATGAATCTGTTGAGATTTCGATTGAGACGATAATGATTTCTTGGGAAGAGAGGATATCAGAATTTGCTGGACTTCTAGAGTGAAATTTGTAACTATAGTGAAGATGGATCGTTGCATTGTAAATTTGCTTCCTGGATCGAAATCTGATGCCATTTCCGAGATCAGGAGCAGGTGGAGATCGTACAGATTCGTGGGAGATTGTGTCGAGGTTTCGATTGAGACGGTGGGGATTTCTGGAGGCAACTGAGTTTCTGGATTTGTTGGACTTGTAGCGTGAAATTTGTAACTGTAGTGAAATTTTGTTGAAATTTCAATTGGGCCAATGGAGATTTCCTGGAGAGAGAGAGGATCTCAGAATTCGTTTTATAGAATGAAAAACAAAAAACGTATTGAGTGAAATTTGTAGTTGTATTAAAGAGATCGTTGTATTGCAAGGCGGATATTATATTGGATGTTTTGTGCGTAGTGCCTTCAAGAAGGAAAGTGTGAGAAATTAGCAAGAATAGAGCAGGGCGATGAGCATGCTGATCGAGGATAAGAGTCTATTTTGCCGGCGTAAAGATAAAGCCGCGCGTGTGAGTAAATCAATTTCCCGTCAGGCGGGAAGTCTTTCTTAAGAAGGTGGCGCATCTTTACGGTTTTTTACAATCTTCTCTCAAGTCAATTTCCTTCCGTTGATGAGGAAATAGGAAACGGTTTGACACGCGTCTAGATAAATCAGAATGCTGATGACACGTCGCGTGGGGATGGGTTTAGCTATTACATTTCATTCTTTCAGTTTATTTTTAGTATAAGGAGCACGGTTCATCCATTCTGAAGGATTCTCGTACATAACACATTAAACTCACTTATTCCAGAAACAAAAGACAATTTTCAATCGCTTAAAATTTACTAAGAATATTACTTATCTGTACACGGATGATCTTTATGCAAACTCTAAATTGCATAAATTATTCTACAAATTTAGGATGAGGAACGAATTCATTAGAAAATTCTTTATGGTGTGAATAGAATAGTGATGTTGTTAAGGTTTATTACTACACATGTTTTCGTGTATTTTAAAAATGTGTAATTACCATAAATGCATAAAGATTCGCAGTCTACTTGTCAATATACTGAGGATTATGTCTACTTATTCCTAATTTATATTTTACATTAAACTAAATAATAAGCTTAATAGAACGGAATAGCTTTGGTTTGATTTCAGCTTCTGAAAATTAAATATCGAAAGTTAATACTCGTACCAATGCACACAGTCTTCTCATTAGATTATTCGAGAGAATCCTAGAAGGTCGCCATAGTTGTCCCACTCTTGGGCAGCCGTTATACCTGAGAATAGCGACTTCGTAAACTTTTATAGGGCACCATAAAATGGGGGTCTTAAGCGTCGGATGTCAGAAATTCAGGATTTCCTTTTGTTAATCCTTAGAAATCCCTAACAAATGGATTTGAACACCCTAGACTACTTGATAATAGAATCTGGATATTTTACTCGAGTGTCTAGTACTTCGCAAATCCAGCAGATAAAGCTATAGGTCACGGTTAAGTGTCGCCAGGAATATAGTCATTTTCACATAAATAACGTTAATATATAATATTAATATTATAATAAATATTAGAATAAATAAAATTTCACACTTCTACAAGCAACCAGGTAATCCATCTCGTCATTAAACATTGTTCATTGTCGGGGAGAAAGGCTTAAGTTGATTCGCCATGTATCATGTAAAATAAAAATTTTATTAATGTTGTTAATGATTTAGTTGTGTACCTTAAAGGAAAGAAATATTTAGGGTGTTAATACTGGCGTCAATTGACAATGCGTTCCATAGTATGCTGTACACTATATCCAGTTATACAAATTCACTAAAGAAGTAATCGAACTTCTGTTTGGTTATCATTAAACCTACAATGATTGAATCAATGATTCGGTCAAACTTCACCTTAGGAGACCAAAAATGTTCAACTTTTCCTAATGTAATACTGTACATTTTTACGAGAAAACGATTGAACTGTAAGTTTTAGTGCGCGGAATTCAAGTTTTAGTTAGGTCGCCGCCATATTGCTTTGTACTTATGCGTTATCCAATCGGCAAATCAGCTGCCACACACAAGCACATACAAGCAGCCATTTTGCAGCGACAATTCGAATTCCTGATACTTAATTTCAGAAAAACTCGCAATTAATTTAGCTCACGAGCACAGATCAGCTAGCAATTGTTAGTCGCCTGCGTGGCTAACCCAGACCAACACAGTATCTTTTACCTGAACTATAATTTCATTTCAGAAATTACTATCAATTATTAATGATTTGCATCCGAATTACTAGTAAAAAATCATCACTCTTATGTGTTTGTGCTGCTACCCGCTCCTGTGTCCGAAAACCAATATGGCGTGGCCTTAACTTGTTTAATTTGTCAAACGCGATTGGTATCGAGCAACTTTACTCGCGTTTAGGTTTTGAACCAGTAACATCCGCGCACTGAAACTTACAATTCTATCATTTGCTCGTAAAATGTATAGTATTACATTCAGAAAAGTTGAACATTTTTGGTCCCCTAAGGTGAAGTTCAGCCAATTATTATATTCAAGCACGTATTATGATCAAAATCGTACTCAATAATACCATACAATGAATTAACAGCAACATTGCCAATTCAGAGAACAGAAACTGCAAACTGGTAGCGTAAAAGAATTCTCCAGAAATCTACAAATTCGCACACACGACAGTAGAACCGTGCACGGCTCAGGAAGTCGGTACACAAGCCTTGAAGCGAGTGCAGAAAAAGAACACCGGGTACTTTCACAACGCTTAGTGGAACCCGCTGTAGTCGGGTATATCTGTTTCGCCCTCTCCGGTTCCGCAATTATCGGACGATCGCTTCGCGCGGTGGCGACGTGGCTTTGACATTGTCAAAAGACGGTTGCCCGTAGACAGGGTTCGATACTCGCCGCGACACAGAAAGGCGGCGGCGAGGGCGGCGCGACGCTGAAAGAAAATTGCAATTCATTAAAGTCCCGGTCTACGCGTCGCCGTTTTAATATATGTTGAACGTTGATTTAGGGATCGCGGCGGGGAGCAACCAACCGCGACGCATTGTCTCGGCACTCGCCTCATGCTGGGCATTGTTAGTTCTCCCATTGTCCGGTACATCGTCCTCTCTCACTCTCTCTCTCTCTCTGGCCTCTCTTCAACCCCCAACAGCAGCGGCTAGTACCCACGCCGGGAGCACATGTGCGTGTAACCCCGAGGCCGGCCATCCTCGAGTGACGTGAAGAGTATTTTCCAGCGATTAATTGTTTTCAACGGGCAAGCGCTCCTTTTTGTGGCACATCGCTACTTCGGTCACCAACCTCTCCATTCGAAACGGTTCGAACGTCCCGGCTTTTTTAGAGCTTTTTCTTTGAATCCCGATCGGTGCCGGAAAGCGTTGCCACCACCAGATTCGTGGCTTCTGTTGAGTCCTACTGCGACCCTTTACACTGCTCGTGATTATCCATCGTTGCGACGACTCCATCGTACCCGGTAATGTACAGAAAACACTGGATAAATAGTGATAGATAAAAAATGGCCGCGGATCGACGCGGTTTTCGGAAACGGTTGAAAAATGCGGGTGGCAATGGTCTAGTTCAGCCAGTTCCAACCAGTTGCTCCGGAGCTATGCGAGGCACCTTCCCCGCTTAGGTTCTTCCACCACTCTTAGACTTCATCGTTATAATGTACACTAGTGGGAAGCTCCCACCACGAGAGCTGCGCGGCGCGCGCAGCACTCACTAACTTTACGGCTGTATGTAGTAGTCGGAAAAGGCTCGATGGTGGGGACCTTGCAGTTCTCGGAGGGGAATACGTTGGAACTCCCTGGTCTAGCTCATCACTAGACACGGATCTTTAAACAAATTCTAACTTTCATGGATTTCATTATGAAAATCAGGATGAGACCTAAAAAATTTCTTATGGTAAGCATAGAGTAATATACATGCGTGCTTGTATTTTAAAAATTAGCAAACACTATAAATGCATACAGATCAGCAGTGTATTCATTACTCATTATTAGACATTATAATACTGAAAATATTAAGAGATTGTAAGAATTATACTACCCGGAATTTAATAAAATTATTAAGAGAAGAAATAAATGTTCATGCAATTCCTGTGTCTTGCAATCGATGCACAACATTTTTATTTCGCATTAAGATCTGCAGGCAAATCATTATTCTTAGTTTTAACCTTCGCAAAAATGGTTTCAACGATTTTGTAACGGCCATGATTAGACCCATGCAAATCCTCATCTTTTTATTATTATTACTTATTTATTGCTTGAAACCATATAAGGTTTATGTAGCATAAATCCTCACCTATTTTTACGTTTTTATATCACCTGATTAGTGACAACCTGTATACATAATTGATTATATTCTTTGATTGTACTGATTGTATTGTTTCAAATATGCAGCACTGAATATATTCCATTGGAAACACGTCATTAAACAAATCGTCAGGAATAGAATTAGATTAAAAGATTTAAGGAATTGTCTAAGATTTTAAGGCGTCTTATATAAATATTTCCGAACTGTCATATTGAGGAGAGGGTTGTCGAGGATTCTTGGAACAAATCGGTGTAACCAGATCGTCTACTTCCACATCGCAGACGCAACGACATAAAAACCGACGGCGATTGAATGTTTCACGTTAAACGACGTTTAAGACGCGAAGCAATCACTTTTCCCTCGTTTGTGAAATTGCATCGGGTATTACACACCCTTACCAATCGGTGCACGTACGCGCATACACAGAGGACCAGTCAAAACCTATCGCAAGTCTCCCCCAATCAACCGGTTAAGCTCTTGTAACTAAGCATTTACGTTTCGACGATGTTGTAACGCGATTATGTTGCGCGAATTAATCCTGTAGAATGTCTATTCGCGGAGATGCAAATCCCTGACAGTATATACTATAAACCGTTGTGCGATCGATCTGTGTAGAGTCGCCATCGATCGCATCTGGTGAAACAGTTTTCAATTCATCTCTTCTGTATCTCCCTGCCTGTACACGTAGAATCCCCGTGTCTACAATTATGATATGAAACAGACACGTTATCTGTCGCATTTGACAGAACATTTGGACCAAAAAATGTCACTAAAATCGAGATCTGTCTTCGGTTGCTTAGATTTGAATTATTATTCCTGTACATACAATGTAGATCGAGCATAACTAGACTGCGGATCTTTGTGCAAAATAAAAATTGTCCAAGACAACTGTGAGAAAAGGAAATGTTAATGAAAATGTACTTTCTCTTTTAATCATCGTAAAAAGTTGAAAATAATGTAACAGTATCTTCAAATTCTTCTAATGTCTTTTTAGTTTTTTTTTTAATCATAACTTATCTGTAAATGTGTGATGGTTTCGGCGCACAGATTCGATCAGTAATACAATAATAGCAATTTTGCAAATTAAAAACTCGACGTTTCGATCCAGATGTGGATCATTCTCAAGAGTGGGATTTTTTTGCTTTTGCTACAAGTTCAGTTTCCGCTGGCATGGAGTTAGTTCGTTTTCAATAAATTTTATTTATATTGTTTCCTGTTGTAGCAAACGCAAAAAAATCTTACTCTTAAGAATGATCCACATCTGGATCGAAACGTCGAGTTTTTAATTTTCAAAATTGCTATTATTGGATTACTGATCGAACCTGTGCGCCGAAACCATCGCACATTTATTCTAAAATTTCGATCAAAAACATATCAAATTTATATAACTTATCTGTGACTTAAAATTAGTATTTCTGATTTATGTCCTGAGTTAAAAGGAACTTATAATTACCGAATTTTAAAGTAACACTATCTATTCATTCTATTCAGTCACTATGATTTGTATGTAAGTACTGGGTAGTTTATAAGTTGGTAGCCATAATAGATCTTTTTGTATATTCCTAGAGGATGTTGACCCGAAGTCTCAAAAATGTAGTCAGTTTCTTACCGATATGGTCGCGCTCCACTCTGACTAAATTGAAAACAGTACTCACGCTCTTTGAATAAATATGAAATTGGACACCGTTACGCTTATTTTTATTCCACAATGCTTTCGTCTCATGTTTATGTCTTTCGCATTTCGGGCGTTTCTAATTTTGTTGACCGCCGACTCGGCCATCACAAAAATTAGTCTAAATTGAAGCAAATAAATTTGTTGAAACAAAACTAAAACATTAAAGTTTATAACATTAACTACTGTTTCAAACCTCCTGCATTTTGCAGATCTTAATCAACATTGGTACACTAAGTTCAACAATGCAAAAATTAATGTTCAAGCATGGACAAACGTGTCGGTGATTATGAAAGTGAACTAATTTTAAATTATAATATATTCTTTCCTCATGATACTTTTACGTCTGACTTGATAAAAAGGTATTTTACTAGAATAATATACAGTATCTACCACGCATACCATGGACAATTGATTGGGAAGTAATTCTACGCGCAAAAGTGAGTCAAAAAGGACGAATTAAATTTTTTCATTAGAAGCTTGGTTTTCGAGAAAATCGGGTTTATAGATCCGTCGAGTTCACCTGCTTTAGGATGCAGGAAGTAGAATTGGTTGATCATGATCAGACACGTCAGCCAATTCCTATCCAATAGAACGCGTTTTCGCTGAATTCTCACTCGATTTACTCGAAAACGAAGCCTCAAATGAAAAAATTTTCTTTTTTCTTTTCGACCTACTTTTGCGGGTAGAGTACTTCCTGTATAATCCGTAGCACTCGAATCTGATTCTGAGATGCTACTAAAAATTACTATTCCATTATTCAAAATATTGTTTACGTTATTAATTTTGTATTGCAATGTACAGGATGTATAAAAATTATATGTCACGACTACCATAGCGGCCTCTGTACCTCAGGATCGGCGGAGATCTGTTAAAAAAATGGGACGCAAATTTGTCCACCTGTTTTCAAGGTCAACATTTCTTTGTATTGTATCGTATGATACTCATCACAAGTAACAAAAGTCTCAAAGACACTATGGGTCTCAAGTCAACGATTCTCTTGAAAAACGACTTTGAAGTTTCATAAACTATTTTATCCCATATGTCTACAGGGTGTCCCAAGATGGTATAAATGTGGAGGGGGTAATTCTACCTGAGAAAATAAGTTTAAAGTATACAATAATTTTTTTTTTCGTTTAACGCCTCGTTTTCGAGAAATTAGAGTTTGAAAATTCGGCGATTGCGCTTGATATTGAATATGAATCGTCTGACGCGTCTGTTCATGACCTACCTGATCTACTTCTTACAAACGCTAGGAACACGAAGTTGAAAAAAATTATTCTATATTTTAGACTTATTTTCTCATGTAGAATCATCCTCTCCACATGTATACCATCTTGGGACACCCTATAGATATGTGGAATAAAATAGTTTACTAAACTTTAAAGTCGTTTTTAATGAGAATGGTTGACTTGACACCCATGGTGTCTTTGAGACGTTTGTTCCTTGCGACGAGTATCATACGATCCAGTACAAAAAATTTTGACCTTGAAAAAGAGGGTCAAGGACAAATTTGCGGACCAGTTTTTTAACAGATCTCCACCGATTCAGAGGTATAGAATCCTGCTACGGTAGTCGCGACATATAATTTTTATACACCCTGTATATAGCAATCCATCAGAAACCGGAGGACACTTTCCGAACACAACCCAATAAATGTTATTCCAGTCTAACAGGTACAGGTACAATTTTGGCAACTATGTGATACGATTTAGGATGCCGGTTGCCAAATCATACCTGTATGTCAATTTCAAACTTTTGATGGTGTATAAACAAAAAACGTGTGCAAATGCTTTAACCGACTTAAAATATTTGACATACATGTTATTCTATCGTTTGGTAAAATTAGTTTTTTTTAAGTCCTACCAATAGTCCTTATCATGCAAAGTTCCTTAATTGGTACGACAGTAAACGCGTTAAGCTAAACAAATGAGGGACGGCCGAGGGATAATAAGTTTAATTTTTTATTCAGTCGGTGGACAGCGGTCGGGTCTGTCACGAATCTGGAAAAAGCGTAGCTCGGAAAGGCCGCGGCCCCTGTTTTATTGCTCGCGATAACCCGCAACGGCCGCGCTCGGGAGTGCGTCTGTCAGGTATGTCGAAAACGCGATGGATATCGATGGTCTCTCGATGCTCGATCCCTGCTGAACGAGTACACGGTGCGGAGAGGGTGCGGTGCGGAAACGCGGCCGCGTGTACCAGCAGAGACAACGCGAAGGATTGGTTATCATGAATCGTGACAGTGCGTTGTCCCGAACAGCGACACGACAACGTGAGTCACGGCGCTGCACGCACACCCGCACGCACCGCCATCTCTCTCCCTCTCGGTCCCTCTCTCTCTATTTCTCTCTGTACGTGCACACTCGATCGTCTCAACGACGCATTGTTCGACGTAACCGTGGAGATCCCCGTGACCAGACTACGCGTGATAACACGACATTCATACCGCGAGCCACTGTTACGCTGTATGTCCTAGCCCACTGCAAGTACACGGAACGCGATGCCACCCCTGCGTTTTCGCGATGTTTGCGGAAACCAGGACGATTACCGAGCACCTAACTCGATCCAATCGCCTGTTCTGTCCGCTTACCAGCCACTGCCTCTTGTTATGCTTTCGCAGCTGGACCGCGGATTTTATGCGTTACAAATATTTTGATTTATCTTCGCTCGGTCGAACCATTCAATCTAGGGCCATCTGGATATTCGGTATTCAGATTATTTGTTCCATTCGAACTCCGGATTGCGATACGAATCCGAATATGAGGACTAGGGCTCAAAACTCTTCCAAGATCATACCCAAATCGATGTAGTACCCCAAAAACCCTCACGGTGCACCATCAGAGAGGAACAATAACTGAGAAGTCGAAATGCTCAAGTTATTAAGGCATCCCCTCGTAGCTTTTCAATGCAGTTAGAGAAAGTGGGAAAGGTACCTGGAACCAGTGTCGCCAGATCAATCCGAAACTGGGTTGATTTTCCTCTCCTCCTTTTCCTCTTCCACTACATGAGGACACTCGAACGTCCCACACTAAGACCGTAGACTGGTCACGTGACGTGCCGCGCTACGTGTTACATTTTACTCTGGTCATCAGAGAGGTGTCAACTGTATTCCCCTCGATTTAGCTGATCTGGCAACGCTGCCTGGAACGAGCAGTAGAAGAATACAAGAAGGTAAAAGGTTCCAGGTGTGAACATGGCATATAGAACAAGACTGCATAAGTCGTTCCCAAGCAAACCACCTCCCAAAAATCCCAAGATACACCAACAGAGAGGAACAATCCCTGAAAATTCGAAATCCCCAAACTATTAATACATCCCTTGTAGGAAGTACTCTTGAATGCAGTTAGCGAAACTGGGAGACTACCAGAAACAAGCAACAGAAGAGTACACGAAGGTAAAAGGTTCCAGGTGTGTACGTGGCGCGTGATAGCGAAGTTGGTGCTAGGGTTGGTGTTCCGCGGAATCGGAGGATCGAGTAGGTTGGTTGGGAAATCAGCTGCGGAGTCAAGGTGGAGAGAACAGAGGGAGGAGGAGAGGAGAGAGAGTTTCGGCGTTCCATCGCGGTGGAAACAGTACGGACCATCTAGGTACTCGTTTAAGCCCGTCTTGCAAGGAGAGCGCGAGATAGAAAGAAGGGAAAATGAAAGGGTGGCGGTTCGAAGGGAGATGGCGGCTGGAAATGGAGAGCCGGTAGAAAAGGGGGTGGTTCTTCAGGGGGATTGAAGGGAGAAGGTTGGAAGTGGTCGAGCATTTTCCAGAGGAAGATAGAACGCAAAACATCCGAGAACTACGTGGCGCCTCCCGCAAGTTTCGTCCTATTCCCGGGTTTCCTTTTTCACCCCCGGTGGTAAGAGGGAGAGACAGAGAGGGGGCGCCTTTGCCGGGAGTCGTCGGCGCTCTGCGAACTTTTCCGGGATCTAGGTATATATGTGTGCTCTCCCTTTGAAAGGTACGTACCACGGCAGAATAAGACTGGATTGGCTTCGCGGAAAGGATTTCGTGGAATTCGAATTAGAAACGAAATGTCGTGAGGGTTTCCGGGCTACGAGCTTCCGCTGCTATTGACTCTGTATCGGCGCGCGAGGGCGGCCAGCAAACCTGCTGCGGTACACGGGAACAGGAAATAGGGGGGATGAACAGGAGAAACCTTTGGGAAGGAGTGACGCACCGGGAATATTAATGCCCCCGCGTTATGACGTTCTACGAGCCGAGCAAATTACCGTAATACGACGTAACGTTGCCCGCAGTTCTGTACCAGCGTGACAAATAGAATCCGTGCTCTCTCTCTCTCTCTCTCTCTCTCTCTCTCTCTCTCTCGCTCTCTATCTTTCTCTCCCTCTCGTTCTTTTTCACCGCTCTACGCGCCGCCCGGTCTCGATTTTACTCGAGTGCGCACTCGTTTTCCTTCTCGAAAGGAAAAGTGTGTACAGGCTTTTAGCGGCGCTGACGTGTACGTGACTCGGCATTTTACTCTGAAAAGAAAACGAGTGAACCAAGTAGGTGCTTTTTTTTCTGTTCCTTCGTCCCTTTTTCGTGTGCTCTTTTTTCTACTTATTTGCTTTCTCTCTCTCTCTCTCTCTCTCTCTTTCTCTTCCTCTCTCTATCTCTCTCTCCCTCTTCGTTTCTTCTCTTTCTTTTTTCTTCGACCAAGACGAATGAAAAGTACCGAAATTCAAGGTTCGAGATAATTCAAGCGCGCGTCGAGGTTCGGATTAATTGCGCCGGCTACGAAAGATGGATCCCGGTTTGAGAATTTGTACGGGGATTGAATAAACTGAAGGAGCAAAGTATTCGAAGTTGTCGGAGCGTAACGTAAGAACGAAAATTCCATTTAGAATCACCGTCCGCCTAATGGAAATGCAGGTCTGACACACTTTACCTCGCGCGCGCAAGGGATTTGTGCAATTCGATATTTTTTTCGTTTCGGCAGATACAAAATAAATATGTACGTCCCTTTGTATTATTTCTCGTTGTTCGGGAATAATGGGAGTGGCTGGATATGGAAAATTGGGCTTCTTAAACATTCGCAATTATAAACTCTGTGTGATCTTTAAAAAAATAAATAATCACATTTAAATTGCGAAGGTTCGTAGAAGTATTCAGCTTCGTGAACAAATTTGAAAATGTAGGATTAAATTTTCTATTTCAAAATGAGCATAGATTGTATCAGCCAGTATTATTGTAGATTATTCTGAGCTTTGAATTGTACTGTTTTCTGACAATTTCGTGTTGGATCACTTTAATGATAAAAGAGTGATGTTTTGAGAAGGATGTATACTGTATACCGTTGAAAACACAACATTTTCGAGATAACAGAGCATTCAGTTAATTATGTTTCCCCGATATCGAAAACGCTGACTATTCGTCGAGCAAATACGATCTTTAATGAACCATATTGGAAATCTCAAATAAATTGTACCAGATTAATAATTATACCAGACGATCGATACTATTTTCCCATCTGATTCCCGAGTAGTTAAAATTTCGTAATCTCGGTTATTCATTCACGGTGCATGAAAAGATCGCGACTGTGTATATTAGAGCGCGCTGCCACGCTGTATCTGGCAGTTTATTAATAATATTAATCCAGTAATTTCTCAACAACGGACCCGAACGCTTCCGCATTTAATTAATTCGCGTAATTAATGAACGGAATGGAAAATCACTGAAGACAGCTAATGCTGATATAACTCAATGTTTTAGATTAATGATAAAGGATTGATACTGAATGAGAAACTTTTGCGAAGTTATGAACGACATCGACGAGATCTTGGACGACTCCAAGTGAAACGTTGTACGATGGATACCGAGTCGCGATGTAAACAAACAAAAAAGCTGAACTCGGGCCACAGGTGTCCTCGAGGATACAACCAATACAGCATTCCGCATTCGTGGTCGTCGAGTGGTTTGCGAGACAAAGCGAACGATTGTAAGGCGGCCGGAAGCTGAGGAAACTGGAAAAAAGACGAAGAACCACCCTAGTTTCGATGGACGAGGTCTCTCAGCTACAGAGTTCTACCTAGTGGGAATTAGATGCGCTAGTACTGGCAAGGTTCTACTTCATGCCAAAAATGCAAGGAAGAACATTCTTTTGAACTTCAATCCGAAATCCGGCGCATTTTTTATATGAAAATAACAACGCAAAAGTGAAGACAAATTAATATGGACAGCATGGCAGCATTTTGATAGTATAATTAATTTGATAGTATATTAATTTCTTTCGTGTTTTATAAAAATGCATACAAATCTGTCTTAAGTATACTAATTATTAGCTAGTGATAACAGTTTCACCAAACATAGAAAGAAACTAAGGAGACTTTCTGAAAGTAGACGGTTTGCGCTTTAAAATAAGGCGGGGTGGATTATTGTACGATATTTTTTCATGATTATAGTAATTTTTATAATAATTTAAATAATAACAATTTTTAGTAGAGATTCAAGTGTCTGAATATTTCACTACATAACTTACTGCATTGATACTACGACGAAAATAATTTCTTTCTTCTGCGGACCAAATAAAAATCATCTCATTGGGAGGTTTTTCAAATTCTTGACTCCTAAAAATGCATAAAAATCCATAGTAGGTATATTAATTGTTAACTAGCTATGCCAGCCTTCTGAAATAATAGGACAATTTCCTTCTTTCTAGACCTGCGACTTTTATACATTTATAATAAACACAGATTGGTCAAATTCAATACTGTAAAGACTAAAACAATTGAATGATGTTATATTATTTTCGACGCAAGATGATTAAAAGAGGAGGATGGATAAAGACCTGCAGTCTGGTTATAACCTAGCGATGATAATGTTGTATTAGGAGCTGGGAAGCAGTCACCTGCGTCAGCACAGGAGCAGGGGGAGTCTCACTCTCGGAATGTTACTATACGATGTAAACAATATCATTAGGAATGAAGAAAGAAGAAAATTCTTGGTAGAATACACTTTTAATGAACTTTCTTACATGTCTTATAGTTTTGTCGTGCAGTGTTGCACAGTATTCTCTCCGTGAGTGTCTCAAAGGTCTATGCCGTGAATGTTAAAGTTTTATCCTCGTCACTGGGAGGATCCTCCTTGGATCCAGTCAAACGGTAAACACGCTGGACGACCGAGTCAGCGAACGGACGAGTATCCGTGAGACTCACACTAGTGCAAGCACAGCGAAAGATTACAACTTTTCTATTTTTTTATTTTTTTATGAAACTTTTACCATCGTATTCGTCATGTTCTTTCCAATTCAAATGACTCCAAAAACGATATATGTACATACGATTATAATTACCCGTGAAACAATCGATTAAAGTTTCGGACTTGACATTCATGGTAGTCACAAATTCGGTAAATGTAAAGTCCGAAACTTCAATCGGTCGTTACATAAGTAGTTATGATCGTGGTTATATCATGTTTGGTGTGTCTTTAGTCAGAAAAAAGAGATTAATACGATGGTAGAAGTTTCATTGAAAAAAAATTAAAAATAAGAACATTTGATTTTTGAATTTAAAAAGCTCAGCTGGCACGAGACCTTCGATGTTTCCGAACGACCGTACCTCAGTCCCTCTTTCTTTTTCAATCGCTATCCTGCTCTACGTTCGGCACACTGCAAAGGATGTATGTAGACCCCATTCTATGAATGTCGCGCGACAGAACCCTTGCTACGACTCTTACGGAGAGAATACTATCTCTACAAGCCCAGAACGAAACGCTCACTTTCCTTTCCCTACACGTTCTCTCCCTCTCATACATATTTTCAGCCGCCGCCAAAGAGCAATTTCTTGCCCGAGGTGCAAAAGGTACCCCCCCCCCCCCGCGACGATTAATTAAACCATGGAAATATGAATCGAGCTTAAAACCGATTTCCGAAAACGCCATCGCCAAAGACCATCATCCGGAACGCGTCGCAGCAATTACATTTCATCATTCCACATTTTTCCAAACACCCCATAGCCACGTCGCCGCCACCCCATGCTTCGAGCAATTACGAGCGCCGTCCCCTAGCCGCGGAACCAATCCGAACAGGCATTTTTACAAGTGTCGCGGCAGTAGCAGGTCGGCATTAACTTGTTCGGCGACGTTTTACGAGCACTTTGTCGCATCGGAACGGTCAGCGAAACGGCGGTCGGCGTCCAGGCCCGACGAGATTATAAAAACCGAAGTTTCCGCGCGCAAAACATTCGACGCAGCTGCGTGGCGTAATGAAACGCGTCGTGGGCGGCGGCGAGAGGAAACATACGCGAACCTGGGTCGATATCGAGTAGAGAGACCGAGAGAGAGAGAAAGAGAGTGAGAAAGAGAGAGAGTGAAGCGGCGGCAAGATTTAGAGACGTGACACATGTAAAATCCCAACCGCAGACAGAAATTTTCCAGCGAATTCTCTCCAATTTCACCGCGATATCCTGCGTCGCCAGTGTTCTGCGTGCGATGGGGGTGAGAGATCGGGAATCGGGGGGGGGTTGGAGAGGGTCAGGGGGAGGGGGATAGCAGAGCTTATGGAGAGGCGTGCCTACCCGCGAATTTCAGCTATCCCCCATTGTTTGACTTGTTGGGCCAGTAATAATACAAGTTAAACCACGGTATAACAAACCTCCCGCTCGGAATTCGCCGAAGCTCCGTACGCGCTGACAATGTCTGTCCCTCCTGCTCGCGAGAGCGCGCGCGGAGAGAAGGAACCGCGTGCTTCGACGATCACGAATTCATCGCTACCAGTGATTCAGAGTTAATGAGAGACCCGATCGTATTAAACTATGCCGACCAAGTTCACGGCTAACCTGGCAAAAGTGTGTTTCTTGAGAACTGTCATCCCCCCGTCCGTCAACCACCCCCTTGCCAACCGTCCAATCCAAGCTAATTACGAAAATTAAACGAGATACACTGGAAGTAGGCTTCACGCTTTAAAATGAGTGTTCATAGATTATTGTACGACATTTTTTCACGATTTTATAATAGTTTAAATAGCAACAATTTTTAGCAAAGATTCAAGACTCGGAATACCCACAGACACATTATTATAATAGAGGAACATAAAGTGATTTCAGCTAAATTCAATTAACATAACAAACACGCATTCGGATAATCGAGGTATCAAACGGTTCGGATAATAGAGATTCTACTAAATCGTCAGTTAAACAAGTAAAGAATCAGAAGAATATTACAAACATATTGATAAGAGTTTGACACAAAAATCATTAAAAACAGAAAGGTTTCTATTATTTATATTATCAATTTGAAAGAGTTGAAACAGCAAATCGTTGCAATGTCTGCAAAGTAGTACCACCGAAGCTAACATTGTTTCATCTCGCGTAGCATAATCAAGGTCCTAATTTTATCGGATGAGGATTCGAGATTCTTCATATTTGCCTTTATTGGGTATTTCTATTATTTTGAATTATTTCTAAATAATTCATCTCGCGTCAGATAACCGAAGCCACAATATTATCGGCTTAGAACTGTCTCTGACATTTCGTTTACAATTATTTAGTATTGGGAACGAAGTAAAAAGAATTTCCGTCACGGACAAAGATAGTTAGAAATAAAAGAAACAAAGTTGGTGAAAGAGGCGGGCATGCGAACGAGAGAAACACAACTGATCGAAACAGAATAACTTTGAACAATGGAAACAAGTCTTTGGTTCGGTTTAATTTCGGTCGAATGATCGCCTCTTATTTTTGCCGCACAATCGATACGTTTAAACAAAGGCGAGTTTCCGAACAATTATAAAAACAAGAGAATATATACACAAACACACACATATATATATATACATATATATAAACATATATACATATACATACATACATGTAATAATAATAATAATAATAATAATAATAATGTCCATTAAGTCTACGACGCGTGAAAACAAGAAAGTCAGAATATGCGAAGCTTGTGCTGAGATAAATGTTGAAATGTTGAGCAAAGTTAGAGAATCATTTAAGCAAAGAATTGTTAAATGCATTGAAGTAAGAGGTAATCATTTTGAACACATACTAAACTGAAGTACAAATAAAAGGATCACACCTTTTCTGCATTTCCCTGCAAGTTTGACCTTGAATGACTTTAAGTCATAGGTATTTGAACTCAGCTTAAAACACACTATTTGATGGTGGACAAAAAACATATCATTCCATTTAAAAAAAGAAAGTTGATCTTCACCACACCTTGGAGTGCCTACCGGAAAAAATAAAAGTCCCACCACACGATGTTCCCCTCGGTACTGAACAACTCTCATCTGAAACATTTTTGCGTATAATCAATATTTTTGGAGATATTCGTCTGTAACGCTTTATAATTTCCACCCTGTATACCAAATCTCATGTACGCCGGATTTTTCCATCAATTTTAAAAGCTCGGATGTCGTATACCATGCCCGATAGCTGAAATTGTTTTCGCTTTTCGATGTACACGCGCGCACAGTCAAAAAAAAAACAAGAAGAATTAAATATCACCGCTGACGCAGCAAACATTCTTTGTTAATTTGAACGGCAAACTTTGATACACGTTCACCGTGTTCAATGCATTTTCCGATGTACCTGACAGCCGGGGTCCAATCTATTGTAGCCAGAAAGTATAATTGGTAATACGGATAGAGACGGATGCAGCTTGTTACGGGATGAATGAAAGTTGTCAAGACGGTCCAATTAATGTCAACTCTTCGAGCGGATTGTGTGTTTACAGTCGCTTCTATCGCTACCAACTACCTCCGCTATCTGACTAAGTACACAGACGACCAATATAACCTGTTACCGCATTTTAGTTACATTTGAATCCCTGTGTACTATACCTTATTTGCCAACTATTTTATTTCCAACCCATCATTTTCCAGGCTTTTCAAATTTATCAAATTTTCTACTACAAACAACTCGTAACAAATGTCGGGATGAAAATCCTAGTGGTCTAAGTCCAAATTCCGAAAAATTACGTTAACATTGTTTTTCAAATCTTAAAGGCATCGTTTATTTACCGAAATCGTTATTTAGAGCTTCATTCTTCACTTAAAAATGGCAGCTTATTCTTTTGTCATTAAACGAATCAGGCGCTCTTTTGTTTTCAACCGCTGATTTACAACACAGATCTATAAAAACGTATTTTTAAAATTTTTGACATAGACTGCCAGTTTAGCACCTGTAAAGGCCCGAAGCACTTGAAAGATTTTGAGGCCCCGTTATACAGAATCACTTCAACCCAATGTAGGGTGAACGTGTACGATTACTTAACCCTTAGCATTCGAATGGCGACTCTGAGGCGCCACTACAAATTGCTCCACCATTGTTCAGAATATTCTTTACATGATTAAATTTGTTTATACGTAATAAATTACCAAACATTTAAATATTGTATAAGGTACTATATCAGTTTCGTACGCATATAATGAAAAAAATTATGTATAATGGAAATATTCTAGGTTAAAAGAAATGTTTGGTTTTTTAATTGAAATAGCTCCGAGTCGAAAGGGTTAAACCCGTGATGGGCACGGTAGGGACCCTACAATCGCCTGCTTCGTCCGCCACCCTCTCTTTCATGTGCGAGGCCTGCACACTGTTTGCGACGAGTGAAGCACTTCCTTCCTCTATACTATGGTAACGGCGGTTGCTGGTGGGAGACAGTGGGCGCTATGGTGGGGACGGTTTTGTTTCAATTGAGACAAAAATGCCCATCCCTGACTTAAACATTGTATTTACTTAAACGATTATTTGACCGAAAAGTGTTTTTAACAAAAGTTAGAATTTTGCTCGTTTTCTACTGATTTTCGCCTTTCACATGCACATAAGCACTTAAATACTTATTACTATATAAATAAGCAAAAATTTAGAAAACTTCTATGGTGCCCCCATTCTCCTGATGCCCTAAGCACGTGTTTACTTTGCTTATTGGTTAATCCAGCACTGAATATAGGCCCACATAAAAAGGTTGTAAAATAGAACTTTTAGAATTTTCTCTGCAATTCCGACTAATTACAATTTTTTCAAAAATTGTTTTCCTGTCCTATAGTGTTCTAAATTTTTTAAAGAGTCTTTTTAGAGTGTTCAAATATTTACAGGAGTCACTGTTACTCAAAAAAAATCCAAGTCGTAGGATCCAGTATTAAGAAAGTTATCGTCGTTTCAACACTAGATTTACGGAGCACTAAAGTGACTATATTACAATGCTTTATAAAAATAACAAGAACATGTCTATCCCAAATTTTTAGCCATTTTTTGTAATAACGTATACCCACAGAAATATATTTGCTCAATAATTCCTCGACGATGCATCTTTACAGTCTCAATAATCGTAAATTAAAAATATCGAAACGAGTCATTTTAACGCGTCCTGCAAATCTACTGTTATGTTTAAGAGTATCCGAATTTGTACGGAAGTAACCGCATTAATCTTGGAGAGTGTAATAGTACTTATATTTTAATTTTATTTTGCCCCCATAATATTGATCAAATTAACCCATTTCCGTACTTTAACGAGTCAGACTCGTGATGTAGATTTTAAAGAAAGTTTAACAAATGTGAAGTGTGCACCTTCCTTCTTAGACGAAATAAAATTTTATTCTTTTGTCATCAATATTTAAGCATTAAAGGAAATGTAGCCACACAAAAAATATAAATTTTCTTTTCTCTTTTGCGACATTTTTGGGAATAAAGACATTCTAATCACTCTAACCGCAAGGAAAATAGTACGGCAAGGTGTTAATATTATAATATTTATACTTGATCCAAACGATTCCTAAAATTTGCATTCTAAAATCGGACATTCCATATGCAACAACCTAGTGCCATCGTTGGCTACTAAAAAACATGCCGTCCGATCGTCCACGATATTCCCAACCCACTTCGGTCGGTTAAAATCCGCGGATTCCTCGGGCTTTTAAAATATTCCCGTCGTTGCATCGGCACGCGTGTAAACGGCGGCGTAACCGTTCTACCGTTCCGCCCGCAATTTTATGGAGAGTATATTTTTTCCATGTGCGGGAACACGTATTAACACATGTTAACAGCGTGTATTCGCCGTCACGTTTACGAACATTTCCCCGATAAAACTGGAAAGTGTACGTTGTGCAACCAAGGAGGGGATGGTACAGGGTCACAAAAGAGGGGGGCGCGGGGTTGGCGAGGCTTTATAAAAGAGGGAAAAGACCGTTATTAAGAACACGCTTTGTGTTATCCTCCGCGCTCACAGGGAAGAGAAGAGACCGGGTCCTTTATCAGCGAAACTTCTTACGCGCCGGACAGGAACTACCGCGGACAAAAGGATAATGCGAAAGTAACTTCGTCAAGGCGCAGCGCGGCATGGCGTGTGGTAACTTTCCCATGGCCTCGGACAACTTTGTCCCGACGGCTCGAATAATATTATTTTTTCGCCACCCACGGCCGGATTACGTTCAACTAGCCCCGGCACCATCCGCACCGACGCTTTTCGGAAAGGTTACCGTGCCACAATGTGCCAGCTGGACCGCCTCGCACGACACTGTCTTTGTCAAAGCACGAAATGTTCCTATTCACTCGCTTGTGGAACTGACCGTGGCAAAGTCAATTGTACGTCGGAATATAGAAGTGCGCCAATGAACATTGTAGCCATCCATTCACTTCCCATTATGGTAAATGTACTGCGAGGAACCACATTTGGTTTTCACGAGCTTGTGTTTCAAACACAATGTGTTTGATATCCTGAATTACATTACACTCCACTGTATTTGTAAGAACACAACGTGTTCTTCATTCGATTGTAGAATTGTCAACAGCGAAGTCCATTATATTCTGCTTTTCGGGATAAGAGTACTTGCCCTCACCTCTGGAAATTCTTCTATGTGATATTATACTGCCTTGCCCAAGGTGGTTCGCAGCCCACCTTAATAAACTGTAGGTCCTTCGCGCACACTTCCATACACACACACACCCATCGTACACTCACCGATTACCGTACCAAAATCTCACTGTTCCACCCTCGTCGCTAATAACCTCAGCAGTTGATGAGGCGTTAAACAATAATTTAAAAGAAAAAATAGAAGAACTTCTCCAAATGAGGTGATTCCTGAGGTCATATGAAGTAACTTTTTCCTTTGCGAAAATCTTTTACGCGCCCTTCTTAAGGAATTACTAACGAAAAACGCGGACCAATCATAGCGCGGCTATAAGCGGATGGATTTCGGCTTGGCCAATGCCAACGCAATGCTCAGTGGAACCTGTCGCCACGCTGAAATCCGTCCGCTGTAGCTGCGCTCTGATTGGTCCGTGTTTTTCTTTAATAACTTCTTAACAAAGCCACGGAAAACATTTTCGCAAAGAAAAAAGTGACTTCGAATTACATCTGGAATCACCCCTTTCAAGGGAGCACATTAGTTTTGGAACACTCTGTATGTTGTCTTGAAGATCACACATTCCGAAAAAAACTTCCGATACAACCTAATAGTTCGCTGTTGTAAAGAAGAAGGGTAGCAAACCGCCTATTTTATTCGTAGAATATATATCAGCTCTACGAAGTTTGCGCAACAACGGATCAACCGAAGAATTGTGGGGTGGGAGTTGATGTGGGTGGGTGTGTGCTTCAGTAGAAGGATCCAAAAGGAAGTCGCGAGTAGACGTGCCCGGTGAATTTTTCAACGGCTATCTCCTATTCCGGCGGAGGGGATTACGAGGCGGCGCTGCCTTCGCCGTAATAACTTTTTTAAAAGGTTTTCATGCCTCGAAATTCGTTTCACGGGACAGTCTCCGTGGATGTTCATTAAAAATGAAACGACACTCGCTGGAGTTTTTAAGCGACAAGTTCCGCGTCGACGGATTAATATCGATGGTTCCGCTCGTGCCTTTTATCTTGCCCGCCCGCCCCCTTCAATCTTTGCTTCGCGAATGAAATACTCCCGGGACGATTTATCCCTTTTGCAAGGGCTTGGGCAAGAAGACTGCTTTCTTCTGCGTCCCGTTCCCTTCTTCCTATTTCTCACGAAGTAACCGCGCATTGCAGTCCGAAATCAGGATTTAGCTGCCCAAAATCAATGTACAATGGCTCGCGAAACTGTACAATACAATAAAATACAATCTACGAACAACCGGAAAAACAGTTACGCAGTTACAGGACGATATACACTCGCTTAATCCTTGAAGGGCTGGACTTAGGTTCACTTAGACCAGTGGTGGGCACGGGTGGAGCCCCTCAAACGCCTGCTTCTCCCACCAATCTCTCTTTCATGCAGCGCGCACATTCGTTGCGTACGCTGATGTCTCGTGTCTTCGTTGCCCCATAGTACCGCGCTTGATGGAAGGGGACAGAGGGCGCTACGGTGTGGACGGTTTTGCCTCAATTGAGGCAAAATTGCCCATCACTGATTTAGACCCATAGTTACAAGCGTTCCATTTAAGTTCTAGACTGCTGATTTTTATGCAAAAGAAAAAGTGTCTGCGTTAATTTGCACTCGTCACTATTGTAACTAGTAAATCAAACGTTTCTTTCGACTTAGAATATTTCCTTGTTATATAATTTTTTCGTTTTATGCGTATAAAACTGATGCAATTTACTCGTACAATACTTAAATGTTTCGTAATATATTTAATATAAACAAATTCAATAATGTAAACAATATTCTGAATAATGATATAGGAATTTTTACTGAAGTCTCAGAGTCGCCACTCGAGTGATAAGGGTTAATAACAGGACACAGCAACTAAATAGACATTTATTTCTTTTTTAATCATTGTAATGGGATGAAAATAATACAACAGCATTTTTGAATTTATTAAATGATTTTTCAATGTTGTATTTTAATAACCTAGTGGCCAGTTCTTACCATTGGGTATATCTATTACATCCGAGAAGATCCACATGCATCTAAAAGAAAAAGGTTAAGTAATCTGTAAAATAAAATTGATGACTGAAGATTTGAATGGATTTCTCTTCGTTTTGAGGTTCAAAGTCAATTGAGGGTAGTTTGTTATAAATCGTTGAATTCGTCTCTTTAAGGACTTCAATATAGTAACATAAAAATATACGGCTCCATTTGAAAAACTCCAGGTCACCTTGATATCTCGGAAAATATTCGTTAATGAGCGTCCTCGGATACAATAAATTTGATTCAAACATATTCTGATAAAGTCAATAAATAATGTGTTATTTCAGGTGGTAATAGTTATTGGTTCATCCTGTATAATTGTATAGAAGGCCGTATTTATAGAGTGAACTGTTCATCGAGCTGAAGATGAGCCCAAGATAGTTCGGTGACACCATCAGCCACCGTTCCCCGGTTAAATACATATCTTTCTTGCGTGACCACCAAAGAAGAGCCCGGAATTTGCATAACAGCCAGGAATTTGCATAATGGAAAAGAATGTATAATAGAGTGTCGCGGGAGCACGTGTGCATTAGGAAAGAACTGGGCCCTACTGGACGCGAGCATCCCCGATGGTAATGGTAATGAGGCTAACCGACGCTGTGTCGCTTAATCAATTACTGATGGGAGCCTGCGTTGACGGAAAACACTGGCCTCTCGTGCTTAAATATAAATTATTCCTTCCTTTTCACAATATTCACCGGGCTACTTACTTCTCTCGTTATCCTAATTACGCGGAGCTGTTCCTATATTTTGCTATACCACTTAATCCAGGGGAACAACACCTTAATTATGTTATATCGAGCAAACGAAAAAGATTATTAATCATTTTTCCAAATACTACTGATTCGACTGCAAATCTGTGGAATTATTACAAAAATAAGTGAAATACAAAACTGTAGGAACGTTACAAGAAGTTCAGAACATTGTCATATAAATCCTTACTGAACTGCGAATTTTCATGCAAAATAAAAATTTTGTACACCAATTGTACGAAGAAAGAGCCAACTGAAAAGTTTTAATTTATTTACTCATTTAGTAAGTTAAAAATAATACATGCCTCTGAATACTGTTAAATTTTTCTCTATTTTATCAGATTCTCTGCCGATGAGTATTTCTTAATTTTTGGAAGTCTATAATCTATGGTTAAGAATTTTTTAAAATACCTTTCAACAGCAATAGCAATTTTTATCACAAACCAACCAGTTACCTCTTATACCGCAATCAAATAATTTCGTTTGAGATCCTTAAAAAAAAATATTTTTAAGCTTTCTTTTAGTACAGAACAATTATTGAAGATCCTATTAATATGCTTACGGTAGATGAAGTGTTTAATTATACCGAACCATTTTTCTTATAAATCTATAAAATCCACAATATATTTATTAAAATTACAAATTATTTGCAACCCAATCTAATATACAATTTATTATTACGGAATGATTTCACTTGTCAAAAGAGATGCCGGTACGAATGATAAACCGTTTCAGAAAATCTATAAAATGGAGTAGCCCGTTTTCACGGCTGCATGCGCTATACTTTTGTGTTCCACAGCGAGTTCCAAATCATCGAGTGTACCGCAGGGAGGTTTTTTACATCGGTCGTTCCATGCCAACAACCTTTGCACGTATTTGTTGGTTTGGTAGACCAAGTTATTTCGTGGATCGTTGGTTCACGTCCGGATCGATCCTCCTCCCAAGATGTTATTTGAGCGCAACCGGAAACTATGCCCGAAAACGTCGGTCTCGTTGATTAGTGATCGTATTTTGGCTCGGTCTGTACTGTCGGGGCTGTGTTGTGGAACGAGTAAGTGTGCACGCGTGTGTGTATGCGGGGTGGTGTACGACGGTGTTGTATGGGTGCGTTAACACGTACACACGTAGATTGGACAGGAACGAGCATCTCTTCTCTCCGGTTCTCTCCTTCTCCTCTCGAGTCGGTACAGGATTTAAGGGAGGAAGGTAGTATATTTGGCTGCCAGGTACCGCCCATCTCGTTTATGCGCCCTGCCTGACTCAGCAGGGCCATACAAGCCCTTCTTATTCGCGAAAAACGATTTCTCGCTGAGGATCTTGTTTGCTGCCAATATCATTCCTATCAAATCTCTCCGGCGACTGTCTCCATTCGCTTCTCGGATGCGGTTTCAAACTGTGCGCCCCGCTGTCGGGATTATTTTCGAGAACGCCTTTCTTCTACCGCCATTTTCTTGTTTAACGTCCCCGTTAGTCTCACAATTAAAAAAAGAAACAACTTCACGCTTTCGTTAACACGTTAAACGCGAAGCAATTTCGTATTGTTTTCAATTTTACTTTTTATTTAAATTTAAACACAAAATACGACTGTGCATAAGCAAAAGATTTGCTTACTTCATTTCTGTTTAATTTGTATAAATTAAATTTATTGAGACAGTGTTTACATTTTTTAATGTTATATGAATTATATGTATATTAACCCATTGCACTACGATTTATTTTACGGATGCAGTGATTAGAACTTTTTTATAGTTCATATTTTCTTGGAAGAAGGAGAAAATTGATATCTCTTGTATGCCTATATGTTCTCCAATGCGTATACATTAACAAAAACATAATATAATATTATTTCGGTTTATTGAGAATTAATAACATACATATACAGGGTCTCCCATGTAATAGTTTTCACGATTTTTTAAGTTCTTGCGATAATCTGAAGAAAAATATTTTCAACAAAAGTTGATCAGTTTTTGATTGGCTGTATATTGCAATAAAAAAAATTCGAAAAACTTCTTTTCTTATAGTATTGTCAAGTTCATCTTCATTTTTGTAAATGGCACTTTGTATTTTTGACTTAATAGTATTATAGCCCATGTCAAGACGAATTCAACGACCTAGTATACCATAACCTTGGGATGACCTTGAAGGCGAAGAAATGAAAATTTCAACAAAACATGCCAATCTGCTTGAATAGGTGATAATAACTTGTGTTTATTATTAAGACTCGAAATCACATTCAATTCAGAAACCTTGACTAAATGAACGCAAACGATTTCGTAAAACAGACATCAAATGTTCGAATTGAAATCCGTTTTGTTGTAGGCACAATTCCGTTCTTCGTAGTAAATTTGCATTGGCAGCATGCGAAGAACTTCGCTACGACAGTATCGTAAGAGCAACCAATGCAAATTTACTACGAAGAACGCTATTGTGCCTACATCAAAACGGATTTCAGTTCGAACATTTGATGTGACTTTTTTACGAAATCGTTTGCGTTCGTTTAGTCAAGGTTTCTGAATTGAATGTAATTTCGGGTCTTAATAATAAACGCAAGTTATTATCATCCATTCAAGCAGATTGTCATGTTTTGTTGAAATCTTCATTTCTTCGCCTTCAAGGTTATCCCAAGGTCATGGTATAATAGGTCGTTGAATTCGTCTTGACATGGGCTATAATATTGTTAAGTCAAAAATACAAAGTGCCATTCAAAAAAATGGAGGTGAACTTGATAATACTATAAAAAAAAGAAGTTTTTCGAACTTTTTTTATTGCAATATACAGCCAATCGAAAACTGATCAACTTTTGTTGAAAATATTTTTCTTCAGATTATCGTAAGTACTTAAGAAATCGTGAAAACTATTACATGGGACACCCTGTATATTAGACTCTGTTCGGAATCGTGGTGACGAGTCTGACTCGATGTTATAGTACAAGGGGTTAAGTATATATTGTTTTGTAAATTCGATACCGTCAATCCACAGGAACTGACAAATTCTATTTTTTGGATGCGTCTTTGGACCTATAAAATAATAAATTTCTATAAACAATAGTTTTCTAGAAAAACATGTTAGAATATAATCCTCAAGTTTCATTGTCACGCAATATCTTTTGCGACGTCCTCAAAAACGGATTGTAGCATGGTTGCGGAATTTTCTGCGTGCATCGCGGCTCTTTCTGCGCCGTTTTTTCGCGGCGCTCGGTTTTCTGTTATCGTTTAATCGAGCACGGGGGCACAGAGCGTCGATTACGCGTGCGTGTGCGTCGCGTCGCAGTCGTGGCGAAAGAATTTATCGGTCGACCGCAATGGCCGCAACTAAATTTGCGTTCACGGTTGGCCAGATAAATGCGGTGCCGGCGACGCCGCCGCTTTTGTTGGCCTACGGAATAATATAGCCTCGTCCCTGTGTATATGCATATGCACGCGGCCGAATGTAACGCGCTGGCCGCCCCTGTGCATCATTTGTATGTATAATATACACCCACGGAAGTGCGTGGCGTTGTCCACCTGTACACTCGGGGCCCGCAAACTAGTGGATGATTGACCAGCGCCGGGAAACAATAGGCTGTCACGCCACCGTCGTTGAAATACTGCTCGAAACGAGCTACCGAAAAATACTCCGACAAAAAAAATAGGAAAAAGGAAAATGCGGTGTTGGTCGCGCGGAAGGAAAACCGGAAGCGTGTCTGCTCGCATAATGGCAACGTCCGAATGGTTTCGTGTTTTGCAAAAGAAATTATAACGTTACACGTACCGTCATTTAAAATAAAAAAATTAAAATTGTTAAATTTAGCAATGTTCACAAGAGAATTTTAATAAAGCTCCTTTAATCCTTCAGGGACGACGTCTATGCACTGCACTAACTCTGACGAATATTTTAAAATTTATTACTAGATCGGATTTTTATGCAAAATAAAAATTTTGTACATCGATTGTAAAAAATGAAAATTAGATTAACGTCTATTTCTTCTTTTAACCATTTGTCTTATAACGTCGTGTCAGAGTCGTGATGAAGATTCTGAACAGAGTATAATAAATATTTATGTTATCAATAGACAGCGGATTTTATGCATTTATGACAAAAATGAGTAGATGTAATTTAGAACAGTAAAAACAACAGAAGAATTTGAACATACTGTTATATTATTTTCAGCCTATTAAACATATTAAACAAGAAAATAAAATTCTATTTCACTCCAGTTTATTGCAATTCAGTAAGAATATTTTTATTTTGCATAGAGATCCGATGTCTAGTTATTTCCTTTAAACCGAAATAAAATTCTATTGTGTTGTCGTTAATGTGCAGCCATTGGAGAGCGTATTGTAGGTATTTTTCTTCTTCTTCGAGGACATTATGAATTACAAAGAAGTTTCAATCACGGCAGTTAGCTGCTGCGACCTCTTTAAAAAGTGTGTACCTAAAATGTGTCGAAAAAAATAAGCGAACTACTTTGTTCATGCTATATAAGGTTTTTTAATAATGATTATTTCTATTTTTTATTTTGCCTGGGCCTGCAAATATTCAAAACATCTTGTTAACGAATATACTGTAGTTTTTACTAAAATTGCAATTTAAACAGCAAATTGTAACCACGATTTACACATCACGAGTATACTCGTCATAACACAAAGCCTTGTCATATCTTCATGACGAGTATATTCATCAAACAGAGCTAGTTGGTTAATGAGTCGTACATAATGTAACAATATTCTTAAATTCGTCAATACAGTTTGGTTTTCCGTTCGTCCATTGTTACCATAAATGCGACAAATTCGCAATGTATTTATTACACAAAGTCTGATTATCAGGAGCGATATACATACTTCTATGCATCATTCTTTGCTTTTTAGAATTTAAAGATAATGAAAACTAACAAAAGGTCTGAATCATCAACAGATTCTGGTAAAATCAATAACAGAACGAAACCGACGATTCCTGTGGGGTTAATGGAGTGGTCTTAAGAGCAGTGATGCCAGAAACAACCAGAACTGGTTGTGTTTTCCTCTCCTACTATTCCCCTTCCACTATCCCATTCCACTACCTGAGTACACTCCAACGTCCCCCACTAACACCGTAGACTGGTCACGTGATGTGCCGCGCAACGTATCACATATTACTCTGGTCATCATAGGGGTGGTAAATTGTATTCCTCTCGATTTAACCGATCTGGCATCACTGCTTAAGAGTCTGATTCCCATAAAATTGTGAATTCTTCTTGGATGCATAACTGCGACTAATTAGCAATGCAATGGACGTCACTACGTCAGTTTGAATTGTATCCACAAAAGATTGAAAATCTGAAGAGCGAGAATGTAAAGGACAAAAGATCCGCTTTCTTAGATTTTCCAAATTTGTGCCGTAAATGCATAATGATCAGCAATCTAGTCATCAGAAGCATGCGTTGAAGCAATCTTATTTGAACAATTTCCAGTTAAGTAATTTTTCCATAAAATAAAGAATAACGAAACTATAGTGGTTGACACGTCCAATTAATTCCTTATTCGTTTGGCTGTGCGTCCGAACGGATTCGCATTTTGCCAAGGTGCACAAGAACAGATATACATATCGTTCAACGTTTAATTCGATTGCGTTTCGTTTGTTCACGCGAGATAATAGCTCTGTTATTTGTTATATTACAGCAGAAAATTTGCAAATATCAGTCCGGCTAATTGCGGCAGGTGAATTCCGTGCGGGTCACCTTAATCCTCGTCAAAATACGCGCGAACCGAACACAGATTGATTGCGATGCGTGAATATTTCACGGAAATGAGGTATTTATGCAGCCGACAACGCGTTGCAAGCTAACTGGAATTGTTTAATCGTGTATTCGTTGTTTCGGATATTTTCAGAAGATACCGGCGGCACTCGTTTCTACATTCGTTATTTCACTATTTTCTCTTTCTGTTCAAATGGCTTAACACTGAACCTACCAAGCCTTGAATATGTTGAATATGTTACCTTAAATACATATTGCCTTATAAAAATTACAAGGTTGAACTTAGTTAGACCTTATGCGGTTCTTATTGTAATGTGTAATGTTGTAATATTATAAAGCATTTTTATAATTTCAATAATTGTATAATCTGTAACCGGTCATTTTGAACGATTTTGATATGTTTAGTGTTATGTTTACTAGACAGTTAATTTTATGCTTTTATGATAAAAATGATTAGATGCAACTGAAAACGGTAGAAATATTAGAATAATTGGAGAATATGGATGTCCTATTTTTAACTTGTTACAATTATTAAAGATAGAATCAAAACGTCTATTTGGATTCTGCCTATTGCAATCAATGAAGTACATGTTTTTATTTTGTCCAATTTTATCCATAGCTCTTACCAATTGAAAAAAAATGATCTTAACTATTTCAATAGTGTCGTAAAATATAAGCACAGTTTCGAAAAGATTGGTCCAATACATTGTGTAAAATAAATACCCTGAAATTCGTCAATCTTCAGCCACTTGCAACCCCTAATGATTAGTAGCAAAGGATTAAATTAATTGTATTTGACATGTACAAAAATGGTTCCCCTTAAAACATAAGAGACAAAAAGTTATTAACGTTTCTCGAATGCTTCGTTACACTTTGCTGTGTACGGCAAAAAAAATAAATATTTAAGAATTCCAGTTTGGCGTAGGAAAATTATTAATTGCCAGCTAGGACCAAAACTGCAGCCAAGGAGCGGCAGCTAGCAGGTCCAAAGAGGAAAATGCTACCATTCGACGTAAATCCGCGTGTTTTCCAGCATTTCCTTCCAGGAGGACCATCCTTCAGAACGCTTAGGCGGCGAGAAGTGTACGTGGCATTTGGAGCACAGACTCGACGAACGTGCACGAATTTGGCGGCCGTGAGATGCAAACGAAAGAACGCAGACACCTCGTAGCGTTACGGTGTCTGGGAGAGAGCCCGGTCCCCATATCTTCAGAAATCTCAGCCCCTACTTAGCATTTATCTCTGGAATTGGGTTAGCTACGAGGCCTCTTCACTGCCCGTTTTTCTGCAGCAGGAGACTTTCGTGTCGCCAGACGGGGGCCACCGGTGTGAGTGAATTTAAACGAGGCCTCTCATATAATTTCCAGCTCTTTTAGCTACCCCTAACGGTATGGAACTCACACCTAAGTAATATTCTATGATTAACACTAAACCTACCACCACCGGTCAAAATGACCGGTCCCAGATTTTTTATTTTGCAATTATTCAAATTATAAAGATACTTTCGTGGCAAATGATTAAGTAAATATATTTAGTAGAGTAGATATTATAATACGAACCGCACAAAATACAAATAAATTCAATCTTGTCACTTTTATAAGGCAACATACACCAGCTACTTTTAAAGCTCGATAGGTTTAGTATTAAGAGCGACAAAATAAATTGTACGAGGCCGAAAGTTTGTGTTCTCGTCTACTGCGAACTCTCGGTGAGACGAGGCTGGTCTGTAGTAATTAAGAAAGAAACCATTGATGACGACGAGACAAAGTTTGCAATGTTTAGTCCTGTGTATCCTGGATTATCGTTCTTAACCCCTTATCCTACAACAACGAGTGAGACTCGTGGTAAGAAATTTGGGAACCAAACAATAAGGACGACCACTGACTCGTGGTACTTCGTTCGGACCAAACGTAAACAACACGAGCCTGGCTCGTTGTACTTCGTTCGAACCAAACGTGAACAACGCGAGCCTGGCCGTGGTACTTCGTTCGTGACAAACGTAAACAACACTAACACGAAGATTACTAATTTTCTACGAGTTTTCTCAAAACATTATTAATTTAAATTAAGTATTAATTTACAGATTGTTACTAATACATTATCCACTTTCCAATTATAAATCAGTTTTGTTCACCGATGAATTGATCATAATTACTTCCCAGACATCTTAAAAGTATTAGTTGCGCACAAACGTGTTTATTATTTCACAATTCCTTTCGTTGCGCCGAAATATACATGTCATAAGACGCATACATTTTGCGCAAATTCGAGCACACGGCTAAACAGCTAAATGGCTCGACGCGTGACGGACCATCTTATTTATTAACTTGTGTTAGGGTCTGTTGTAATGTGTTAAAGACCATTTAAATAATATAAGGCTACTTAAGTAAAACGTGTATACCACTGTATACTGATTTGTTAAAGTAAATTAAAAGTAAAATTCTAAGCTGATTTGATGTTTTAGGGTCATGTATGGTAAATGTGAACATGCTTTACAATGTTTCAACCGAATAGACTGATTTAATGGGTTGAGGTACTTACTACTTACCGTTAGGCTACAAATGGACTAAACAATGAAAAGGGAATGTTAATAAATTTCTAAACACTAAAAACATCGTTTTTTAAAACGTTCATTTAAAAACACTTCTACTACAATGTTAAATTGACGATTAAGAAGGATTAAAACCATTACAAAGAAGTACTTAACACTAGATTGCCCAAGGAAGTCATTTTGACTGCTTTTTAATTTCAATTAGAAAAACAATTATGTATATAATGACACAATTTCTTAGAATTTTGTGACTTTTTGTACAACATATAAATGCGTTTATTAATAATTGTAGTTACCTCCCCCTCCTTCATTTCCGGTATATATATACATATATATATATATGTGTGTGTGTGTGTGTGTGTGTGTTATACCTATATTGCCCAGAAGCAGTCATTTTGACTGCTTGGGAAATTTTAAATAATCAAATGACTCTTATTATTGAATTGAATATAAGGTTTTTTAATAATGATTATTTCTATTTTTTATTTTGCCTGGGCCTGCAAATATTCAAAACATCTTGTTAACGAATATACTGTAGTTTTTACTAAAATTTCAATTTAAACAGCAAATTGTAACCACGATTTACACATCACGAGTATACTCGTCATAACACAAAGCCTTGTCATATCTTCATGACGAGTATATTCATCAAACAGAGCTAGTTGGTTAATGAGTCGAACATAATGTAACAATATTCTTAAATTCGTCAATACAGTTTGGTTTTCCGTTCGTCCATTGTTACCATAAATGCGACAAATTCGCAATGTATTTATTACACAAAGTCTGATTATCAGGAGCGATATACATACTTCTATGCATCATTCTTTGCTTTTTAGAATTTAAAGATAATGAAAACTAACAAAAGGTCTGAATCATCAACAGATTCTGGTAAAATCAATAACAGAACGAAACCGACAATTCCTGTGGGGTTAATGGAGTGGTCTTAAGAGCAGTGATGCCAGAAACAACCAGAACGGGTTGTGTTTTCCTCTCCTACTATTCCCCTTCCACTATCCCATTCCACTACCTGAGTACACTCCAACGTCCCCCACTAATACCGTGAGTTCTTATATGACCAGTTCGGCTCTGTATTGAAATAACAGTTTTCATTTTTTTTTCGATTATCGTCACATTTGGGCGTATACTTGATAAGTTGCAGTTGCTCAATAAGCTAAAGCAGTACTTGTTATCCGAATCTTTATGCAGTGATACTTGTTCTAACAAGTTGTTTATTTTATTTCTTTTGCGCCCTAAATTCATGAAAGAAATGTCGAATAGATGTACGGAAGATATACACATAAAAAGATTTCCACTATCATTTGCATAAAATGTACAAATAATAATGCATAAATTATTTTTTTTTCCAAGTGAAGTAAATTTTTTTATTGTTACTATTTACTAATAACTTGTTATATAACTGTAAATAATATAAAACTTATTGAAAATTAATTTTAAACAAATTTCTTTACACATTAGATATTCTTTCAAAATGCAGTCATTTTGACTGCTTTTGGGCAATATAGGTATATACTAAGTTTCAGTCTTTCTAGTGTTAAATTTTATGTACACACAGTGTCTCCAAGAAGTGTTGGCACACTAAACGCAACTAGCTCATGTCCGGTACTGCTATTATAGTTCATCGTATGCCTTTTATTAAAAATGAACGTAAAAAAATGAAGTCTCAGAATTTACATTTTAAGCATTCGCCATTTGGCAATGTTCCCATTTTTCCATTTTATCCATTTAGTCTTCTTGATCTTTTTGTTTTCGTCCACCTTTAGAGCTTCAATCATTTACTCTATCGAAATACAATAAATTAAGACATTATAAAAAACAGTTATATATGATGAAGAAGACTAGTAATTAAACTACAAAAGAAAATGTAACATTAGACGCACCGTTACCTTCAAAAAAATGAATGAAAATCGTTAAATTTAGCAACGGTTACTGGAGAATTTTAATGCAGCCCCTTTAATAGAGCCTTTCAAGTCGGATTCCCATAAAATCGCGAGCGAATTAGGCCCGACGGCATAACCGCGATTAATTAGCAATGTAATAGGCAGACGTCGCTGCATCAGTTCGAATTGCATCCTCGCGAGATTCCTCGGAAAAGTTGCATCGCTTCCGGTCATTTCCCAGGCCGAGATGGGAACGCCGTCCGAGGAAGGACGGAACTTGCAACCGTAGGAATTTGCTCTGTCGTGCTTATACTAATTGTAAGTGCCTCGTTCGTGCAACCAACTACGTGAAAACCACGCTTATGCGATGGAGGGTAGGATAGTGCCACACCGGTGGAAAGCGTCCGGGTAAAAATAGAATGAAAGTACGCACGGGTACGCTCCTTGTACCCACGGGGCCAAAGTTTAATCTTGTAAACGTATAAAAAAGTTTAGCGAGCCACCCCGCTAGATAATATTACGCGGTCGGAAGTTAGAATAAAGACGATGCAAATTGAAGAGGCTGCGGTGAACTCCGGCCTGTGGTAGTCGAGATGAATTCCTAAACTGAGGGAAGCCTGAACGCGCGATAAAGATTAACGAAACTTCTTGTCATACGAAGAAAGTTCCTTTTCATCGACGTCCCCCTTCTGTTTTTCCCTCCTTTTTCTTTTCAGTTTACGCCACGCTCGCCTGGAATTTTATTTGCGCCTGTATTACCCGCGTTATGCCATTTTATACACTCGATGAGGATGTTCTTCGAGATCTTAGCGGTATCTTCGTTCTGAAGCTATTTGTGCGACGTGTAACTCAAATTGATTGGCACGTTCGCTGCCATTATTCATTTCAGCAACAGTTTCACAGTTATCAGTAGACTGCGGATCTTTATGCAAAATAAGAATTGTTTTTGTCAATTGCAATTCGCAGAAACCAATCAGGAATTTATTTTGTGGTATATACCGCGGATTTTATGCGTTTATGGGTGGGTGTAATTTCAAACAATAAAAAGATTGCAAGAATTTAAGAGTATCAATACATCTGTTGTAGCTTAATAAAACCACTAAAGAGAGAAATAAATTCCAATTCGTTTTCTATGTCTTACAATTAATGCAAACGATTTTTATTTTGTATAAAGATTCGCAGTCTATTTATTACTCTCTTTAGTAGTCCCAAGTTGCAAATAATGTCTCGATATTCTAAAATTTCTTTAATTTTTGTATTGTTTAAAGTTACACCCATCCATTGTGTCATAAATGCATAAAATGCGCAGTGTATGTATAACATTTCACTAAATGCATATGAAATGTGAACACAAATATTGTCACAGAAAATTTTAATAACAAGATGCACAAAGTCAGTTTTATTTTCTTTTCGAGAAACGTAAAATCATGATCGTCTTGTCAGACGTGTAACGCTGATAGCGATCGTGTGAAGCATAAATATTTTTTAAAATTGTGTGAAAAAATGTATACTCTAGTTGAATGAAATTAAAATAAAAATCTATAAAAGCAAAGATTTGATTCGTGATAATATTTTAATAAAGATAGTACTTTAAAATAATAAAATGTAGCTCGTAATGGGAACATCAATACTACTCAATGAAATATAATATTTATCAGTTACATGACATTTAATTTGTAAGAGCACAATTTTGTCTCAACTAAAACATAAAGATAGAGTAAACTCAACAAAAATTTGGAAGAAAGAATGATTAAAAACAACAACAAACAGATACTCTTTTCAGAAACCATATCAGAAAAAGAATGCTTAAAAACAATTGCTAGACTGCGGATTTTAAGTGTTTCTGACAAAAATAAATAAGTGAAAGACAAAACTGTGAAGACATTAAAGGAATTTAAAAATGTTATTACATTATTTTCGTCTAATTCTAATAATAAACACATCTGTACTCTTTCTTGTAAAAAAATCGTTGCTTTCATAGCGACACGCACTAGTGTCACGCCCCAGGGCAGTAATCTCGTAAAGAGACTTCGTTCTTGAGAGATTTCCAGAGACAAATAGCTCGATCATGCAAGCTCTCAAGCCATCGGTGCATGAGACGCATAGCTTTCTAATTAAGGAAAACGCATAATCGAAACAGTGCCGTGTACCATAAAAATTTATGCGCGGATCGTTTGCACGACAACGCGATAGCATAAGCTTCCCAGTACGGAGTAATCGAGCCCGGCATTGGCTACAGCTGTTGCTCCCTGAGAAGCAACCGAGTGAAGCATCGTGTCTACTGTCGGCTGTAGTTTATGTCTCTGCATTAACATAGAAAATACGAATTGTCCCAAGGTTTTCTCGGGCCCCGGGGCCGCCAACGTTAACAGTTACAGTAACGTTCTTTCGCGGCAATAAAAGCAGCAAATTTTACCGTTTACATCGTAACCGTAACCAGTTTCCCGTATTCCACCCACTCGGCCCCGTGGATTTCTATGCCGTCGTGCAACCGGGACCAGAGACAAAGGAAGTGTCGGAAGTCTCGTTTCCGTAGACTCCTGAATTGGCCCGTGGCAACCAACGTAAAGAGCAACTGCACCGGATGAGACTGCGAGGTACCGCGAACCCCTTTGCTCATAACCAAACACGAAATTCGGAACAAATTGTTACTCGATTTTCTGCGCTTCTGATTCCCTCGCCAATTCAGTATTCATGAAGATCGTGTCCCTAGTTTCGTCGATGAAGTCGCTGACGCCAGCGAGACCTAAACCTCATACCAGACCTGGTCTCTTCGGAAATGACATTATTGGAAATATTATAATTCAAATAACACGTTAGTTTATTTTGTAATTACTTCCATGACTGTGATTATTTTTTAAATCACATTATTTGAAATATCATTTCAAATAACACGTTATTTTATTTCATGATTATTTTCATTATTTCAGATAATCATGAAATTATTTTTCGTGTGATATGATTATTAGGTTTGAATTTGTTTTATACTGACACACTGTTGCATATTATTTCCAAAATTAATTCTTTTGTCAAATTTGAAATAAAGAAATTAGGAAATAATACATTATTTGATATTGTTATAATTTTAAATGAATATTCTTTTAATTTTCGAATAACGGTATCGAAACTAATAGTGCGAAATAAATCATTCCAAATAGTTATTTGTTATTTTCATTGCAAATAAAATTTGCACAGGTCTGCCTCATACCCATTTCCAATTTCTTAGATAGAATAACGGACAAAAGTTTGAAATCACCCTTTAAAAATGAATAACTGTAGTCAAGTTGGTCCAAATCAAATGAGTTTTTTTAGATGCTAGAAGGATTAGTTTACTATATAATGTGTAAACCAAACGTTTCTAAAATTACTATTGGTCGGAGTTGCGAAGGAAAAACTCATGGTCGTGATTTTTATCTTTTTCATTTGTGTCTACAATGAAAATTTAAAATATGTATTTCGTAGATCTAAGTAAATTGTACACATACTCGAAGCTTCAACGACATCGATTAAGTTTGTTACGGATTACAAATTATTAAAAGTGACAAACAACATGTGAGAAAATGCGATCTAAACCCGAAATTCAAAGATTTTTCAACACTAGAGTATCGATGAGACAACACTGATTGTTATTTTGTTACGAAACCTTTACTAACATATTCGTGACATTTTTCTGATTATAATGATATTAAACATGGCACAATCTCGATTATATTTGCTTCTTTAGTCCACGATATAGTAGAACTTCGCTTATTCTAACTAATCGGTGCCAAACCGGAGTGTTTGGATACTGCAACTATTACCCAACTACAGAGTTCGACTAAATCTTTACCGAATTGCATAATGAACTCGTGTGCAACATTGAGATAATAGACAATTCAGCCATCATTTGATGTCATCGGTTCGGATAGTAGAGGTTCTGCTGTATCGTCAATTGCACAAGCAAATATGCTCGAAATTGTGTCGTGTTTGGACTCGTTTGAATCAGAAAAATATTCTCTTTTCCTACATTAAGCTAAACAATTCTTGACCGTGTAAATTATAGATACCGTACAATATTTAATTGAGCGACAATTATGCAGTAGTCTAATGTATCTACGCATGTTTCTGTCTTAATTAAAAGACAAATTACGGCACGCAATTCTTATGCAAGGTGAATATCGAATTTCTAATTGTACTCTGATTTAATTACAAAAAAAAGTGTTTAATGTGCATGCATGTGAAGAGTGTCTAATCGTTGAAACACGGTGTTCCCGTTCAAGACCGAAAGTTTCGGTAACAGATCGACGCAAGATAATGAGAATGTCTCCCAGTTCGACAATCTTCAGTCGGTCACGAGGAGTTATTTCACAGAATCTCGGAACAGTCGAGTTTCTAATAGGCGCACTTGATAATTCAGTTTGGTGCACCGTACATATGCATTTAAACATTGACTGACAAAAGTTAATAAACACCCTTCAAAAACGAATAACTTTTTTAGAATTGGTTGAAACGAATTGAAGATTTTTTTAGATATTAGAAGGATTAGTTTACTAGATAATTTGTAAAAGAGTTTTTTTTAAGTTGCTATTGGTCAGAATTGTGAAGAAAATGTGAAGGCCATGATTTTTAACTTTTTTACCATGTGCCTACTATGAAAATATAAAAAAGTTTTTCGTAGATCTAAATGAATTATACAGTATACATAAAGTTTTAACAAAATCGATTAAGGTTGTTACGAGCCACAAATTACTAAATATCCGATAACCCGACGATCAAAATCGCATATGGCATTAAAAGACTAGAACAGCGTTTTCTCCGTTCAGTTTCTGTGCTTAAAAACTGCGTAATGTCCATTAATCCGACGACGCGTGAAAACAAGAAAGTCAGAATATGCGAAGCTTGTGCTGAGATAAATGTTGAAATGTTGAACAAAGTTAGAGAATCGTTTAAACAAAGAATTGTCAAGTGCATTGAAGTATGAGGTAATCATTTTGATCACATACTAAACTGAAGTACGAAGAAAACATGGAAAACATGAAAACAAGTTTGACCTTGAATCATAGGTAATTGAACTCATCTTAAAACGCACTATTTAATGGTGGATAAAAAAAACATATCAAAAGTTCTACCACATGGTGTCCCCCTCGGTATTGAACAACTTTCATCCTAAACATTTTTGCGTATAATCAATATTTTTGGAGATTTTCGTCTGTAACGCTTTATAATTTCCTTTATAATATTTATATATATGCAATATTAATAACATAATATAATAATATATATTATACAATATTATGTATATAAAGTTAAAAAAATTTTCAGAAGTTATTTACATTTTTATAAATATGCACTTACTGACAAAAGTTAAGCAACACCCTTTACAATCCAATAACTTTTAAAAATTTGTTTCACTTTATATATACATATATATAATATTGTATAATATATATATATATATACTCATGTATGTATATAATATTGTATAATATATATAAATATTTTTTGTCAGATTATCGCAAGTACTTAAAAAATCGTGAAAACTGTTGATTTTTTAAGTACTTGCGATAATCTGTCAAAAAATATTTTCAACAAAAGTTGATCAGTTTTCGATTGGCTATATATTGCAATAAAAAAGTTCGAAAAAAAATTTTTTTATAGTATTGTCAAGGTCACCATCATTTTTTTAAATGGCACTTTGCATTTTTGTCTTAACAGTATTATAGCCCGTGGCAAGACGAATTCAACAACCTAGTATACCATGACCTTGGGATGACCTTGAAGGCGAAGAAATGAAAATTTCAACATAACATGACAATCTGCTTGAATGGATGATAATAACTTGTGTTTATTACTAAGACTCGAAATTACATTCAATTCAGAAACCTTGACTAAATGAACGTAATCGATTTCCTAAAACAGACATCAAATGTTCGAATTGAAATCCGTTGCAACCAATGCAAAATTACGAAGAACGGAATTGTGCCTACAACAAAACATAATCATACAACATAATTAAACATATATATATATATATATATATATATATATATATATATGTATATTTAATATACAGGGTGGCCCACATAACTCTGAACAGCTCAATATCTCGAAAACTATGCCATCGATTTTAAAGCCGCTTTTCTAAATTATGAAATGTTGCATGACATTTTTTGATCCCATAACGTTCAAAAAACATCACTGCTGCACGCCGATAATTTTTTTGGCATTCACCTAACGTTAATAACATATTCACTTCTGTGTCAAAAGTAGCCATAATCACAATGTTACTGCTTGAATAACAGCTCTAAACTGAAAACGTTGTCATAGATAAGTGAGTCAAACTCAAGAATTGTAAATATTATTGTTTGTGTTTCTTCATGAATAAGCAATGGACTCAAGCGCGTATAATTCCATAACGCTATTTCCGAGTGCTTCAAGTACCTACAACTCGAAACTTCGAACTGTTATATCTCATCATGGATGTATCTGACAAAAAAATGTTTCAGACAAAATTGACTTGTTTTTTCCTGTAGAATCTAAATATGTAACATTTTATAGGGGGTTCCATTTAAAATTACAAAGGTACCTCCCCTCCCCCGTTAAAGGGGAAGGGAGGCCACTTCACGTTTATGTAGTCAGAAAGGCCCTTCAGTTCCATGCAATTTAAGACTAAGAACTTTAAAATCGATGGCATAGTTTTCGAGATATTGAGCTGTTCAGAGTTATGTGGGCCACCCTGTGTATATATATATATATATATATATATATATATATATATATATATATATATATATATGTTGTATATATTATATATATACATGTATATAATATATATAATATATATATATATGTATTCATATATGTATATTAAATATATTGTTGGTGGAAACTTTTCAGAAAACTGATAAAGATATCTAAAGTTCTATCGAGCCTGTGCGCGCCGGTGTATCTACTTCGCAGTGTGTAACGGGCTTATAAAAGTAAACTAAGTTTCTTGTACGGGAAGGGCACTGCTTGCAGAATCCTGTATCAGCTTGGTTGCTGATACACTCCACACTGCTACATTACTCCGTGCTATTACTGTACCGCCAATGATACTGTGGTCAATGTAACCCGGTTCGTTAAGGTTACATTCAATGCTAGATTTGGTCAAAATGCTGCTAAAATCACCTATGTTAATTACGAACAAAATATTGTTCTTTTTATTTCTTCGACATTCTTCTTTAATGATACATTGAAGTAAAAGATGAACAATATTCTTGTGATCTTTTTAAAAGCCTGAATTGATTTTGTGTTAGGTTTACCGTACCTACTGGGGCCTATTCGTTAGGCTGTCCATAAGTCGAATAAGCCCGCGACGTGAAAACAGTATAAACCTACGGGTGCAATCTGTCTATGTCTCCAACATCGACAGGCCATCATGAAACTGTGCTACTTCTTTCAGACTTATAAAGGATGTTTTAGCAGAAACATGCGGGGGTCGTCAATTGTAAGAAAAAGCAACCGTTTCCAGTCATGCCGGTGTGCTCTAAATCCTTATTGTTGGCAGACGTTGATAAATAATCGAGTTTAATCACCAACGAACAGTAGAATATTTCTCGATTATGTCAATTTACCTGCGAATTTCTCCATTCATAATAACTAGACAGAGGATTTTATGCATTTGTAGAATAAATAAGTAAAACTTAAAACAGCAGAAAGATTAAAAGAAGTCCAGGGTATTGATCCACAGTCTCATAGTAACCTATACCCATAACCAAACATTATCCTCTTTATAATTAACACTAATCCTACCGAGCACAAAATTTAACTGGCATACACGTTGTTTTACAAAAATTACAAAACTGAATTCATTTAAATTTCTCGTATGTTTGATAACAATAAGTGCTTCAATGAAGAAATTTATTAAATAATTTCTAATGGAAGCAGCTGTGTAATCTCAATAATTGTGAAACAATTTTATAAAATATGTGAAAACGGCCAGTATTAAACAATCGTCTCTTCTACATCGTGAGCCGACTCGATCAAAATTCAGTCTGTCCACTGATGAATGTAAAGACATCGACCAATCAACCAATCATGTTTTCCCATATCATTTTATTCTCGGTGTCATATTGGACGAACTTGTATCTCGCAAAGAGCAAATGCAGGTTCTACTTTCGGTTCCCCTAAACAAAGATTTCATTGGCAGGACAAAACCAAGGCTGAAGAATGAAGAAAGAAGCTTAAGAACGTTAGTTCTTATGTAATCATGGAGCCCGCCGTTGTCTGATCCCGGGCTTTGAAGTTTCAGTTGCCTCTTTGTTGAGAATTGGTCTTAATAGGTGAATCATTAACGAGGAAGGTAAATGGCGGTCCGTGATATTAAAGTTAGGCAGACATTAAAGGCGACTCGTTTGTCGTTATTCCTATATAAGATGAAAGGAAGAGGAGTCGCCGATAGGAGGTGCTCCAAGTTTAGCGTTGGTGGCGGCCGTTGTTATTACCGTCTCGCGTCGGTGCTGGAACGGGTGAGAAATTGACTATCTTAATCATTACGTTCTCCGCTGCAAAATGTGTGTCCGGGGACTCTCTCTCTCTCTCTCTCCCTTTCCCTCTCTGTCTCTCTATCTCCCTCGACATTCATCCGTGACAGCAAGGAACCCTCTGATAAACTAAGTTTTTCGTGCCAGCTGCAGCGAACATTTTTGCCCAACTCTTCTGCTTAGTCGACTGTCTTGTCGCGGATGGTACTAAGTTCGTCGATACTTTTAGTTTAGACTCGCCGAAGAAGCAACTAACGATGCGACATCGAAAATGGATTTACTACATCCGACTAGAACAATTAACACCAACCGTATTGAACACAAAATGTGACTGATATAAGTTGTTCTATATATATAAACTACAAAACTGAATTTATTTCTCGCAATTTTGATTACAATATGTGCTTGAATGAAGAAATTTATTTTACAATTTCTAATGGAAGCATCTTTGTAATTTCAATAATTATAAGTTAAAAATGTGGATCCGGTCATTTGACCGGTCGGGGTACGGTTAGTGTTAAGAAACACACCAAATGGAGTCATAAGAGCGGATTTTATACACTTACAGCAGAGAGTTGCAACGTATTCCCCTCCAAGAACTGCAACGTCCCCACCATCGAACCTCTTCCACTGCGTGGCTCTCATGGTGGGAGCTTCCCACTACTATACATTACAACGATGAAGTCCAAGAGTGGGGGAAGAACCTAAGTGGGGACTGTGTCTCGAGTAGCTCCGGAGCTACTGGTTGGAACTGCCTGACTTAGAGCAAGAGAGGGCGAAAGTATAATTTCAAATAGTGAAGAGATTGAAAATATTTAAGGATATTTTATATATTAAGGAATTATTTTAACTTGAAAATCAAATATTTTCCGACCTAGAATATTTAATTTCTATATAATTTTTTTTTATTTTATACATATGGACTGATGCAATTTACTCGCATAACACTGAAATGTTTAGTAACTTATTAAATGTAACCTTTAATAAAATAAAAAAATTTTTGAGTAATGACAGCAATTTTTAGTGGCATCACAGAGACGCAACTTGAATGCCAAGGTTTAATAAAACCACTGAGGTCAGAAATATATTCCTATCTGGTTCCTACGTCTTGCAATTAATGCAATTTTTATTTTGCACAATGATCCGCAGTCTACTCATAACTGCATAATTTACAGTGACTCGTTTCAACCTTCTTTTATGAATTTTTATTAAACACATTTTTTAATTCCACGAAGTAAAATTTTCTTTGGCAAAGTGGAGGAAGGATGTACTAGTATTGCATCAAGTATTAGATCAGGCGATTCTTTAGTTGCTGCAATAAGCAATTAATTGCTTTTAAACCGTTTCTACTAGATACAGATTCATTCACGATTTCAGTGAAGTTAGTGAAAATTTGAAAATTAATACACTCATCGTGTCTTGAGATTGTTTTACGGATAATAATTTTAATGGTTACTATGATCTCGTTTTTGAAAATTTCATATGATAAAATGTACCTATTAGACAAGCGACAATCTCGGAAAGTTGTTGCAGAGATCCAAGTAAGACAAGCACAGGAGCGATAAGAATTTTTGCGCTTTATCTCCGCTGAGCGCTTAGACCGAGGAAAAAGTTGAGGGAAAACTAAAGCAAGATAAAGAACGGGTAAGAGAGCGCCGTGAATCGATAAGAAATCAAGATGCGGGCGCTCAACCCGAATATTTCTGCGTTTGCATGCAATTCTCAGACTCTGTTCCTCGCTGACGAGAAAACTACACGATTTATGAATCCATTAAATGCGATATGTCCTGGCTGATATTGCACTTGGACTTGCATAAAGATCGAAAGAAAAAATTCATTCAAATCGAGATTATTCTTAATTGCGCTCGATGATGATAATAATAAATAGACAGCAGATTTTACGCATTCGTGTTAAAAATTAATAGGTAGAATCTAAAGCAAGAGACCGATTGAAACAATTTAAGAGCTTCAATGCACAAGTCCCAGCTTATTAAAATCATTAAAGGAACAAAGGAATTACGCATTCGTGTTAAAAATTAATAGGTAGAATCTAAAGCAAGAGACCGATTGAAACAATTTAAGAGCTTCAATGCACAAGTCCCAGCTTATTAAAATCATTAAAGGAACAACGAGATTTCTATTTGGCTCGTGTTCATTATAATCGATGCAAACCATTTTTCTCATAAAAACCCACAGTCTAGTAATGAATGAATTAATTTAATTCAATTAAAGTTTTTCTATTTCTGAGAGCTATTAGAATCATGCTGATTGGACGAGGTTATTGGAGAATTGTTTACAATATCGGTGAGGACCCTGGAGAAAATTTTTCAGAAGACTTTTGCGAGGTATACTGGTTCTGTAGCGGAATTAAGAAAGCGAAACTATCGAGGGATCGAAGCCGTGGAATGAGCACGACGAAGCGTGTATAACAATGTGTCGGGTATTAGAATCTCATTGAACAGAATAGGCACTCAACGAGTCTCTGTGCCATTCGCATGGGCGACGTGCTGGGTTACTTGCGTACCAATCGAATCATGCACTAGTAACGCTTCCGGTTTACGGGTAACTTTGATGTCAGATCCTGGCAGTAAATACGAGCATAATACGGACGGGAGAGGGGTGTAACCAGAAATAGATCTCATCGATACCTTTGTTACGATTAGCCGCGCCATTGTATCGCAATTTGATATGGCGTGACAGTCACGGCCGCTTGTCCCTTTGCCTCTCTCACTGTCTAAATTAGCATCGATCACGCCCAAGACATTTCAATTAAAACACAGACACATCTATCCAACATTAATCTCCCGCCGGTCAATTTTATATCGGGATATACGGGCCGTGTTCAAAGCGAATTATTTCCTCAACAATCATGCGTGTCCTCCGAACAACGAGCCACAATCTCCCGCGAGAGCTGCGTCAGCGACCATTAGGTCAATTCTTGCTCCGCAAATCCACACCGCCCTTTGATTATTACAGGTGAGTAATTCCGACCAATAAACACTAAGCCCTGCATCATAACCCGTACCTATCGCGCCTACGGTTCCGTCAACCGGAACATTTAAGTTTAAAAAGATGGACAATCGTCAGCTGGAGCCGACTTTTCAAATACTGCGAGACTATTTTATATTATTCTTGTAGAAATTTTTGAATATTTAAGGGCTGAAATTGGAGGTGAGAGGTGGGACTTTGTGATAGGGAAATTCAGGTTTAAATAGAATTATGAAATCATGTTAAAAAATCAATAAAAGCCGACTATTTAATAGGGCAAAATTGACTCGATTTTGAGGGGATTATTCAAGTCGATTTCAGACTGTATTCCAGTAGGAATTTTTGAACGTCTGTGGGCTTAAATTGAAAGTGGCAGATTGCGCTTTGTGATAGGGACATTTAGGTTTAAAAATAATCGTGAGATCACGTCAAGAAATTGACAAATTCCAACCTTCAACTAGGACAAAATTAACTCGATTTTGAGGGGATTATTCAAGTGGATTTCAGACTGTATTCCAGTAGGAATGTTTGAACGTCCGTGGGCTTAAATTGAAAGTGGAAGATTGCGCCTTGTGATAGGGATATTTTGGTTTAAAAATAATCTTGAGATTACGTCGAAAAATTGACAAATTCCAACCTTCAACTGGGACAAAATTGACTCGATTTTAATGAGATCCTTCCAGGCAATTTTAGAACGTATTTCAGTAGGAAATTTCTTACGTGTGCGGGCTTAAATTAAAGGTAGAAGAGAGCACTTAATGACATAGTCACTGAAATTTAAAAAAATACTTAAGCACATGGAGAAATCGTCCGCCAGCTCAGATAAAGTTGACTCGATTTTAATGAAATTCTTTGTGACAAAATTAGAATGCATTCCAGTATGAATTCTCGAACGTTCCCGAGCTGATAGTGAATATGGAAGATTGTACTTTGCGATAGGTGCATTTAGGTTTAAATGAAATTACGAAATTATGTCGGAAAATCGACAAATCCCTACCGCCAGCTGGAGCAAATTTGACACGATCTTGTGGGGATACTTCAAGTAGAAATTTTTCAAACCAGGAACATTTATAAACAAGAAAAAAAGTAGTTAAGTGTAACAGGTAAAGGCCAAATTAATTACGGATCAATTTAATACTACAATAGTTGTTCGGATTCATAATATAACAATTTCTAACGCCTCCTCAGAATTGCCATTCGAACAAAGGGATTTAATCCCATAAGTAACTAGAGTGGCCGGTCTAGTGAATGAACATATCCCAGTTAATGAATATCATTCCTATTAAACGAAGAAGTAATATTTATGATACCCTACCCATATTGACATTTACACATTCTATTAAAGAGATTTTTGTTTCATAATCTATTCGGCACTACATTAATTTATTTGCTATCTGTTCGTACGACATCTCACGTATTCAAAATGAGTATACTAATAATAATAATAATAATAATAATTTTTATTTCAAGATGGTTCAATGGTTCCATACAAAGTTTATTTGTGTAATTATCATTCACTGAGATACCTTTGTTCATTCATTAAAAATTAATGTTTATTCATTGGTCATTTGGGACCTTTTGAGTTTAATCATATACTAGGTTTTTAAAACAAACTGTAACCAATAAATATTATTACAATTGTGTTGTGAAATGTAAGATCTCAACAACCACACAGTCTTCTTATAGAAATAGGACTCAGGAAATTAAATAATGATTTGCGAATACTATAAGTCACGAGTCACGAGTCACGAGTTTGCATAACGCATGCTGGCAAATTTTGAATACCTAAAAATTTTATAAAAATATATACTTTTATATATTCTATATGACATTTTTTATTTGTGTTTTTTTTCGCTTTTATCGGTACAGTATCTACTTTTTAGATCACCTTCTTGATTGTGGCGGATCACTTAAGTGGTTAATCAATCTAAAATTTCGCACGCATCATTTTTTAGCTAAGAATGCCACAACACGGGGTCAGTGAGACTAGGTAACAACCAAAAAAAAAGATTGTTGACCCCCATATCCGAGGACCGTCTACTCTACTGTGGCAGTCAGGTGGAGTACACGCGGCTACGGGCAAGCGTGCGCGCGGCCGCCGCACGAAGAAAGATTCCCGTAATCCGCACACGTCCAGAACTCGTAAGCGTTCGGAACAAGTCGTCCAATTTTTCGGTACGGTCAAGTTTGCGCGGACTCCAATTCCTCGTTACGCGCCCCTACCCCAAAGCCAGAGAGCCCGTTCGCCGAGCAGCAGCCCGTATTCGTTTTTCCTCTCTCTGTTCCCGGGCGTTCTTTCGTCGTGCTCCCTCTACTACGACTTGACCCGTGCACCTACGTTGAATACAGGGCCACCTGCGATCGTTACGGAGCCAGAAAGTTTCGCGGATCGATCCCGTGCGGAAGAAACTCTTCCCACTTTTCTTCTCCTTTTATTCGTCCCACCCCCGCGCTGTTCCGCTCGCCCCCGACTCCTTCGAATCCCGTGCAACCCCCCGCAAACCCCCTTTTTTTCCTGCGCCGTCACTAGTTTTTCTTCCCTCCCTTTCACCTTTGCTGCTTTCTTCGTCCAATCCCCCCCCCCCTTCACCCTCTTCCTCTCTTTCCCTCTCTCTCTCTCTTTCTCTCTCTCTCTGTTTTTCTCCCGTTCAGTTTAGGTACTCCGTCTCTATCGCTCGTTGGAAGCCGCTATCGCCGACTTTTATCCGCTACCCGAAAATTCCTCCCTTTTGTTTCTCTCTGTCCTTTGTTTGTACGTTGGCATGCAAAGCTCGGCTCGTGATCCACCGTTTTTATGGGGCCGATTCTTATGGAGGAGATTGCGCGAGAGTGCAGACTTGTAATTCTACGTGGGCTTTGTAACGCGCCGCGTGCCGCTCGGTAGGAATGTGCGCTCGTTGTTACGGGATTCGGAGATATCGTTTCGCCATGGAAAACAGAGTCGAAAGTGTACAATGCGATTTTTTTTTATTATACGAGGCTTCGTTCAAGAGATAAATGACTTTGAGCGCTTTTCGAGCGGGCGGACACTTATCGAGCCACCCGCACAATGCTCGACAGTGTCTATCTTTTTTTCACTGTGAGCGCACCTTTAATGCTCGGACAGGCGAATGACGGAAGCACAAAAGAGGATGAACGTGAAAGATTTGTAAAACTTTTTCCAAAGATACTCGACGTTGCGGCTATTCTTTCTTTTTGTTTAATGTTTGCGTACAATGATATTCTCTATTCAGTAAACATACGAGACGTATAAAAATTATGTAGGTAGATTGCGGATTTAATGCATTTGTGATAAACATCGATGGGTGAAACTTGAAACAGCAGGAAAGGTTGAAACAATCAAAAAGTATCGATGCGTCACTCGTAATTTATTGAATTGCTGCTAACCCTTTTGCTACGGCAGACTTTGATGCGTACCGCTTGTACCTTACGGCAGGAATTCAATCGCGACCTTCACTGAGAACGGCGGAATTTTTCGTCAGCGTTCATTTCTCGTTGTAATGTCAACGCCTATAGGCGCCTTTCGTTTCAGTGGACCGAAGAAAATTAAGCGCCTATAGGTGCCAACAGTATCAGGAAAACAAATTTTAAAAGCGCCTTTAGGCGCCAACAGTAATTAAACGGTTAAAAGAAGAAATAAATTCCTGTTCGATGCCTGTCTCGTGCAATTGTTGCAAACAACTTTCATTTTGCATAAAGATCCGCAGTCTAGATGTGAGATAACGTAAACTGTACGCTGAATATTAAAGTCTACAGAGAAATTTCTTAAACAGGAATACATGAAGTGAAATTATACATAAATCTCTGTATTAAGTGCAACGATTTTACGTGTCGGTAAATTAAAAAACTATTATAATGACGTAAGCAATTAATTGCCCAAATTGGCATTATTTTGCTTTCTAACTTATGATGCAAATGGTTCCATGATTTTCTTCAAAACTTAGATGCAGTGAATAATAATGCAGAAGACTCGGCTCGTTGAAGAGTCTATTGAAAAAGATTCGTTTCGCACGGTGGCGAATTCAATGAAATATCCAAAGGATGAATTATTACAACGAGGGAGGTTCATTGTAATTCATGTAGTTACGAAATTCGATCTGGACAACTAATAATAAGAGCAAGGTGTACGAAGGATACCTCGATACTTCGATGCTCGTTGACGCGGTAATTTGATCCAGTGGAAGTGTTAAAGTAACTTTCTGGTGACAGGATACAGTGTGGCGATAGTGCTGTTGTAAACCGATGACTGGCTGGTCAGACCGCAACTCTCTTAAATTAATTTCTTCCTTGAATATTTGATATCATTCATTATTCGCCATTAACCGTCAACGTGGTTATACACATATGTAAAAACGGTCGTGCTTTTCGAGATTATTGCAAATACTCGCGCGTATTAATTTTCAAACCAGAAGTACACCGTTTTGATTAATCGGGCAATTGCAATGCTAATAAAGCACAATTCATTCGAGACATTGAATCTAACAATGGGGCCATTTATTGAGTTATCAAAATATCAATAGAATGGATGCAATTATAACGGAATTCGCTGTTAATCCGTTGAATACAATAATGTCTTCAGTTCCGGGTTTCATTAAATTCTATAAAGATTAAACGATGCACAAGCTAATGCGTATCGAAGAAGAATCGACGTCCATAAAGTTCTATTGTCTTACCCTCGCCTCGGTGCAGTCTTTCTGAATAATGAAACCCATGAACGTCGTTATCGTTATTATTCCCTTCTGACTCATTAAACGATTCCAATTTCGTTTTTATTACTTTGCTAAATTGAATTCGGACACATTTCCCCCGAATTGCACCTATCGAACACGAGGACGGACGTTAATCCGCAAATACACGCGGTTATTTGCCATTAAATTAAAATAAGATAATACCTAACTGATCCAGATATTCTCAATAAACGTATCAAAATTTAATTTCGGCACTAAATTGGCCACACCCTAGTATTTTATTGTATTTACAAAAATTGCAGTCTGGACGGCGACTATTAGTGACCAAAATTCAAGGAATTCGTTGGATTCCACACAGAGTGAGCAATCGACTGTAACGGGCTCACGTAATGCGTACAGTCTTTTGAATACGTGAAAATGTGATAAATAACGTTCGTAAAGGAAACGCAATTTTTTACGTTTTTAAAATGGAAAGCTATTATTGGTAAATAATATCGATTTCTTGGACCACTTTCTTGATTTTCGCGGATTACTTAAGGAGTTAATAACGAATCTCTTGCACCAAAAATGTAAAATTCAAAATGGTGGATTCGATACTCTATAATTGCTGTGTAGACATCTTAAAATTTGCACTATTTACACGTGGATTAAAGAATACCTTCAGTACATCTGCTAACATGTGAAGCGGCAGGTTTTCGAATTATGTAAAGATGGAAAAAGGAGAAGGAAGCGATTCGTCCTAGGCCCGCTACGGGACTTGTCAGTAAGGCTAGTAAGGACAGCTTAGGACGGCATACTATATACAAACAGAGGATGATACAGATAGTAGCGAGAAAGGTGTTGTCGTACTGTCCCTCTGTTGACGAGCATAGGAAGTAGATGCCACATTACCCCCTTGCCAGTGGTCAACGATATCTGGACAAATTTCCCTCTAATTGCGCTGATCTCCGCCGGAATCCAAGGAGGTCGCTGGAATGTGTGCTGCCAGTGTGCCCGCCAGTGATGCTGCCGAATCGACAAGTTGAGTAGCTCCCTAAGCCGCTTGTAGGACTCATATAGTCGCACAAACAATGGAAGAACGTCGCACAAATATAGATGCGAAAACGTCGCACAAATTTAGATGCGAAAACGTTAAACCAAATAATGCTGCAAAGATGATGTCACAAGCGCATAGTAGGGTCTAGCTGTAGTCAGTAGCTGTTGGTCGGGCAGTAGTTGAGGCAAGGCAGTGACAGAGTAGTCACCTTCCAGTATTTCCGACGTTGTCCGTGGTTTGTTGATGTTTTCGTCTTCTCCAGCTCAGTACGCCTGGGTCACCAATTTTGGCGGCAGGTTTTCGGAGTATGAAAAGATGGAAAAAGGAGAAGGAAGCGTTTCTCGTCCTAGGCCCGCTAGGGGACTTGTCAGTAAGGCTATCTAGCGGACCCGTGCCTTAGACGCGAGATGTCGTAAGGACAGTTTAGGACGGTATACTATATACAGAGGATGATTCAGGTAGTAGCGGGAAAGGTGTAGTCGCACTGTCCTCTGTTGACAAGCATAGGAGGTAGCCCCCACACATGTATAAAATCGTCATTTAAACTTTTATTCTGATACATCATAATGAGTAGACAAATTAACGTAGGTGTAGATTAAAACAACACAAACATTAAGAGCATTTAGGAACATCAACGTCCTATTTCCAACTTATCAGAATTATTAAAGAAAGAAAGTAATTTTTACTTGTCTCTAATATTTTGCAATCTGATGCAAATTTTTACGATTTTGACTTTATATGATTACAGAATTATTTGAAATGATTAATATTGAAGGTCTTGAAGCTTCCAATGATTGCCATTTCATGAAACAAACGATTTCAAGATATAAAACTTGACAAATTGACTTTCAACCACGAAAAGCTACGTTTCGGAGGACCGCGGGAAAACGTTATGTCAAAACGGATTAAAGACAATGACTTCGGCTTATTTCGGTCGACTAGACACGTCCGTAGGATGCGAGCAAATATTTTTCCAACCGGTCTGTCGAATAGGCGGGGCATTGCAAGGTATTTTCGTATTTATACGACAACGACAGTGTTGCTGGGGCGAATCGCTGTAAGCGAACGTCGCTTCGCGGCGCCGACCAAATATTTTCGGAGCAACTACAGACAATTGTTCGGGGCGTTTACCGGGGCGAACAAATCACGCGAAGATTCGCCGTTGGCGTGACCCGGGTGACGTTAATCCGGATATCCCGGATACATACTTCGCTACAAGTGGAATAGCAGCGGAAGACAGCAGCTTAAACCGTAAGCTCAAAGGGATTGACTGGGTTCTCTCGGCGTGTTCACGGAGACGAGACCTCTGCCTCTCTCTCTCGCCCTCTCTCTGAACCCACCCACGGATCCCACCGACAGACCGAGTGTCAAATGATCGGAAACTCTAATCAGGAACCGAGCAATCAATTATCGTAATGCGCATCGGCAAAGCGTTTAAGCGAGGCGAGGCTTAGTGCGTGCAATCGGCGCCGCTGAAAACCAGCGGAGAAATTCCGATCGATTCCGAGAGGAATCTTCGCAAAGCTGTCGAGAAACTCGGCGATCCAATCCGCGAATTCGCGCGATCGTATAATTGACAGTAACAATCGTCTACTCGCGCGATTATCTGGAACAAGCTCTCGGTGGAGCTATGGATGGTACTGGCAGCGAATTGTTCATTAGCTCTGTTGTCGGTAACCAACATTTTCTACGATGTACATTTATGCACTTTATAGTGTCAATGCATATTGTTACCCCTATAATTTTGTCATTTAACCCTCGCGTTCCTATGACTGTGTCTCGAGTGACAAACAAGAATGTATTAAGTCAAATCATGTATAATTTCAATTGTAATACGTCGATTTTATGTATCGGTAAAAGAAGAAACAATTGGGGGAAAATTGCTTTTCACATAGGTTCCAGTTTCATTTTTTTGTGAAAAAATGTATGTCTATTTTTTTAATTCAATGTTACACATCTAATCTACATGTACTTTCATCTCTAAATATATTTTTTTTCTTTATACAGGGTAAGGCATTTAAAACGGGACACCTGAATAACTCGCTTGTTTTGGAGATAAAAGAAAATGCCTGAGAACAAGGTTATTTGGTATCGAAGAACTCATAATCTGATGCTACTAGTTTTTTAATAGGTGGAGGCCTGAAGGAGATATGAAGGTCAACTCTGTTTCTATAAATGGAACAGTACATGTTTTACTTACATTCTGATAGAGTATTTCAAGACGAACACAATGATGTATTATCAATGTCATTTAAGGTCACTCAAGCTCATCTGCAAGAGAAATTAAATTGTCTCACTACCGTTCCATTTAAAAAAACAGAGTTGACCTTCATATCTCCTTGACGCCTCCACCTATGAAAAAACTAGTAGCATCAAATTACGAGTTCTTCCATACCAAATAAGTTTGGTCTGCGGCATTTTCTTCAATCTCTAAAAATAAGCGAGTTATTCAGGTGTCCTGTTTAAATGCCTCACTCAGTATATCCATTAAATTCACAGTGTACTGATAATTTTTAAGAAACTGAACCATCTCTCCACGACTTACCCGACAGATCATTGAGGAGACATGGTGAACTTTAGGTTCATCGTGAACAACAAAAAAAGGTTCAAACGAAAATACTCCCACTGAAATTGTCAAAAATATGATGTGTTAAGCTTAGGTACAAGAATAATAAGTTTAATAACAAATGGAAACTTTGATCAATAGACAGTAACTCATGCATCTTACAATTAATAAAGACATCTTTTATTTTATATAATAATCTGCAGGCTATTAATCATGTGGAGGCTACCTCCAATGCTCGCCAATAGATGGACAGTGCGACAACACCTTTCCCGCTACTACCTGAATTTTCCTCTGTTTGCATATAGTATACCGTCCTAAGCTGTCCTTACGACATCCCGCGTCTAAGGCACGGGTCCGCTAGATTTCCTTACTGACGAGTCCCCTAGCGGGTCTAGGGCGAAACGCTTCCTTCTCCTTTTTCCATCTTTTCATTATTCAAAACGGCTGCTACAATTACAATGAACTCCATTCATATCGTATGTCAAATGTCTTACAGACGAGTACCGACTAAAACGTGCCATCGACGTATAAAGACACCGTCCAAACGAGACTAGCAGCGAGGATCTACCGCAGTGGCCACCATAGTCAACAACCGTTCATTGCGATAACATAAATAGAGACTGTCTGGCGGCCAGGCGGATGCAATGGGATGGGACACGGTGGAAGTAACAAAGTCGAAAGAAGAGTCGGAAAACAAAGGAAAACGCGGGTGCCCGAAGAAGTGGTCGCCGCGGAGTCCAAAGAAAGTGAATCCCGTCTAAGCCAACCCGCTTTCTCCTCGTTTCCTTCCCCCACGCTGGTCCTTGACTGGTGCGGTCAGAGACTTTTCTCCTTCCGCTGATCAGACCACCTCTCTCTCTCTCTCTCTCTCTCTCTCTCACTCTCCCTCTGTTTAGCCTTTTTCTTCGATTTTGCGAGCCGCGCTTTTCGTGAGCCGCCACCACCTTAGCAGAGAAGGGGGAGGCGACCGTACTTCGTCCGGTTACGAGGCGGGCCATTCTCTCCTTTTTCCCCCGGCCTTTCACCCACCCACGTTCATGTTAGAGCCTTTTACCACGTGGCCCAGCCCCTCACGCACCCATCTTCTTCTTCTTCGTCGAGCAAGCCGCGCGAGGACCAAGCCCGCCGATAGACGAGTCTACATACATGGCCGCACGGAACCAGGATTATGGAAGTTTTCTCAGGCAAGGTAAAGTTGTCGGGGGGAGGGGAGCGGGGGAGGCGAAGCTTAAAGTCCCACCCTCGACTTTCTTTTCCGTCGGTCCCCTTTCTCCGGATGTCGCGGAGAAAAGGGGAGAAAGAGGCCAAGACTCTGGAACCCACCGAGCCAAGCCAGGGCAAGCTTCGCGAATCCATTATTCCCTTTAGATTTTAGCTCCTCTCTCCCGAATGCGACCTGCACACGAACCACCGCGAGTAATACACTCCGCGACAATACCATAAGATACTATACACAGGGTGGCTCGTCTAACGCAGCCCTAATAACTTCGTCGTTCCTACTGATACGGGCAGACAAAACAAAAGCTTAAGGAGAAAGTTGTCGGATTTCAAGAGGTTCGTAGGTTTGAGTGATTAAGGTCACCTCAAGGTCAAATTTATAGGAGCTTTATTTAATAGAAGTCTTTCATACGACGGTTTGTTACAATCTGAATCTCGCCGACGAATTAATATTTACTAAAAGAACATCGGGTTGTTAATAGCAAATCGATTGTCGGCTCAGTATGACAGTCCCAGCTGATTGCCGACGATCGATCGTCACCAACACCAATGTACTAACTTCTGATACCTACATATTACTGTCTTTTAAGGTCAGAATAAATCATTGCATCGATACGCAAAAACTCCTCTTGACTCCTACACCCTTAATAACTTCATCGCTTGTGCTGATGCGAAAAGACAAACAAACGCTTCGGGAGAAAGTTTTCGAATTTCAAAGGGGTACGATAGTCTGTGTGATGAGAATCATCTCTAGGTCATCTCAAGGATGCATTACTGTCCTTTAGGGACAGAATAAATCATTGCATCGACGTACAAAGCTATTGTATCAAATATAGGGTATACGGAACAGTTTTTACAGGTTTAACGAAGGTAGGATTTAAATAGCAATCGATAACCTTGAATGACTACTTGAATTCGTCGAGGAACAGGCTACAGGTCTAACTAAATAGAAACATACAGATCCACTTGAAAAGTATCTGGCCATCGTAAAACATCCCCCTTCATACAGAACAAGATTTATCTGAAGCGCCTTGTTGAATGATGTACGGTTTAGGAAATAATTGTGTAGTTAAATTAAAATGGTGCACACTATAGGATCAATGTGACTGTAGATGTTTGGACAACTACGTAAAAAGGGACCGTAGATGTTTGGATAATAGAACAGTTAAGACTGTCGCTCATTTAACAGCACCGCATATGAACGACACCAGACCAACGTCAACGTATTCATTCCTATCAAAAGGTGAGAAAGGAAAAGAGAGGAGTATCGATGCTTTGCTGTTACGGTTAGGAGAACGCATTCACATTTAAACTACATACTTACGTATAATAATGGGGGACGGCGATGACGCTTCGAAGATGCAAGATCGGTAACGCTGGGTGTAGAGTTTCTAGAAGTGATTTTAAAGTGTTTAAGGAGGATAAGAAGAAAAAATCTGCAGCAAACGAACAAGTATCTCATAGGAAATAAGTATAACAAACAAGATTGAAGCAGTAAAGAGAGGTAAATTCGACAAACAACGCAAGAAAGATACAACACGTTTGAAACACTAATAAATGAGGCCATCACAGAATTACAAGACAAAGTCAATAAAAGAAAGTCCAATTATAGCGAAGATAACGCCGCATCAAACTTCAACAGGAACAACAGGTCTAACCAAAGTCCAAAGAAAGCATCCCACAAAAATTTAACCACAGACAAAAGAAGCCCCCCATGGATTGCTGGGACAAAAGGAAAAAACTGAAAAAAGCAGCAAATAGATTCTGTAAAAAACCAACCCAGGACAACCGGAAGGAACTAAAACGAGAAGAAAATGAATTAAAAAAATTAATCAAGACTAGGAAAAACGAAACATGGACAGAATTTGCAGAATCAATAAACGATAGAACCCCTACAGGAGAAATATGGAACAAAATTAAAAGACTGCAATATGGCTTTCTAAAACAAAGAAACAACAAACAACCCCCAGAGATTAGAAACCAAATGGAAGAAAAGGCTATAACGGATCTCACCAAAAAACCAAGAACGGAAGAGACTCTGTCTTATAACAGGAATGAAGTTTCGACTCCTGGAATAAACAGAGAATCTCTGCAAACTCTACAAGGAGAATACATAACACATGAAGATGAAACATGGAACGACAATATCACACAGGACGAAATGCAAAGTAGCATTTTAAGATCAAACAAGAAATCTGCCCCTGGATTAGACAATCTGGACTACAACATAATTAAAAACTTACCAAACATCGCCAAGCAGGAATTATTAGAAATCTTCCAAAAGATATGGTGCGAAGAAGGAGAAATACCACAACAATGGAAAATTGCAAAAATAGTATTCATAGTTAACTATATGATAGACAAAAAATGGCAAAAATCAGACCAAAAACACAAAAGTGAAGGCATATACAAAGGGACAAAATATTTTGAAACTTCAGACAACAACATTGGAAAAAGAAAACCTTGGTTCGAAGCCATAAAAAACATAGGAAGACGTTCCATAACCACCCTAAGTAGAATTAGATCTAACCACTATAATCTAGCAGCATCACTTTACAGGAAAAAATATATTAACTACACACAATGCGTTTGCGGACACGAAACGGAGGACATAGACCATGTCATATGGAGCTATTCAATCTATGATAATAAAAGAGGAAAACTGCTAAGACTTTTTGCTAAGAAAGACATAGATCTAGAAGAAGAAGTCAGCAAATTATTGAATAAAAAAGACAGTACAGTCCTGAGATCAATAGCGGCCTTTTTGTTACAAATTGAGAAACCAATTTAAATAGACCTTAAAGTAGGTAGGGAGGATGCTCCAAGAAGGTGCTGTGAAAAACACAGAGTACAAACTAATGATAACACCAAAGTTAATATCTTATAGAGATTGTTTATAGAATGTTTCATATATGCGTATATATTTTTATATAAGTATACATATATATATATATATATATATATATATATATATATATATATATATATATATATTCTACCTATAACCGTATACACACATGTAAGACTGATCTAGGGTAAAGAGAGAAAAAAGAGATATACATAAAGGACGAAGTCCCAAAGAATATGTGATATATAAGTTAACAAAGTGCAATGTAAAAATAATCTCCAACTGACAAAAAGGAACTACAGGAAGTAGATTAAAAGACAACATGTCAGTAGTACAAAATAGAAAATATATACCAAAGACTGAAAAAAAAAACTTAGTTTAACATATGTTAAATGTTCACTACATGTAAAAATAGTAAGTTTTAGTATAATTTATAAGACAGGTTTGCTTTGGGCAAATAGAGCTACGGCTCTCACCAACGCCATCTCTAGGTACAGAACAGTACTTGTAGGGTAAAGAATAAACCATCAACCATCAACATATAATAATGTAAACACGCTGACATTGATCTGGTGTCGTTCACAGTGCTGGATTAACCAAAACGCCAAGCTTATTAGAGTCCTATATGCTTAGAATCTTACATCTAGTAGTAATAATATTGCTAACCGTTTATGTGTTAATAACACTTCTTAGTCAAATTATCGGAAATGCCTAAGAAATCGTACAGGTACACCCATTGCATTGTGATAATCCTGCATAAAAGATCCTCAAAATCTTTTAAGTGCTTAGGGACTCTAAAGATCTTAATCCGGCACTGGTCGTTCATGTGCGGTGCTGCTAAGTGAACGACGGCTCTAACTTACAACCAATTACAGTGTTAGACTAAATCCTTACTGATCCGAGCAATAAACATTGTTTCAAAGGAGTCGCCTCAAACTGAACAGTTTTCACGTGACGCACAATAAGGAATTCAGATATCGAAGATTCGGATAATCGAGGTTCTATTGTGTTTAATTGAAGGAATATGATGACGAATCTCTTCATGTTTGAGGCCGATGGACTTTTCAGAGAGCAACGCGAATCAAATGGGCGTCGACTCGAAAGAGTCTCGGCAAGACGTCTCTAAATTCTTCGATCCAGACGACGACGACGACGACCGTGCTCGATGTTCCAGGCTACGTAACCTGCGCCGACGGGAAACAGCGAGGAATTATGGAAGTTTCCTTGCTGCTGACGTAAAGCCCGGAGTCCTACAACCCCGTACCACCCCCGCAACAGCCACGAAAGAGAAAGCACCGCCGGCTGAAACTACACAGATTCATTATTCTCTTTGGATTTTTGCTCTTTTTGCAGGCTGCGTTCTATTTACGGAGACGAGTCCAACAATGCGGTCGTTACGCGTCAGCCGCGGAACACCGGACCCAGCCTTGGCCTCCCTCTCTCTCTCTCTCTCTCTCTCTCTCTCTCTCCCTGCACACTTTGGCGTGGCGAGTAATTAGCTGGAAATTGTAACGCTGCACCGAGCGGAATTATCGTAAAATTCAGATCCTAATTGCCCGGTTAAATTGGTATGCACTGTCAGCCTGACAAAAACCTCGCGTTCTATGCCGCGTAGAATCAGCTTTTTGGACGAGAGCTCGGCTGGCCGGACCTGGGAACCTCGTAATTGATGAGCAAGATTGTACGCTCGAAAGTACGTGGACAGTTGTGATTTTTTTAGAATTTGTGACATCAATTTATTTTATTTGAACCTCGGACGGAGGAACGTTCTTATAACTGCAATCACTCGAAATTATACCCGGACACTCTTAAAAAGACATCTTTTTTAACATTAGACCATACGACTAGGAATTTTTTGAAACATTGAAACAATTAGTTTAGTACATGACGTAAAAATGAAATTTTGAAAAAATTCATCGGAATTGCAGAGAAAATACTAAAAGTAGTTTTCTACAACTTTTTCACGTGGACGTGTATTGAAAATTTAAAACATACGTTTTGTAGATCTGTGTCGATTATATAGGTTCCAAAAATTTCATCGAAAAATCTTAACTTTTCATATATTTCAGTCTCATCGCGTGAAGCGACATGGAGCATATACTTTTTCATTGACAAACTTTTACTATGAATTCACTGATTGACTGAATTACAAAAATACAAAAAAGTTATTGATTATTTAAGGGTATTAAAACTCGAACATACATTATAAGATCCTGGTGATCATACATTTAACATTTAAGTGCATTTAATAAATTTTTTAGATATATCTACCGATTATGAGAACGTGAACCAATAAGTGCTAGTTCACTGGCATTAAGTCGAAGTACGTCTAATCCATAAACATTAACAATTAAAACATTTTTTAGCGGAAGAGTTTACCATAGACATATAGTGATTGTAATATTGACACAGTCAGTTTTTGGTGATCTGAAAAATGAATTTTGTCCAGCTACATATGGTATTCGAACCACCCTGCTCTGGGTCAAAGTAGACCCGGATTCGGCCGTCGCGTCGGAAGATTAACATGTTCACTGTCTAAGCGTTCAGCGTCTCATAGAACGAAAGCCTATTAATCGGCTTTTCAATAATTGTACAGTACTAAAAAGATGCTTAAAAATTTCCTTTACATAATAATCCCATAATGCTCAACTGTGTAGTTTCCCTCAAAATAAACATTTTTCTTCTACAAAATAATAATTTCAGATGCCACTAATGCTACTCCATACAAAAATAACATCTAACCTAACCCAGACTTAAAATTGCACAAACGCCATCTTATTCTCCCATCTTTCTGGTGACAGAACCATTTCGCGAAGATGTTCGAAAAAAGTATAATTTTGCGGAATTGAATAGTTTCGAAAAATTCGCTCGTTCATACGGACGTTGTAGGAACGCAAAGATGAAGAAGCAACGAGTATGTGAGGATATGAGGACTGGATGTACTCAAACGTTTCCCGTAGAAGCCCGGATGTTATTGACCATCCAAGAAGTATGAGAACACTCGCAGTTGTCGGCACGTTGTTTCCGATATTGAGGACACTGTCGGATATGGTATGGGATGGGATACAGATGTCTATCGGAGGGATGGACAAGAAACGAAGAGGGACGAGGAGAAATGGTTTCCATGGATAGGGTCGCTGGCGTGTTACCGCCCTCGGTCTCCTTACCGCCAACCCTGGGGGGACTGAAAGAAACACCGGCAAAGAATGCAAGAGCTATAATTTTCCCAAACAATAACAGTTCGCGCCGGCGACATCCATATACGGGGGCATTTTTTCATGGGAAAGTGATATTTTCTTTATCACGAGCGTACCTTTTCTCCCCCGCGATAAAGATGTCCGTCTGGATGAATATGGAGATCGTGGACGCTCTATAAATTTATTTCTGTGACACTGTCCCTTGGACAAATGCTCGACAGAATGTAAATTACGTCCGCAATTAATATAACGAATTTTATTTCATCGGAAGATTAGTGCATCTATCTGGAGAACATAAATTATAACATTTCTGTCTTTGAAAGTATAGTTTAGAACGAGTCTAACTGCAATTTTACTGTGATTGAAAAATGAGATTCTATTCGTTTGAAAAATGTTTAATGTCACATTTACTTGGCTCTTTAATGTTCGTAAAAAGACAATTTTTTTAATACTTAAGTCATAAAGGCTGTCTGTAGTCCATTTTAAATTCTTTATATTACCAATTCCTCACCGCTTGCGAAAAGATTGAAATATGTTGCGAGGATTACTATTTTAAACAATTTTAGTTTGCAAGACTTTGAGCAAAATATATTTGATACCGTACATTATATTTTTAGCGCTTCTGATACGTTTGGTGACTTGAATATAAGAATAATTGCAGTCATTGATAGAATGGCCGACATTTTGTCAATGTTTATTATTTATAATCAAGGATAAAGTTTAATACTGTCGTTTTTTATTCTAAATCTATCTCAACTCAACTCAAAACATATTTTTGCAATAAGGTCCTAAAAGAAAAGCCGCACGATGGTAATATTGTGTACATATAGACAAAGGTCGTTTAGAATAGTGAGCCTAACAATATGTTTCAAGCTCCTTAAAATCAGTATAAATAATTATACTGTAGATGTTTATAAAAATTGTCTGCATTAATTGCTTAAGAAATACAGAGTCTACATGAACATTCGTTTTCTTAACAATCTTAATGAGCTGAATGTAATATACCAATGTCCTTCAATTCTTTGAACATTTTCACTGTTCTACATTTGATCTACCCACTTTTTGTTAGAAATGCACAAACCCAGTGTAATAATCACTAATGTTTTGTGTGATTTTGACTTAGCAAACTGTGCAGCCAGGTTACAAACGTAGATATAGAAAACGCTAGTAACACGAGCCTTGCAACAATCTAAGAAAGGGTGTAATGAGCTGTTGTAAATTTCGAGCAGACGAAAGTGGTGGCAACGAGGAAACAGAACGGTTTAAAATTAGGAATAGAAGAGAAAGAAGCGAAGGGGCAGGGATAACGGGAAAAAGTGGGATGCGAAGGAAGGAGAAAATTGTATACTTTTTAGGTTAATCGTAGCTCGGTAAACGAGCCATCGAGGCGGTTCTCGCTTATAAAAAAAAGCCCTCCATCTTCTCTCTCCGACCGCTTCGTCATACTGTCTTATCCTGAGGGATTAATTTCTCGAGGTTTATGTACGTCGGTGCTGGTGGGACGGTACCAGGTAAATCCGTCACCCTGAAACGTATTTCCAACATGAAAATACGACCTGGAAAAATCATACAGGTCCTCCTCCCCTTCATCCCCTTCCGTTCTCAATTTAAGTCGTCATTCGTGTCTCTGTCCCAGAGAAGTGGGGAAAGATTAATACAGGAAATACATACATTGATTCGCTACACAGTGAAACTGGACAATACTAAAGGGTATAGCCGCATAAGATGGTAGAAAATTCCCTTGGACCAGAAAAATCTAAGAAAAAATATATTGTGAAAATTTTAATCCTATATCTTGGCCGAAAGATTTCTTGGCCTATTTTCACTATTTAGTCATGTGCAAAATATAAAAAAAAACCTAACGGACGTCAAATATCCAGATCCATATACTGTAATTAATTCAGATTTTTATGTAGAACATCCTGGCTGCAAAAAATCAAAAATCTTGAAAAAAATCGAGAAAATGCAGATTTCGCATTGAGATTTAAGAGCGACATCATTCATATTTTTGCGGTGTCAGTGTATGGATATAAGTATTGTTCAAGAATTTTTCCAGATTTTTTTGGTGAGGTGCGCCGTGTAAAATTAAAGTTTTTATATTTCACGTATTCTTTATGCATATTAGCAACGGTAAACGTTTATCAATACTCAAAAACGGTTACACAGCACAATCAACATAACCGGATAACAGTATAACGTGCGCGTGTCATGCGAAAGTAGTAACATTTCTTCCAAAAGTTCGTATGGCGCAGTGCTCAGGTCTCCGACTATAGCTGCGTACTATCGGTCCTGGTTCGCACACAGCACATACTTCAACTTTGACCAAGAGAAGATATGGCTTGTTACATTTGCGCGAATCATCTTGTATGCAAAGTATGCCAAATAATGCTTTACAAGCTATTCTCTCAGAATCATACGAAAAAATCGACTTCGCTATTTCTTTTTAATATAAATGGCCCAATCTTGTAGTATGCAATCAATTCATTGGGTGCAAGTACTGGAAAAGTGAAGCCTCCAAAATTTTCTTTTTAAATGAGTGTTAATTTTTTGATACCGAGACAACAGTTGTTTTCATCGAATAACATTTGCTTGAACGATTTCCCTTTATTGTACCATGCTCGGACCATTTATTCGAAAGAAAAGGAAGTCGACGTCCGTATTAAATTCCAAGGAAACAGCTTCTAACACTTCAATTGGCACGGCCTGTAGAGAGTAGCACATTCGGTTACAGTGTGCTCGACGGCACGGAAACGCGTCAGTATTAATTATTAAGCAACGGATTAAACGTCTCGGGATCTGAAAGGCGAGAAATATGTTGGATATGTATCAAAGGGCTCGGGTGAGGCTGGCCGCTCGCCAATTCGATGTTCACGCAAAATTAGATAACCATCCGATACCAAGAAATGTCGTTTTCCATTCGTTCGTACGATTCTCGCGCGCCTAACCTCGGGGATGTTTGCTTTCGAATTTCCGGGCGATTTCACCGGATCGAACGAACTAGTTGCCCAGTATAAATTTCAGTTGCCTTTGCTGCGAAGAGGGCTGGCCGCCTGTGCGCGGGGTGGTTCTGTGTTTTGTCTGCGGCTACAAGGGCTAGAGGGGCGCGGAGGACGATTGTTATTAATTCCGTCTCCGGGGTGCCACTAATATTCATTTGGTCGACGGGCCGGGGTGGCGTGGTTGGAGGCAAGTGTGTCGGTGCCAGTCGGGCTCCTGGAAAACGAAGGATCCACCTTCACCGAATAACTCAATATCGACGCGCGACGCTCCCCTAGGACCGGACCTGCGGCCGTTTTAACCCGCCTATTTGCCTATTTTTTCGCCTTGACACATTCGGTCTCCACCTGAGTTTTTGCCGTTCCCATCGCCGGTTATTAACTCGCGAAATTGACTGGTCCAAGGAATTTATGGCACGGAAACTGCGACTCCCTTCCCTTTGTTTCTCCCGCTCCCTCGTTGCCAGATAGAGCAAGGGGTGGTAACGTGGCCCCCAGTTTTATATTTCTTCCTGAAATCCGATTCACAACTTAAATTGATTCGAATTTTTGTTTCAAGTGTATTTGGGTACACTAATAATATTACATGTGATAACAGGCGGAAGTAAAAGAAAAATAATTTCAATTTCACGCGTATAAATAAATTGATTGTCGTTGAAATAAAATTTATGTGCAGAAAAGATTAGACGTGTAAATTAAAACTAAAGATAGGATCTTTAAGTGACCTACAGGGTGTCTGAAATGTTGCACATCCTTGAAATAAGCGATTCTTGAAGATATTTAAAGTAACTTTTTCGTTTGCGAAAAGGGCCGTCTCTGTTATGGAGTTATTAACGAAAAACATGGACCAATCAGAACATCGTTACAGCGGACAGACTCCGGCTCGGCGACAGGTCCCGCTGAACGCGACGATACCATTGGTCGAGCTGGAATCCGTCCGCTGTAACGGTGTTCTGATTGGTGCGTGTTTTTCTTTAACAACTCCTGAACAAAGCCGAGGCGGCCATTTTTGCAAAGGAAACAGTTACCCTAAATAATCTAAGGAACCGCCCATTTCAAGGATTTGCAACATTTTTGAGACACCCTGTATAATGAACCCGTAAACTCTAATAGTATTATCTAATAGTCTAATAGAAACACTTTATAGAATTTTCATTCTAAAATCGTACATTTCGTATGCAGCAACCTAATACATATGTATTATGAAAACAAAAAAAAGCAAAAAAATAGTGATGTACCCTAGGTTTTAGTTTGTAGGGGTTACTTTCTCTGTACACTTTGGTTTTGTTTGTACCTAATGCTGTAATAAATCTCTTATGAGATTTTCTGAATAAAAAAGAAAAAAAAACGTCATCTTTGGACCTCTTACGAATGTGAGGGTAACATGGCCCCCTAACAGAAAGCGTACAAATTCATTAGCTTCTTATGTATGGTGGGATTTATTTTAATACAACATCTATATACTACAATATATTACTATATACATATAATACACTATCTATATCAATATTTAATACAACCTCGAAAAGTTGAAGTTACTCATAGTCATACAATTGAAATGAGCGATTTTTTCCATTTTTTTATATTACCAAAAATTCTGTGCAACTTCGGATTTTTTTTCTTTAAAATCGCGTGCTGTAAAAAGTTAAGCAATAAGCTATTGATATTAAGTCTAATTAGAAGATCAATGTTGATCTCAAAGGGATGAGTTCAAAAATGTCATTCGTCAAAAAATTCGTTATGATAATTTATTCCCGAATTCTGGAGTATTTGCGTATGTTATTGCACGCGTACATGGTCTCCATTTGCGAGGGTTCATTTAACCAGCGGAACGGAGAGTGTCTGTAAGCACGGAAATAATGTTTTACGACCCGGCACTGGTACCAGCAGAGAATTTTCAACCGGTTTGGATGCATGTGCTAAAAAGCAAAACAATGCTACTTTAATAATCGAACAGAAATAAAACGAGGAGGATACAAATACAACGGCATTCCATAGGGATCGAGGTGGGGGGCTTGCGGAAAAAGAAGTAAGTTTGCTGCATAAAAGTTTTACGACCTACGACACCCCTTTGTTACATCGGTTCCTGCTCCACTTCTTCTTATTTCCGGAGTTGCGTGCTCCGATGTGTATAGCATCTCGATAAAATAGTCTCTAACTTATGATTACGGTTCTGTTTTGTTCTTCCATGCAACTAATTGCTTCGTTTTCGTAGGAAAATGAAAGAAACTTTTGACTCGCTCTAGCTTTTATTCCATCGTTAAGAATAAGTTATGGTTCTAGGAAGAAACTGATCGAAATGTCGCGAATCATTATGCAGAATAAAAGTTTTATACACTAATTTCTCCTAATAAAAATATGTTGAGACTAATACATCGATATTTTTAAAATTTTTTAACTTTTCTACTGTTCCATATTTCGACGCCTGATTTTTGTGGCGATTACACAAAATCTGTACTAATTCCAGTATTCACAGAAGGATTTTTCATGTTCCAGATTAATTCTTTCTGGATAAAAAATTGATAAAACTATATTCATCGTTTCTTTTTTATTTTCCGGACGTTCATCGAATTTTGTTCATGATCGTCGTGAAATATTGTACAAAAGCTACCGTATCAGTTGCGTTTTGGTCACCATTCACGTAATTAACAGCAAACGCGTGTTTATCGCAGTCGGCCGGGGCGATTTTTATTATTATAATGCCCGTTTACTATTAATAACGTTATTAGATTGTCGAACTATCGCCGCTCGTAAATAAAGTTACCGGCGCAAATGTTTGCCCACTTTGCGATCGATACCAACGTTTTGACATCGATAAATGATGTCGATATTCCAGGCCGAAAGTTCAAAAGCGTCCCAGAATGTACACGGAATATTAAAAAGCAAACAAGCTCGTATCGAAGGAAGCCGATATGTTACGAATACAGTTTCGAGAATATTTCAAAGTAAATATTCGGGGAACACGGTGTATGAGAGTGGCCACAATGATGACATTCCAAAAATATTTTGGCTCGTACATGGAACCAGTACAACTCCGTTACGATTTTTAACGTAGGTCTGATTGGACGTCCATGGGACGTCCGAATGCTATATGGGGAGTGCAATGCGAGATCAATTAATTAGCCGATGAGGAATGGACAAAGAATCTAATTTACAATGTTGACACGGCGTTGTTATTAAATTCAATGTACTTACAGAAATCTGTGACTCGACGCTTCCTATTCACATTTAACCGTTGAAATATGTACAATGCACTCTGAATTACGTATATCTATACGCAAAATATACGTGGTCGAAAATTATGGCTGAATCCGGTCATCCCGACTTGGTCTGATCCATTCTACTCTGACTTCATTCTGGAATATTTAGATTATGCAACTCCTAAATTGATGATCACTGGACTGCGGATTGTATGCATGTAATGTAAAAATGAATTGGTGCAAATTAAAGAGATAGATTAAAAGAATTTAGAAGCTTCAATGCATGAGTCCAAACTTATAAGAACTGTTAAAGGAAAAAAGAAATTTCTGTTTGGATTCTGTTATATAATTTTGCACTAAGATTCTCAATCTAATGATCACCGTACGTACACACTACGACAGAAAATTGCATTCGACGATGAGCGACATGAAATGTCGAATTTTAAACAGCAAATTTGAACAAACATATGAACTATCTAAATAAATCTTATTGTAACCAACATATTCTGTCAATGAATTACAAGTTTCTTGATTATATTACGGTAGAAATTGTATTTTCTTTTCGTTCACGTTCGTCGTTTATAGGGCTGTCATCTCCATTTTGGAGCATTGATCTCCATTTTCTACCATTCACGAATAATACATTCATTTATCATCACATTTTGATTATAGGTTACCCACTGCTATCGTTTATATGTTTATTTGTTCACTGAAATAAAAGGCATATACGATAATCATATTGATTTGCACCGAAATAAACTTCATTTAAAAGTAGAATTAGATATCTAAATAAAAACTGAAGATAGGACCTTAAATATCAGCTTCATGGATTAAAATAATAATAAACCTACAAGCTATAATAGTATTTCTTGATCAAAAAGCTCCATAACATTTGTATTCTTAAATCGGACATTTCATATCCAACAACTTAACCCTCCATCGGGCGCGCCTCGGATCAGTGTCGCCAGATCAGCCCAAAACTGGGTTGATTTTCCTCTCCTCCCCTAACGCCGTAGACTGGTCACGTGACGTGCCGCGCAACATATCACATATTACTCTGGTCATCAGAGAGGTGGTAAACTGTATTCCCCTCCATTTAACCGATCTGGCGACACTGACTCGGATCCTCCTGGCATCAGGGGCGGTGTGCCTAATCGGCTCACATCAGAGAATCCATACCAATCCATTTTCAGCAAAACCAAAATACGGGTCACCTTTGTAGGGATGTACTTGAAGGAAAAATTACAAAAAACGTTTTTTAAAAAAAACCCGTTTTTTGTGTATTCTAGATCCTAAACCAAAATTATTAAACAGCGAAAATTAGCAAAAGTGTTTACCCTGTGCCGCTCAGATCAGCCGCGCTCGATGAAGAGTTAATAAACAACGAATGCAAATGTGCAATGCAATAGAAATGCACATGTAGAGAGGGCATACGATCAGGCCTGGACACTAGCTGGGAGCACAGTGTGCAGGTAGCATACAGCTGCTTTTGTATTAGAAGCAGAGTGAATAATCTGAGAATAATGAGGGAGTCGGAGAAGAGAAAATGAGAGTCGGTCGAAAAGGTGAGCGCCTGCTGGCGTCTTCCGCTTTCAAATCCATCGAGTCATTATCGCACTTGGACGATCGATGCTTCGATCCGCTGCTCCGTGCCCTACTTTTTCGCGTGGCTACCCGTTGCTTTCGCAGATTACTCACGTTATTGCAGGGAAGCAACGGGAGCATCGGGTCGTGTATTCATTTCGCGGGGCCCGGTAAACCTTTCAGGTCCGCGCGCGCACGACAAACACACATGCACGCGCGCGTGGCAAAAACCGTCTCGGCGGTGGCGGGAACGCGCGGAAATTGAAAATGGAAATATCTTACAGCTGATGAAAAATCTATTCGCCGCCACGCTGATCCACGTTCATCCGGCGAAGCTGCTATTACGGCCTTACATCGAAAATGAAGTGTCACGGCACCGGAGACCCACGCCATTGAATCCGATCGAACCGAGAATGACATCGATGAAATTTCGCTGGTGAACCACCGGCTACTATGTTCGAAGTTTCTATAATAACACTATGATTTACGGAGAATTATTACTGTGCTTCTTGAAGCTTCACTAGTTGTACATCTGTAACTTCATGTAGGGGAGAATTGCCGAATTTGGATCATTGTCTAACTTGGACCACCATTGCAATTTGACCGGTATAAGACTGAAAGTATACTTGCCTGCTGCATCCATTTTTTGAGCAAGCACCTTGTGGTTACGGTGAATTCACTTTATTAAGAAAGTGATTTTAGTTTTTGAGAAGCTATTGATTAATAATTTTATTGAAAGTGAAGTAGCATTCATGCTACTTTAAAGTAAGTAACAAAATATATTATTATATCTTCAGGAAGCATGCCTATTTAGATATGAATTGGAATGATAGTTTTATTAACTTATGTTAACAGGGAGCTTAAGTAAAATATTTTAAAATTTTGGTACAAGTGCCCAGATTGCACCACATTATAGTCTCCTAAATTGGACCGGTACAATTTCAAATTCCATTAAAAATTTTATTAATAATTTATGAACTTTAAAGGAATTTCAAGTTTAAGTAATATTTTCAAAAAACTTTTAGAGGAATTTCAAGTCTAATTAGAAATTTTATCAGTAAATTTTAAACTTTAAAGGAATTTGGTCACACCTAGGTCCATATACACAATGTACTGGAGTAACTCCAAAAACAAAGAAATATTTTTGCATCAATGTGACTAACGAAATTGGTGGTCCATCTTAAGATTAGTTGAAATACCATAGGTCTAAATTAGAAAACCAGTTTCTTTGATTAGATCGTTCACTCTAAATTAATAAATGGAATTTTTGGTATTACAAATTGTATTTATTAAGAAACAAAATTTATTACATTAAAGATTAAAATAGTAACATTCTTCTCCACTATTTCGTTTTTATTAAAATTATTTCCATCCCTATACAGGGTGTGGCCGAACGGGTGGTACAACCGAACAGGGGGTGATACTACATGTAAAAATAAATCCAAGAAAAGGAATACATAACATTTTTTCGTTTGACGCTTCGTTCTCGAGGAAATCGAGTTTGAAAATTCTATCCAGTACGTGTGAACCTCGGTTATCCGAACCGCCGATATCTGAATTCTTTCTCTGCGATAGCAAGTAACGACTAATAAGGAACAAGCAACAACTAACTACTAAAATATCAACTAGCAACACTATGTCTAAGAAATAACATTTTCGTATTGGAAACAATAGTGTTCTTATCAAAATTTTGTCCACTGCAAACTAGTACCGCTCTTTTTCACGAAAATATAAATGACACACTGTCGAACGAGATTTCTTCGACCAAACTTGTCCGAGATATCGCGTCCTGGCATGCTGTGTAACCGGTTCCAATTAATTTGAGCGATAATAACCGTACGTGGAAACAGTATAATATATTCGAGCGATTTTTACCGATTTTCTGGTTCGATAAACTCGTAACTGGACCTCATGGTGATTAAACGTCCACTTTATTTTCCAGACAAAATAATGCGACCGACTTTTCATTGAAATTTCTTCGGATCGTTTGATTTACGTATACCGATTACACGATGGAACAGAATTGCATCGAGGAGGTGGCTCTTAGGCGAACTCACGTTTTGCAGATTCTAGTTTAACGCACTGTTAAGTTTGCCGCTATACTTCCGGGAGTTAGGCGATATTTCCGGGCGACCGTATCAATGATAGGGCAACTATGTCAAACAAAAAGCTGAAACGAGACTCCCGAGAAAAACGATACACCGTTGCGGTGCTATTCCGGAATGCAATTATCCAGCTTACGACCGTGCTGAAATAAGAATAGATCGTGGCCAAAATGTTCGCGGCAAGCGGGGAATTAAAAGAATTTAGGTGAGACCGTTTTGCGAGAAAAGTGTGCTTGCGTTTCGGAAAATAGCAATTGAATTAGAGAAGTTCTAAAGTCATAGAACGGAAATTAGAGGACATGCAACAAGGTGCGCGTTACGTATATATTATACATTACTTTGGTTAATTAGCTAAACTGTGGAAAGACAGACTGTTTTCTGGACTATCAAATGTTAGGCTAGAAACTCTTGAAATTTCCGGAAAAATTTATTACGATAGTTTTAGATATTTTGTTCAAGGTTGGCGGGACTTTATGTTCGGATGATGATGAAGTGTGATGGCCTGATGGACCAATTGAAAATGTTTTTAAAAGTTGTAATTGCGGTAATTTCAGTTCCCTGCTGTTGAAAACTCTAACTTACAATTTTTTCTATCTTTTAGTTACGTATGTTTTTATCAAGATATTTTATGGAATGGGAGAAATCTTCTAAATTGCCTACTAAAAATCTGCTAAATATAATGCTATGCCCGACTTGTAGGACGAAATATAATTCTATTCTTCTATAACCAATTTTCAAGCATTAAAGGAAATGCAGGCATATGATAAATATAAATTTTCGTTTCTTTTCTATCAATTTCTTCAGGATAAATTCTAATCATTGTAATGATAAAGACGATCATACAGCAAGATGCTAAACTTGCAGCAATTAACTCTGTTTTTTGTTGAAGTTGAATGAGTTGTAAATTGATTACAATGAAAGCGTTTAATAAGGAGATGAAAGGGAAAGAGTTTCAAAAGGTTTCGAATGGGAATCATAGGAAATCATAGGTCAACGGTGAAGCGAGAGAATAGAATCTAGAGAACAAGCCATTCCATCAACACCGGCTGATACATATATACCGGTGCGAAACTCAAATTAAATATCTCATAATGCCGCGCTCACGTTCGCCAGTATTGGTGGGATGGTCTGTACGTGTATTTGGCGGCACTCGAGTCTGCTGGCTGCTAGCCAAACTTCGCAGACACGCCAGATTTGATGCCTAAAAAGGATCGTAAATTTATCTCATCGCGCGTTCGTCCCACATTTCGCTCCAAATTCGCGAAATAAATAGAATTTTCAAGGCTTATGGCGTCCCGTGAAAGCCCTATAAATCTCGCTACTGCGACGCCGCCATCTTCGTTAACACGAATCCGTGCGGATTTTCTGCGTGCGTCCACGCCCACCTCCTCTTTTTACGCGATTCGCGTAAAGTCCTCCGTTAAACGGAGTACAGATAGAAATCTGCGTATCCAGGCGAGCGAACAAATATTCATCGCGTCGAGATATATTCCTGCATAAAAAAAACAAGTAAGTATTGGCCATTTTTTACGGGAGAACGACATTAATCGCACCCCAAGGCGACCACTTCCCGTTGTTATTACGCCCCTGAGAAATTTACTATTCGAGAGCGATAGCACGAAGTGCAACGTTTTATTATGATTTATGACGGTCACCCGTTAAACTGGTCCAGTATACTTGAAATATCGCGGACACGTGCATGAACATTGCGCCAATCGGCAACGGTTATAATGAACTGCGTAATCAATAGAAAACTGCTACTGTTTTTACCAACTGTGCACTATTTCGAAGACTGAACATACGAAGGAATATCGGAGAACCTTTGAATTCCCAAATATTTGTCTTCGATCTTCCAATTGTGCGATGCGTGGTTGAACGTTCGAGTTCTTACACCCTTCAAACCTTTAAATCCTTAAACATTTGGATTATGCAACTCCCAAATCGTTAAAACTTAAAACCTGTGAAATTTTCCACTCTTGAAGATTTCGAATATTTGTTTTTAATCATTAGAACTTTTAAATTCCCAAATAATTGATCCTACAATATCTGAATATCCGATATTCCAATTGCGCGATTTTTTTTTTTTGTTGAATTTGCGAGTTCCTGCACTATTATAACCTTTTAATCTTCCCATTTCCGAGCTGTTTAACCTTTGAATGTTGAAACGTCTGAATTTTCGAAAATATGAATGTTTGAATACTTGACCGTTTGGGAATTTAAATTTTAAAAAATTTGAATGTTTGAATGTTTGAATACTCCACCGTTTGAATATTTGAATAGTTGAATATTTTAATTTTCTAAAATTTGAATGTTTAAATTTTTAAATACTTGACCGCTTGAATATTTGAATTTTTTAAAATTTGAATGTTTGAATACTTGAGCGTTTGAATATTTGAATAGTTGAATATTTGAATTTTCTAAAATTTGAATGTTTGAATTTTCGAAAATTTGAATTTTTGAATACTTGACCTCTTGAATATTTGAATTTTATAAAATTTGAATGTTTGGATGTTAGAATGATTCAATGTTCGAATCTTTAAACCTTTGAATCGTCGAGCGTTTGAACATGTAAACTCCGAAACTCTCGCATACCAATCACCTGATTAAAAATCATCTTTTCAAAGTAAACAAACAGCCGATACCCACAAATTCTGTAATTATTTAGCGAAATTTTCTGTGCCGACACGCGGCGTTCACTTTCGGTGTGCTCGATCATCCCGATACGTATTCTACAAATACCCCAAAGGCGCAATAAATATCAAATATACAGTGCGGGCTACTTGAACTACCTCGAACAGGCGGCATTGAATTTCAAATGAGGAAAACTGCGCCGTGATGCGGCCGACTACGCTCCGAATCCAATTTTCGATTATTTAATAGCACGAAAACTCGGTGAATAACCGGGGCGAGGCCGAGGCAACGACAACGACAGGAATAAGAGGGACAGCGGTAACCGTGTACCAGACGAACGACAATCGCATTGGCAGCTACAAGCCTTTTTGATCGAGTTTACAATTACCCGTCAAACGTCCCACGTTGCGCATTATCAGAGCTTATAACGTATCGCCGTGCATCGGCCGTTAACGCCGCGCCGGAGTACGTTCATTAATAATAGTAAACGTTATTAACGACCGCCCGTGCCGGAAATATCGCCGGTAATCAGCATGACGCTCGTGTTTTCACGCGAATCGTACACTTTTTCACGGCAATCGGGGACGAACGATGGAAAATCTGCACAATATGTCCTCACCGTGCACCACCGTGGTCTCCAAAGCGACTTTTTTGCGATCCAATAATTAAAAATACTGTCGCCCACACTTTTTACCAACTAAAATATGGCTCATGCGATTAAAATACAATCAATCGCTGAAACAATAATGACTATATCAAATATGCAAAAATAAGAAATACTACAATTAATAGTCGCTCAAACAATTTTATCGTCTCTAACTGCAAATTTTTAAAGAAACTATTACTCTCAAAAAATACCAAAAAAGTCGTTGCCTATTCTTTAGAATGCGAATCTTTGGCTGCAAGAATAAGTTGTTCTCCATATAACGGCTGTTAAGCCGATTTTGGTTAATCACTCCGCAACCTTTTCATTAACACTAAAACTACCGGATGCATCTAACTTTTTCTGATTTCTTCATTTACATATCTTGAAACTATTAGGTTGTCCCGAAAGCTTCTTTCTCAATGTGCACACTTAATATTGTTAGGCAATACAAGTATTTTTTTAACGCGAAGATCTGTTCGCTATTTTAATATTATGTCTTAAGCTTCTTTTCGCTTGCCCACGCCATTTGCTTTTTTAAAAATACACTCCGAGTTTTTTTATTGTGTCTATAAATCGAAAACGTTTATACGAGCGTACATTATAATCAGACTGAGGATCTTTATGCAAAATAAAAAATTTCTGAATCATTTGCAAGAAACAGGAGCTAAATAGACCATTTACTTAGAAGATTTGAAACAAAGTCTAACAAATACGAATATTATGCCTTTCTTTTTAGACGAAATGAAATTTTGTCCTCGTATAATCAATATTAAGAATTGAGGTCAAATTCATTTGGTATTGTTACTTGGGCGATCGCGCAATTCAAGCATACTGATATAAAGAAAGAGACTAAAACTATTATAACAAACGGTATCTCTTTATTGCGAGAGGAGAAGTATTTCAACACGTCTATTCTACTCAATGTCTCACAAGCGACTCAGTCCTTTGTCCTTGTTATATCGTCGTTTGGCTAATGAGCCTCAGCCCACATGCGTAACAGTATGTTTGCCGTTTTAAATTTTACAGTCTCATTTTTGTCATAAATGCATAAAATCCACAGTCAAGCTATAATAAAACTCGCAGAATATCTGAATGAATTCAATTTTACTAATAATATAAAACAATTTAATGTCAGTACGTGCTCGGTAAAAGATTTATGTGTAAACGAGCCAGGTAGCGAGCAGCGTTACTATAAAATTAATTCCGGTAACCGTAAAAGGTGCTTGCTTCAGCCCACAAAATATAACAAAAAAGCAATTTACCGTTGCTCCAATAGCGGCCGTGCTGCATGCGACCAGCATCGCGCACGGTTGTGTAATTATTGTATGCAATGAAGAAAATTAGTTTCTTGAAAATACCAGGTGTCGCGGACGAAGTTCCTAAACGTAAAGTTGCTGGCCCAATAAAACGACATTTAAATTCGGAAAAGCTCGACTGCGTCGCTACCATCTAATTCTAAGACCGGCGAGCGAACAGAATTCGAGAAAGAGGTCAGACGACCCATTCGGGAAGATCTAAATCAACCTTTTCGTGCTTTCACAATGTTGCATTGTGCCACCGAGTATACTCGATAGATTCGGGACACGTGCCAGGGACACTGGACTTCTGAGATTCGAAATTTGTTTGCAGTCCGCCGTGGTCGTGGAAAGACTGACCAGACGCATCTGTTAATCCGTTCTATTTATACAAAACATCGAACTATAGCGCCAAAATCGCGTTGCAATTTGTATATTTGACTGGCCATTCGATTCAGCCACGGACATTCTCTTGTAAACACTGCAAAATGTAACAATTTTCACGAATGTTCTTCAAAATGATGTACGTCTTACGGTGTAATTTTTTTTGTAATAGATTCAGGTAATGTTTTGTCATACGGGTCTATTTTGTATACTGTTTTAATCACTTGTCTCTTAGTTCTATCTCGCTTGAAATAAATTCATGTTTACGGAGATATTCTGGTTTTCGACGGCGTTCTCTCACCAATTTTTAGAAATTCTTTTCGGAAAAAACTATTAAGCTTGTTGAATTAGGATTTTGCACACATATTTATTGATATTTGAAGTATACGTGTGATTTTTTAAAATGAAATATAATACAAATTACATGAGTTATATATTTTTTTACGGAGTACGTATCAAAACGAAATGTGTTGACTGTTGCCATGATTCCAGTCCCTCTGTTGATCGAAAACAGGAAGATGAGGAAGTAGTAAGTAAGTAAGTAAGTATAGTAAGTATATAGTAAGTATATATTTACAAAGTGGAACCATTATGAGCTCAAATTACTGACTTTTTAAATATTTGCCCATCTTTAGCACGTTAAAAATTATAACAAAAGATGGATTTTTAGTCTTGCGATAACAGGGCATGTGCTGAAGATCTACTCAAAATTTCAAGTAATTTAGTCAACTAGGACTTGAGATATCGTGGCAACAGCTTCGATACAGACGCGTTTAAAAATTCAACTACGAATAACATGAAATGCGAGATGCATTCTTCAAACGCCCATAGCTACATTAATTTTACAAATTCAAAGAAATCCTTTTGCGCACATATTCTGCGACACTTTTAAGCCGATGCAAGAAAGCGTCGATTTTTTGAGAATGAAAAATCCGAATGCTGCCTTAAATGCAGCGCGAACGAGCTGGTTTGCAACGGTGCAACAACGACAAATAATACCTGGCTGTTGTTAATTATAGCGTAGATTGCTCCCCAATCTGGGAACAGATGCCACTTGAACGTGCACCTTCTCGCGAGAATAGCGTGTAGAGAAATTCACGCTCTACCGGTGATAGCGTTAAAGTAATTGCAATTAAAATTTGTTTCGTGAAATTGGTTACTTACATACTGTCGACGCGCCCCGTCCCTACTTCGACGGCTCGGAGTTTTTAACGGCCACCTGTTTTCTTGTTTTCGTTCGCTTTCTGCAGATCGAAAATCGTAATTAGCAGCCCGTTCACGCGATTCGTCCTCTATTTTTCTATTTCTCTCCCCCTCTCTCTCCCCCTTTCTCCCTCTCCCCCCTCTCCCCTCTCTCTCTCTCTCTCTCTCTCTCTCTCTCTCTCTCTTTTCTCTTTCTCCGTCTCTCTTTGTCTTCGCCTAACCGGGGCTCTTCGGCTGTAATTATCAACGCGCCAGTTGATAATTGCCGCGTCTACTGTACATGTTACAAGCGTCGATTTAAACGTTCGTCCGGGCAAAAAGCATTTTCGGCGTTCCCCTCGAACGAAGACCGTGTAATTGAAATGTAAATTGTTTGACCGGGTCGCCGCGATATGGCCGCGGTACATACAACCAAGTGCGTGTTGTCCTTCCGTGGAAATCAAATTTCCGCGACTGTCGGTTGCTTGAATGAAATAAAACCAGAATGTGGTAATTGAGGCAGGCACCAGTTAAATGCTGCCTCTATCGGGCACCCTTTGGGCTCTGTTAATTGCTAACAAAACCCGCACACATAGTGTCATTTTTCTAGACTTACAGACACTGTGCAATTTTAATTTAGTTGTACAGAATATGTTAAAAAATAGCGAAACTCGTAGAAATCAAGACACTCGCATGGTGACTTTTTTGTAAACTTATAAACACTTTCCAATTTTCATTGAGTGTCACAGAATATTTTTGAAAATAGAAAAACTAATAAAAATCATGTGACACAATCATATTTCTAGCTTTTACTAACGTCGTACCCAGAATGTCTGTTTCAAATATTACGGGATGCGAACCATGTAAAATTAAGGGTTATAAACCACATTTGTTAGTATATCTCCACTAACCACGCTTTTAAAGAAAATGGTTAAATGTAAAGATGTGTTTTTAATGCTAAATTTGTTCGAACAAACAGATTTTTAATGAATGTATTGTACTTGGTCTATCGTCGAGGAACATTTTTAAATTCCATTTTATACTTCATCATTATACTGCGAATTTTATGCATTTATGAGAAAATCAAAGTAGATAGAATTTAAAACAGTAGAAAGATTAACAGGATTCAAGATTATCGACGTATTATTTTCATCTTATTGATAGAGACAATTTGTATTTTGCATAAAAATGCATTCATTCTATAATTGATGTCTACTAAAAAGACATCAGACTATGCAAAGTTATAGTACACAGCATAACATTCAGAAGCTTCACGACGTTCTTCTGGTAAATTATTTGATAGGCAGCTAAACAAATGGTGGTGGCGAACGTATGAAGCATTACATGCAATAATGCTTTCGAATACTGCTTGCTTATGAAAATAGTTGAGTTTTCAGTATTTGTCCGAAACAATTTCTCTCAACCCAGGTTTCGCGCAGCATCCGCAAACTTTGTAATCAATTCTTGTATATGAAATTTCGCCCACGAATGGTCGGCAGGAATCTATCGCCGAAGTTAGGCAAACCTCGGGGCTATTTAATACGCAATGAGAGTGCATGAATAAAAATTTAGCGCGGTTTGTTGAACGCGACGCACAGTGGTCGATTTTTCGAAAAAGTGAGACAAAAATCAATACGACATGACACTTTATTTGATTCGCGTATAACAGAACCGAATACAGCTATTAATCTTCGTAGATAGATGTATCATTCTGGTCAAGTAATGACTTAACATCACCATCGATCATGATGGGTTTTTCCAATGAAAATCCCATCAAGTCTGTTAAACCAGGACCCGAAGTCAGTGTCGCCAAATCAACCCAAAACTGGGTTGATTTTCCTCTCCCCCTTTTCCCCTTCCACTATACCATTCCACTACATGAGCACACTCCAACGTCCCCCACTAAGACCGTAGACTAGTCACGTGACGTGCCGCGCAACGTGTTACATATTACTCTGGTCATCAGATAGGTGGTAAACTGTATTCCCCTCGATTTAACCGATCTAACTCGATTCCGACACTGCGCGAAATACATGCAAAGCATGAGAAACAGATGACAGAGGAAATTGAATTTTACTGTCTCAAATTCAATTATATTTTTTGGGGGCTTGAGCCTTTCTGTGCCTTTCAGACAATAAATCTCAAGATTCCGCAAAAAACCGCAAATACATTTGGATTCTGCGATTGCAATAATGAGTACTGAATTATATCCAATAAGACAGAAGAGGTTGTAGTAGGTTCCAAAGAAGTTAAATATTTAAATTATGACATATATTATGAATTACATCAGTTATCTAAATAATTATTTGCTATTCTACTACTCTAAAGCCATATTTGCAGCTTTTCAAACAATTCGAAACATATTCAGTTCGGCAGAAGAGAAGTTCGGCTTTCGAATGAATTTCCTTAGTTCTAAATGAAATTCATTCGAAAACTTATAAGTAGACTGCGGATTTGATGCATTTATGAGAGAAATGGGTACGTACTATATATACATATATTAAACAGATTTAAGGACATCAGTGTATTAGTTTCAGCTTAATAAAATAATCAAAAGAAGAAAGAGATTCGCTCCTCTGTCTTGAAATCAATGCAAACATTTTTTATTTTACATAAAGATCCACAGTCTACTTATCAGACACGCGTATTAACTATTAGTGAATCAAATTATACAACAATTTTTAACCCTTTGCACACGAGACTTTTCGAATGCAGTTCAATTTGGCGTCTGGGAGCCGCCACTCGAGTGTAGAAGGTTAATTTCTAAAATAATGTATTCTTTATTTTAGTCCCAATTTTCATACTTATTGACCACTGTCCGAATGTTCGCGCGGCCAGCGTTCATTGCCGCACGAATGTTTTATTGTGATCGGTAATTTCTCGTGTCTGAAGGGAAAGCATAAGTTTGCTTGCGCATGCACAAATGCACATGCACGGCACCGCCGCAGTCTCCGGCGATAACAGAATCACTGCCTCCGCCGAGCGGCGCGATACGGGTTTACGTTTTGTAACGGGCCAGGCCCGGTGTAATTAAATTCGAGCCGAAGGAAACGATAGCCCGAGACAGAAATTGCGAAACATTTGCGTTTACATTTACATAGGTTCGCGCAAATATAAACAGACCCGGGCAGATACAGTCGCGCTCGTTCGTGTTCGGCTGTATACGTTTTCCTAGGCGATACAGAGCCCCACAGCAAATTCGATTCGGGCCTGAGTAATCCCTTCGAAAAAAGCCGCGGTTCTCGCTGCGGATGTTTATGCATTTAAATATAACGAATCTGAATATTCATAATGCGACATGCGCTGCGAAAGTTTCGGCGGAGCCTCGTAAAATGCTCGCTTCCGTCCCAGTACAAGAAACCTCCACCAAAGAACGTTCGCCTTGTTTCCTTTTTACGAGCTAGTTTCTATCGCGACGAATTTGCATAAATATTAGCGAGTAACATTTATTTCAGTTTTTCCGAATTGTGGTTAGTGGAAGATGTCGCTCTCACTTGCAGTAATAACTCTGTGTATAATTTATGGTGATTGGATGGCGAACGTGGCGGTAAAATATTAGTATCAGAAGTTTTAATATTAAGCATATTTATTCGTGGTCCTTTCTCCGTCAATCTGTTGTTTTTTTACAAATAGCGAATTTATATTCAAGTCTTGAAAATGATTCACAACCCTCTCTATACCTTTACTCTATCCTGTAACTAACGAATCTAATAACCAATTTGAATTTAAAACAAAATACAATGAATTAATTTATAATAAACCTTCCACTGAAATCCTGCTGGGATGGGTCCCGTCCAGTGTAACCCGATCGCTGAAATCGAGGGGAATACAGTTTACCACCTCTCTGATAATCAGATTAACACGTGTACATGTTACGCATGCGCGACGGGGGCGCAACACGCCACACGCAGTGGAATGGGATAGTGGAAGGGGAAAAGGAGGAGAGGAAAATCCAACCAGTTTTGGGTGTTTCTGGCAACACTGGTCCCATCACATGTTGGAGTCATAGGCAACGAACTAGCTGATCAAGAAGTAAAACTATCTACAGAACCACAACTTGCAAAATTAGACGTACCTGTCTTCCACAAGGAGGTTGCAAAAAACTTTGCCAAAGCCCTGTGAGACAAAGGGAATAATGTATGCAAAACTCTCGCCAGGCCCCAGATCCGCCGAATTAAGAAAAACATCTATGAATTCAACCCCAGCTGGCGCTTTTAACAGAAAAGAGCAAGTAGTAATCAACAGAGTGAGACTGGGACACACAAACCTCACCCACTCATATTTAATTAAAAACCATGATAAACCTAAATGTAATAGATGCGACACAATAAACACAATGGAACACATAGTTACAGCGTGCCATCTCTATCATAAAGAAAGAAGAAGATACAAAATTCCAGGAAACATCAAAGATGCCACCGACTCAAAGGAATCTTGTGAAAAACTAATCAACTTCTTGAAGCACACAAAATTATTCAACCGAATCGAAATGATAAATGACCACACTTAATTGTAAGCTTGTAGTTGCTAATAGCCCTTATGAAGTTGATGCAACTTGAAAAAAAAATAAAAGATACAATCAATTGACTAATCCCAAGGATCATAATACGGATTTTATGGATTTATGACGTAAATGTATAAGAGGAACATGAAACAGTAAAAAAATTAATAGAATTTAGAACCATTGTCATATTATTTTCAACCTATTAAACCTATTGAAAAAGTGAATGAATTTTTATTTTACTCCAATTCGTTGAAATAAAGGTAGAAGATTTTTATTCTGCATAAAGATCAGCAGTCTAGTCATCAATTAATTAATCTAATAGTACCGCAAAAGATACATCACTAAAAAATTATAATTAAAACTTTTTATGTCATATGCTAAAATTACTTTCGACGAGAACACGATTTCATTTGGTCTAAAGCCTATACGAATGTATATTTAAAGAGGTGTATAAATACTGATAAGACCTTATCAAACGCATTAACGTATCAGTTCCCCCAGCCGTTTACGCTTCGACATGAAAATTACCTAATTAAGTAATGCTACATTATAAGGTAGATACCTCTTAAAAGGCACTAACTCGCTGAACGATGTCAACGATGCTCCGTAAATAAATGCTCTGCGTCTAATCGTGCTACTTTACTTGCAACGCGAGATTGCAAGAAATTTCTTCAAACGTTGCACCTGCTACTCTTTCGAGTGGAGATAAATTACGAATGCACATGTATCAAGAGCTTAAGTGTATCGGGTTCTGGAGGAAATCTTCTATAATTTATAAGAGGAGAGTAATCAAACGTGGACAAAGAATAAGAATCTGTTTGATTACAAGTGCACGAACGTTTATCGATCGTGTCGGAGAGATGGAGATAAATCATTAAACAACCTTTGTTATTTACTCGTTGCTTAATGAAGTAATGTACAAAGACTTCAAAGAATGTAGAAATGCATTATTGAAGAAATTTATATTTACAGAATTCATATACAACTTGAAAAATTATTCGCTTTTATTAATGTTCTTATTGGAGAGGGATAAAAAAGTAATTTATACGTATTGCAAAATCCCCTATAAATCTCTTTCTTCTACCTTCTACCTCTGTAGGTTTCAAAAAGTCATTAAGGGGTTTAATTAAGTTTTTATCATAAGCCATCAAGATATTTCATAGTGTCTGGAACAAATAAGAGAACACGAAGAACGATACTACATCCTAATGAACTGGAATATAGCTACACGTACGATATTTTCAAAGTTCACGAGTTTAATTAGACGGCTTTGATCGCGTTACCAATTAGTTTAATTAACATTAGCATTACCAAACCAGTCATTATGACTGGATCCTAATTTTTTCTTTCATAATTACTGAAATTATAAAAATATTTTCATCAGAAATTTTTAAATAAACTTCTTCATTGAAGCTGCAATTTTTTTTTCTCCAATATTAATTGTTTATAACTCATACACCAATTAACCAATATCAACGGAATTTTCGGTACGTATATAATTTATTCAAAAAGTTGTAAAAATCAACTGTACTATTTTTTTCGCGATTCCGACCAATTGCATTTTTTCAAAAATTTGTGTACACCTCATCTGACAAACTAATCCTTCTAACTTCTTACAAACACTCAAGTCATTTTTATTCATTTTTGCTCTTCGCTGTATAATCCACAACCGCATTGGCCGCGAGCAATAATAATGAAAAGTTACTTAACAGAACCAAAAAGAACGGAAGGAAGAAAAGGGAACGCGGGGAACGATTAGTGATGAGGGTTCCTGACTGCATACGAGCTCCTATAGGTAACACCGACGTGTCGGAAAACCCGGCAAGAGATTGATGAGTCCGTAAGTGAAAGGACCGAACCAGTGAAAAACGAGACACCGCGAGAATTCCTTCCCCCGAGTCTGCCGGACAAGAAGAAAATGCCTGCCGCACCGAAAAACGTGGGAGAGTAATTAAGCGCCGGGATAATTACCGGCTGCTGATTTCAAGCGCGCCGATATTCCCTTCTGTGACTCCCGGGACTCTGCGTTCGTCTCCGCAGTCGCTGGTCATTTAAAATAAATTTCTTCCAAGCGAGCATAAAGTTCGTACAGTGATCCAAACAAGTGGCAGTCTCGCTTTTTATTGTTCTTACGGATTCAATAATTATGGTTCGCTCAAGAAACTTTACTGCGACGCGCGAGACATTCGTGAACTGCAAGTATTTTTATGAATAAAATGAAGATCCATCTTGCTTTTCTTCTTTTTGAAGAAATTTATTTAATCTCCTCAGCAAGAGGAAAACCATGTAATTTTTCTATAAAATGTATTTTACCATCTAGACGTTTTAAATGTCATGATGTAAATCTCTGTATCTTTAAATATTATTATCAGTCTGTGAATCTATATATTATTTATGGCATACACAAAGTTTAGAAGTTCAAGACAACATGTGTATGTGAATCCTTTCAATTAATTTTTATTCGATTTTTATCACAGAGAATCTGTTAGTCCATCACGGAAATCTGTCCCTTATTTCAATTTTCATGAAATTATCCTTTTGAACCAGATTTTATATCAATCTGTCGTACAATACATAATTAAATTGTACGTTTGCAATACTAGGAATCAGATATACAATCCTGATGTCCTCAATACGCCCACATTCGCCCCCAAAGAATTAAATATAGAAATGAAAGCTGACATTTTATTCACGAATAAAATGATTACGCTAGAATCATTGTTGTGAAGGTTTAATGTTTTGCATCAAATCGTGAGTTTAGTAAAAAACGGTAATGATTGTGGTGCGGCGATTATATGAATGCTAAAGTTCACGAGGCATTAATTACCATATCAGATCTACGATCATTCTGCAAATATGCGCATCCTCAATGAGAATCATGAATTTTTGTAGATAAACGGTTCACCGTACAAGAACAAATTACCGTTCAATGTCTGATTGCAATACAATTTACTTGCCTCCCGAGATCGATATCCGGATAACGCTCAATATGTAATCTTTTCCGAATGCATTCACGAGCACACGCGGCCGCTGTTTTACAAATTTATTCTGCGCGATAACGAGCGCAGACGAATCTAATTAATCGAGCCGACAATTATAAAACGTCCTTCGTTCCTTCACCGAGACGTGACACGACTATTATTCGTACGGCTAGCGAATGTAACTCACGTCACGTGACAATTAAATCGTCTCAAATTTCGCGATTGCTCAAGCAAACGTTGTGCGATGTGTCGCGCGCCCCACGCATGCGTGACTGTAAATCACAGGATTTTCCTCGAAAACCCTCTTGATTCAACTAATAATTACATAAGATTACCCGTTAATATTGTAATTACAGTACTTTTCTCAAGTTTTATGCACCCATTTTCTGCGAATACCAGCGGAGCCGCTAATTGAAGTCACGCGCACATGATGTCGCCGCTAAAGCGTTGGAAAGAACCGTTGACTACGATGAAACCATTAAATAGCTTAATAATGTGATTAATGAACTGCGAATCTTTATGCAAAATCGAAATTGTCTAAATTAATTGCAAGGAACAGGAGCCAAATAAAATTATCATTCTTTCTTTAATAATTTCAACAAGAAGAAAATATTACCATTGATACTCTTAAATTCTTTCAATCTTTTCGCTGTTTTAGATATCATCTACACATATTTGCCATAAATTCAAGAAACCCGCAATCTAATGGTTATTATCATCATAATTTCATTTATATAAATTTAATCAAATTATTATGCCCAATGTGTTTTATTTTAAATGTACCCAGCTCTGAAGCGCTGTCAATGGTTCCCGACACCGCAAATATCAATTATGCTAATGTTGCAATAATACGCGAAACGACTTACGAAGTGTCTTCTTTCATCTACTTATATTTGTCATAAATTCAAGAAACCCGCAATCTAATTGTTAATATCATCATTATATTTCATTTATATAAATGTAATCAAATTATTACGCCCAATGTTTTTTATTTTAAATGTACCCAGCTCTAAAGCGCTGTCAATGGTTCCCGACACCGCAAGTATCAATTATGCTAATGTTGCAATAATATTCTAAACGACTTACGACGTGTCTTCCTTTTTGCTAATTTCAGCGAAATTACAAAAAGAAACAGTGAATAATCGTTTTAACAACTTGGATTCGAGAAAAACAATGGCATTGAAGTCCAATTGCAGGAAAACAACAGCCACTTACCGAGTTGAGTAGATCTCGTTGGAAACCGCGACCAAATCCCACATTCCGAGCCAGGCAAGTTCAATGGTCGCTGTTACACAATTCGCAAAGGTGTTTGCGTGTGGAAACCGGATTTTCGAATTTCGCGGTTTCGTTGCAACGGTCGAAGGCAACTGACGCAGGAAGTCCCGGCGCACTCTAGTCTGGGAACCCCGGAAAAGTGGCCAAAAGTAAATTTTTCAAATTAATGATTTTGTAAGAACTAATAAAATGAGAGTCCTTCAAAGCTTCAAAATCCAAATTAATATTAATTTCAAATTATTCTGTGACCAGATATAGCGTTCTGAACACAAAATCGCAAAATTGAGATTAAAATTAAACGCGTTAGATACTCATCAGACCATCAGAATACAAGTTTAAGTGATGGTTTTATACGTGCCAGCAGATAGTGCAAAATTTATAAGAATGTAAATTTTGAGAAGGTTTTTAAAGAAATGATTGATAGGCATAAGATTTTTTCTATAGGACACTTTAAAAATTGCCGAATGCAGTGCATGAAGTTTCAACTGCCACGTCCTGTCCCTTTTCACTGTACATAGATTTTGAGAAATAGTAGCTGGGAGTATTCTACAGTTACGAACGCGTTCGCTTCCTGTCGCTTGACTAGGTACGCGCATGTAATTGAAATGTGTCCGTTTCAGCACGATTTTTAAGACATTTCCGATCATTTGGAAATAAATATTCAAGTTTCACAAATTTCAATACAAAAAATCTTGTCTAAGAAATGGGGACCTCCTCGATCTTTTAAATGTTAATATATATTTTTGACTTGATAATATTCCAGATAGGTGTTCAGACAAACTCAACGACCTATTATCTATAGCTTTCACGCTTGAAATAACGCTAAAATACTTTTGGCCACAAAATGCGGGATGCCAGACCATATGTAATGCGGTGGACATCGGTGGCGAGACCGCGCGCTGACAAAATTGAGCCAATGACACGCGAAGGATTTTTAAACGTACCGAAGTCTCGCGAATGGGGCCGAGACCTGACGAACGATTTAAATGCCGCAGGAGCAGTCGGGCCCGGAAGGGAGCAGGTTTTGCGTGTGGCTGTTGTGCGTGAAAGTGGTTGCCCTTCGGCCGTTCTCGGGTTTAAAGGGCCGGGTATAAAACAGTTTCACTCGCGGTTCACTTGATCGAAGACAAAACGCGTCGGCACGCGTTGAACACTGTTATCTTGTGCATCGACTTCGGTCGACGACGAATTCGTCGAAATAAATACGAAGTTGACAGGCTGGATTCGCAGCTGGCACCACAGCTGATGTCACACTGTACTGAGGCAAACACAAGTTCGTGACAACTGACGTCACCGCTGGGAAATTCACGGGTACATTACACGGCGCCAAAAAAAGCACGTGTACTTTGACGTTTCCCTTAGGTCGGAGAATTTCGAGGCCGGATCGGAACGCATGTTACGCCACTGGCCCGCACTTCGAACGGCACTATAGCGTTTCGTTTCCCTCCGTCTTTCTCGCTCTCACTCTCTCCCGCCGTCTCGTCCTTCGTTCTGACATTTGTTTACTAGACCGTCCTCGAGCGCTCGACGCTGGTTCGCGCGTAATTGTCAATTCGCCCTTTCCGTTCTGTCAGGCTGTGTCGTCCCTTCAAACCTGGCTGTCAACTTCTAAGGACGACTCGGTCGGCGGGTAAAGGCGTCCGATCGCCGGCAAAACGGACCCTTTATTTCGCGAACGAAACAAACCACCGCGCACAGCATCCACATTCCACCATAGGGAATCTGCGACCGCGCAACCGCCGGGATCAAATCACATCCGCCGGCGAAAGTAGTGCCGCGCTCCGCCGAAACCGCGAATCAGATGGACGGTCATAGGACGGCTGCGCGCCCTCGATACTCGCGAACGAGAAGTCGAACGTTCCTTTTCCGAGCTACAGTCACTCACAGTGAAAATCGTACGTAATGTATCGACGGATGTTTTAGATAAGTTCACTAACTAGCTATGGATTTTGACAAGAATTGAATTGCCAACTTCAAATTTAACATATTCTTATAATTCGTACAAAAAATTAGAAAATAGAAATTATTTTTTGTTACGAAAAAGTAACTGAAATTAAGACATGGCGGAAATTAATCTCGCATTCAAAATTGTACATTAGAATTTCCCGCGTTTATTTGAACAAACGCGTTATTTGTATTTAATGCATGTGTGTTGAAATTATTATTCGCAAATCGTTATTTCATTTTCTAAGTGTTACTTCTATAAGAAGGCTGTGTCATCGATAAGTTCTCACATTCCAGAAAACAATTCTAACAATATTTGATGATTGTAGCTTGTTCTCAAAATCTGGCATAGGGCTGAATGACAAATAGACCAAATGACCAATGAATGAACAGACGTACCACAATGAATGATAATTATACAAACAAATTTATCATACGAAATTATATTTCTGCATATATAAAAGTTACACACGCAAATTAAATTTTTACATGAATATAATTAAATGCGCGAAAGAAATAATATTGGCACGAAAATAGTACATCATTTCTCGTAAAAAACAACATAAGTATAGAAATTTAGGCAAGTGAATATTAAATGCGTAAAATAAAAATAATATTGCCACGAAAATATTTATATAACGCAAAGAATTAATGAAATGAAATACAGATCTGGGTTAAATCTGGCTTAGGTCGGGGTGTAATTATATGACATACGGACGTAGTAAAATTTAACTTTCAATTTTGTACAGCTCACCATAAACATAATAATGTAATATTGATACAGAATAAGAAAATAGAATTTATTGTGAATATTGACAATATCTACAAGAAAGCGGGGGTTATTATGTGAAAAAGTAGAAAATTTATTGTACTTTTTATAGAGACATTGCAAAAATAATGAGCGGATGCGTTTCAACAATTCAATATGCAATAAAACGTTTCAGAAAAGAGAACCGATTAAAGAACAAAACGGAAATTAATCCAAAGAAAAATGTAACGGAAAGTGGCGAAAGATGGATAATTTGAAAAATTATTTTCACTGTGAGTGGCTGTTGATACATACGAACTCGTTTCGAATTTATCACTCTGCTTTACGAATGGTTGGTGATTCATCGAACGGAATCCCAGCGGTTTGTTGCACCCAAACGAGAGTTCTCTACGTAAACCGCGCTCGTACGGTTCTGTGATTTTTGATTACTCACTCCCGTCATTGTTTTTTTTAAACATATTTTTAAAGTTGTAGAAACCTCATAAGTGTCATTAGCAACTACAAGTTTATACACGAGTAGTTACTTTTTAGAGTTGGTTAATTAAATTAGTATGTTTTAGGAAGTTGATTAGGTGTTTGCAGGAGGCTGTAGCATCTTTGATGTTTCCTTGGATTTTGTATCGTCTTCTTTCTTGTTGGTATATTTGGCATGATGTAATTATGTGTTCGATTGCGTTTCTTGTGTTGCAACTACTTAATACATTTGGGTTTGACTTGATTTTTTATTATGTATGTGTGGGTAAGGTTTGCGGTAAAGATTTTTGCGAATTCCCTATAGTAGGCAGGTACATTTAATTTTTTGTTATGTGGCTCTGTTGTATGTTTTGCTGCTTGGTCGGCTTGTTCGTTGCCTGTGATTCCAACGTCGGATGGAACGTATCCCAGCATGATTTCAGTGGTTGGGTTATTTTCAATTCATTTATTATACTTTTCGATTATTTGGTGATATATAAAATGTAGTCTTTGTTTTTGTCGTCGCACATAAATTTCTTTTCCGTCGAGAACACTGTAAGACCGATCGTAATTAGTGAAAGCCGCGTGATTGGCGTGTCCAGCGATTCACCACGATGATAAATATAATCGGCGATGGAACTCGTTACGTTTCCCGACAAGAGTGTTTCCGTTTCAGATTGGAATCTGATCTAATCGATTGTATCAATGTATCGAGATTCAAAACCGCTGCTACTGTATCGCGCGTGAACGAGAGGGAAAGGGAAAGAGTAGACTGTGCGAATTCGTCGGCGCCGCTTCCCACGGTAACCGGCTCACTTTCCTCCCTATTATTCGTTGCATTTCCATTCAATTAGCGTTTCGCCGTCGAGCAGATCGCCGTGATTGTCGTCGGTAAGAGTTTCTCGGGCGACGAGGCTCGAGTTTTAACCTACGTAGTGAAACAGTTGCACGCAGTTACGGAAGTGGCGTCATTCGTATCCCAATATGGCCGACAGTGAAAATCGTAAACATAGTGGTGACTACGGGAGCTCGTATGTGGGTAAGTGCTGTTCAAATTTTTTAATATTCCACGAAGGCACAGCCCGTGGAAACCACGAGGAACAACAGTGATATCGAAAAACCGCGTACGGTAATTGTGGGAACGTGGTCTGGACCGGGAGTGCCATCTGTAACCCCCGTACCGTTATTCATTGTACTTTTTTTGACGTTTTTTCGACTGTTTTAGCAGATATTCGACCCCGTGCACCGTCAAAGATTCACGTTCCTTATTGGCACGGTTTTATTCGAACCACGTGGTGACTCGACAGAAGTTCGAACGGAAATATAGTTTGCGAGGGAATGTTGCCAGGTGTACTTCGACGACACCGTCGTTGAGAATCCCCTGTCTCGGTCGAGACTACCGACTCGGGATCGTCCACTGGTTCGAAGCAGACGTTATTATTTTCTAATTTCCTCCCAGCAAGTACATATGCACGACCGAAGTGCAAAGATCAGTGTAACTGCCGTGTAACGTTCGTGATTGTTGAGGTTATAACACGATCGTGAACAGTTTTTATCGGTGACGCGGAAGTTTTTTAATTTCTCGCCGCAGTGATATGATCATGTATAAATAGCGTAATGATCTGTTGTGCATTCGTAATTATGTGCAGTAACGCGATATTCTGTCAAAGTAGGATGACGTAGCTTCGAAGCATGGATACGTAAGTGCTGCCTCGCGTGACGGACTCTCGAACTTTAATCAGAAAAACGAGGGAAATTTGAATTCCGTCGAGCGGCGACGTGCTTGTCCTTGCTTCTTATTACTCAGCATGATTAATAATTATTCCAACGGTTACGACAGCCAATTACAGTAGTGCTCGTGCTACTGTCTCCTCGAAGCAAGAAATTACACGTGGATGTACGAATCAAAATGTATTTATATTATTTAACGGGATCGCGACCGGTATTTGTTTCAGCAGTAATCACCACGGTTACAATGTAGCCTCTTGTAAAATGTGATATTGTAACATTGATGTGACATTGTGTAAATAAGGTATTGTCACAGAAAATTTACGAGTTTTCATCGAAGTATACTACAGAACAATACAAAATTGATTTGATTTTGAAGTTGTGATTGTCGAACATAGACACATACACGAAAGTGATTGAACACTTACAATTTTAACATTCACCTAATGAAATATGTATATTAGATTGAAGCATTTTATGTAATATACCACATACAACAAGGGATGGGTCTTAAGACTACATAAGTAAAACTAATAAATAATCCAGCAATACATTCTGTCATCCATTGAGTGAACTAACTTAGTTAGTAATACCAATAATATTTTGTTTTAACGCTTCTTTCAAATAATAACTGCATTTCTCAATCTTCTTTCTATTTCATCCTATCAATGTTCAATGGGGTTTAAATCGGGACTTTGCGGTGGATGTGGCAACACGTGTGGAACATTATTCAATACCCATTCTTTGACTATTTTGTGGTATGCTTCGGATCATTGTCCGATTGAAACCAGTAATTACTTGGTAAATTCAATTTTGATACACTGTTTTCTAAGTTTTCCTATACGATGTTTAAGTACTTTGGTTTGTCTATTATTCGGTCAATGAACACAAGGTTTCCCATTACGCCAGACCCCATGCAGCCTACAACTAATACAAATCGACCATATTTATCGATAGTATGACAATTATTGTCCAGGTATACTATTCTTTGACTTTTGCCGAACGTAGTAAAGTACAGCGAAGCTCGAGAGGCCTCGATCGCCGAGAAGTGTAACGTAATATGGGTCGAGTATATCAGTGTGAGACCACTACTAATCGAATGACAAAACTTCTTTATTTTTTTATATAACTTTCACCGACATATCCGTGGCATTTTTCTTATGAAATTAATACCAAATAAGATGTAATTGCGATGATATTTACTTGTGTAATGGACGATGAAAGTTTCGGACGCAAAGAGTCGCAAGCCTTTGAACTGTGTCGCCGGCCGCGACTATCCGCGTCTCTTTCTTTTCCATACGCTGCCCTTCCTTGCGTCTGCAATTTTCATCGTCCATTACACAAGTAAATGTTATATCTTATTTGGTATCAATTCTATTAGAAAAATGCTACGAATATGTTGGTGAAAGTTCCATAAAAAAATAAAGAAGTTTTGTCACTGGATTAGTAGTGGTCTCCAATATATGTATTATTACACTTCTCGGCGACCGAGGCCTCTCGAGCTTCACGGCCCCTCACGGGGTACACCCCGCAGTAGTGGAAATAGTTGTGGGACAATTATCGTCCAAATACTTGGGACATTTATCGATAAAATACTGTATATCATATTTATACTATACATGTATATTCATTTGTGACTTCTGTTTCATACTTCATACTGTTGTTTCTTCATGTACATTTATTAATGTTACTTTAAATAATATTTTTATAAGTTTGTTACTAGAGTATAAAAGTATATGCATAAAAATACATAGGTGACAATATCCTATTGTTTCTTAACAATCGACATTCTAGATACGCAACTATCGCACCCTAATTAATGTAATCTATACAAAATTCTCCGGCCTTGACCACAAATTTCAGTAGTTAATAGCACACCATAGGCACAGATCGCGACTGAATAATCAATGACGTAAGTGCAAATGTACGGGTATTCAGTTCGTATTAGCTGCAATTGCGTCATGCGAAAAGTTCCAGCGATTTTAAGCCGTTTATATCGCAAAACCGCGACTCCGTTGAAATTGGGCTTGTTTTATTTGAAATACTTTAAACCCGAATTTCGACGGGAGGTCGTATTTTGAAAATAAGCGGTTTAACAGGGCCGAAACTCTGAGGGTGACCCGACACGTTGTGTCCCGGCTAAATTGTTATTCATCGTGCAGATTTCAGTCGGCACGTAAGACAATGAATTGACAAAGGCAACTGCGATACGTATATACCAGGCAAAGTTATAACATTATTCCGCGTTAAATGAAACCGCCGACAATGAAACAGGTGGGAAAGGCAGGCACCGGGTTTCAAAACGATTCGAAACGCGCCCCGCTGTGCTGTAGAGCGCCGAGCGTGATATTTGGGATTGGAAATGAGACCCGCATATTGGTATACCTATTCAATTCGACGCAGCGCGTGTTTCATTGAATACCATCGATAGGTTTACGTGCAACGAGTCCAATGAAAACGTGTCGTTTACCCGATAGTTCGCGGTCCTCCTTTCTGCCATCGGGAAATAATAATCAGCAATAAATTTTCACAAGTCTGCCGTATGAATGATCAATCGGCAGCTCTCCGCGTCGTATAATTACTGTATTTGGCCTGAAAAGATACTCGTACCTTATGTAAGTGGATTATTGAAATCAAATCAGCTTTCTAGCGCATCGATTCCGCCACTAGATCTTGTCGTCTAATAAATTTTTCATCTCGGGTTCGAATAATCGTTATTGTCTGCATTGATCCACAGATCAGGTTATTAAAAGATTCTTCAAATTTCTGTCTCATAACAGAAAATTTGTTAATTGAACTTTCTACAGTCACCGAGATAACGTAATCGAATTTCTTTTAGGGATTATTATTCTGTCATATAATATCGAGACAGATTAGTGATGAGAAGATTGTCGATTTTATACATTTATGATAGAAATGAGTAGCTTAATACACGTGAGAGAGTAAAACAATTTCAGAGTATCAAGGTATCACTGTCAACTTATTGAAAGAGTTAAAAGAAGAGACAATTTTTTATCTAACTTCTCTTTATTGCAATTGACGAATACAATTTTTATTTTGTATAACTGTCTAGTGATGAGGATTTTAAACAGAATTTACGAAACATTATTATTATTAGACTGCGGATTGTATGCATTTAGGTAAGATAGGCTAGATCAATCACAAAGCAGGAGAAACGTTGATAGAATTTCGGAATACTGCTGCATTGTTTTCAACGCCATAAAGTTTCTTAAGGGAAAAAAAACAAATGTCTATGTTAATCCTTTATCTTGCAATTAGTCCAATCTGTATTGTCTAATACAGATCTGTATTCCTATCAATCGAAATCAAATCCTATGATTCTGTCGTCAATTTTTAAACGTTAGAGCAAATATGAATATGCGGTGAACATAAATTTTCTCTAGAAAATCAACGAGGCCAAAAAAATGCCAATCATTGAAGCTATGAAGAAAATCGTACGGTCTAAAAAAAATATCTGCAAACTTCATTTGAAGTCCTATTAGTATTCTATCGTTTTTAAAATCGTGGAACCTATATATTTGATACATTCGAACGATCGGGTAACGAAAAAAAAAGTATCGATGAAAAATAATGAGATTCTAGGAAGCACCCGGCCCGGTGTTGCTAACAATATTCGCTGAATTTCCTATTCAAGCTGGCTAAATTAAATACCGCGTCGTTCCCGAAGTTGAAGTGATAGAGAGAGAAAAGAAGCCTAGAATTCAAAGTTTCTACTCTGGAAGATAATTGGAAAAAGAGGTCCTATGTGATGAATGATCAAACTTTCGAAATTGGCTTCTGCTCCCTGGTATTATTTTCTTAAGAAGTTCTGACAAATTATTGATCTCTTCCACTCGATATAAATGAAGCTCCCGCGGGAATAAAATTACAAAGAATAAAAAGATCGGACCGGGTTGGTTAAGGTACCGCGGAATGATCATTAAAAAAGGGGTAGGATAGTAATGAACGACTTTCGAATCTTCTCAGTTATTTTTCCAACAAATTTCGACAATTTATCTACTCTGCCCGTGTAAACCGATCAAAATTCTCTCTCTCCCTCTCGTCAATCGAAAGTAGAGAAATACAGAGACCCTTACACACACGCGCGCGCATGTGTAGCGACTAGATTCAAATTTCCTATGATAATTGGGAAAAGACGCAAGGCGCGCGGTGCAGTGAATGGGAACTATGTCAATTGCCAACAAGGACTTCGCAAATCCCTCTGTAGCAATCCAATAAGATTAATGCCAAGAGTTTCTCCTCTGGAGTGTACCAACACACGTGGAGCACACGCGCGCGCGCACGCACACGTACCCGCGGTACACGTGTACACGTGTTCCACATAGCGAGAGACCCGTCCAATTCGCTTCATCGGCCGCTCCCGTATTTCCGTGCCTCGTTAATTAAACTCGCATTATTCAGTCAGATGAATTCGAAGACAATCGACGGGTGCGCGCACCGTTAATTGCGTCCCGTCTGAAAACACGGGGTACCCTCTTGTTTCTTCGTCGGAAACGATCCACGGTCAACGATCAAGGAGCCAGAGCACTTGCGTTGTGGAAGGGAGGTCTACAGTTTACCCCCGCGGGATTGCGACCATATACAACTCTATAAAAAGAATTTTATGCGACCACCGATAACGACGTCCAGCGTCCGACGATTCGAACAGGCGTCGTAAAATAAAAACACGCCCGTTGTACGCCGAGCGTAAGACAGCGTGATGCGTTCGTATTATACATGCGTTTAAACCCTCGCTATCTTGTCGAACGGCTGCTTCTTTCTTTCGAACGCGTTTCCGGGTTCCGTGAAGATTGTTTGTGCTCAATTTGCAATGGAACAGGAAAGAGTGTAGCTTGCCATTTAGTAGTGTTTCTCATTTGAAAGTTTCATATGCCATCTACCATTCTTTATGTGCGCAAGTTCATTTTTCGTTGATCTATGTGCTTTTAAATTGTAAGGCTCACATGCAAATGGATTAATGATCATATCAAAAAATGAATAGATTACGTCAGGCCTGGGCAGGTATGGGCTCCTCAAATGTTTGCATCTCCCACCAACCTCTTTTTCATACAGCGCGCACGTTCGTCGCGTTCACTGATATCTTGTGTCTTCGTTGTCCCACCGTACGGCGCTTGCTGGAAGGGAACAGTTAGCGCTACGGTGGGGACGGTTTTGCCTCTATTGGGGCAAAATTGCCCAACTCTGAATTACGTGTTTCGTAAAATGTTTTCATAATTTTCAGTAAAATATGTGACGCGTATTTTACTTTTAGTTGTAAGATTGTTCTGCGGTGAAAACAACTCTTGAATTTAAGGATGGAAAACACATTCGTGACTGTTTTGTTAGTTACAATTGTATCGCGATGTCGCTTGAATTTGTACCGGTTCTAGTTTGCACTACAGTTTTCTATTGTCTATTGACGTTTTTGTTGTTTACTATAATTATTGAAACGGTGAATGAATGGAGTAACATATGTAAGATTGTTTAATTTGTACAAGTTAACTTTTCGTTGTTTTACATACTTTCTTTTAGAAGATCAGGCTGAGAATCATATGTTCGGTAAAGTCTTCATGAAATTTATGGTCCAGGTAGTTTTTAGTAAAATAAGTAACACGTTTTTACTTTTAGCTGTACATTTGTATATTCAGGGGTGACGAGAAATCTTAGAAATGAGGATAGAAAACGCATAATCTATGGTTTTTTATTGTATTAATATTTTGCCTAGATTTTTACTAGTTTTAGTATGTAACACAGTTTTATATTTTCTATTAACGTTTTTACTGTTTAGGATATATCTGTAAATTTTTTAGAATTTTTAAATGAATTAAAGTTTGAGGAGCTAAGAAGAGATGAGAATCTAGTTGAATGTTTTACGTTCAATGAACTTGAGAATTCTGAATGGGTAAATAAGTGTCCAATTACCTAGTTAATTGAATCAATGGGTTAAATGACTTAAAGAAATTCTTTAACACTGATTCAACTAGTTAAGTACATATTAGGTCGATACGTGCAGAATATTTTGTTTTTTGTTCACAATAAAATTTAGGCCACGATTCTATCAATTTGTATGGTTATTAATTTCTAGCTGAAAAGTTTCCACTCCACGATTGCATAAAATTAGTTTTTGTGACTCGGTACAGAATGTCTTTGTTTTATAAAGAATATTGCGTTAGATTCTAGTGTAGGTATATATGGATGAAATTTTTGTCACGCGATTTGTTGCACAACTTGCATCAACGGTTCGCGTCGATCACGTTTTCTTTGTCTGCTTGCATCAATTCAAAGAAAGGCTTCCCAGCTGCGATTTCCTATCTATTCGGTGATTTAACCATCTGCGCGATCGTCGAATTCGCAAAATGCAAATAAATGAATGTTTAACTTAACTTCTTTCTAATTCTATTTTCTTTAGTCTACAAAAATTTCCAGCATAAATGTCTGTTATTAAATTCTTCCACTATTTGGCGCTAAAAAAAGTTTAAGAACACCATATACAAGGTATGATTTCTCACTAGATTTACGGAACCCGTCAAAAGTTACAATAAAAATCGCTGAAAATCTAAATAAATACATTCTTGTCATTTTTATAATATAAAACAGTCACTGTTAGTGTTTCATAAATTTAGTGTTAAATGATGTATGCTGTAACAAGTACCATATGGCCTTCGTGAATATCACGTATATTCTCAAATGTATAAGTGGCTCTAGTCTGAATCCCACGTGAAGCGTGCGCAACAACAAATGTTCACGATGAACGACGTATGTTCTTCAACACGCTATGATGTGTAATGACTGTGTTCTTTCCACCGCCTAACCTCGTTGACTTGTAATTCAAACAATTGCCGAGAAAGAAGTAGTTATTCAAGATATTCTCTTCTTTTTCTCCTTGCGTTACAATGAAAGGCATTCGATGCGTGCATTAAGGCTTGCAGAAAGATTGACACCTTATCTTAATAGCTTTCTACCTTGAGTGACCATTTGAAGAGGAAAGCGGAAATTCAATACTGTTAATTATCTACCTTTCACTTCACTTTCTTGTGTATTGAACATTTGTACATTCTTTTACACGTTCTTTAGTGCCCGTTGAAAAACTGTGCCTTTCTACTTCAATGCGGAACTTGGGAGATTCAATACAAGTCATATAATTGGCCATAAAAAATATAAATATAAAATACAATTGATTTCCAGGTGAACTGGCAGAGTAGAGAATAGAAATTATGCGTCTAACAGTAATACAAGCAACATAACATTATTTTGTTTGTGCAGTTTACACCATTCTAAACACATACCATGACGTTGAGTTACAAACTTTTTTTGATTCTTTAATTTTTACTTCATGCAATCCATATATAAAAATATGTTCAATTTTACTGAAAATGTACATACTTAGGCGGCTATTTTCCCTTCAAAATCTTTTACATGTCTCATGAAAAATGAAAACGGCCATAAGAAATGAAAAAGTGGACATTCTTAAGACAGATCTCTTTGAAGTATGTACAGAGTGCATAAAAATTATATGTCGCGACCACCATAGCGGGATTCTACACCCCTGGATCGGTGGAGATATGCTAAAAAAAATGGACCGCAAAATTGACCTTGATCTTGAGAGCAAGGTCAAAGGGCCAACCTTTTTATTTCTGTTACAACGTATAGTATTCATCGAGAGGAACAAAATTGTCAAAGAAACCATGGATCTCAAGTCAACCGTTCTCTTAAAAAACGATGTTACAGTTTCGATGATACAGTTTCGATGATTCAGCACACTTTATTTATAATGTCCTTATTCTTTACAATCCACTATAGGACAAATAACGTGCTATTGGCGAAGCAACAGAAAATCAAAGTTTAGCTAGGGAAATATATCATTACATATACCGTGAAGAATAATCGACAAACACTGCAAAAGATGTTTCATGTAGTGGTTCTTTTCAGCGGTAAGATTTTTTAGTAAGCAAGAATTAATAACACATCTTACTAAATATAACAAAGCGACTATGCATCTATCGGGATAAAAAGACGGGTTATCGCTTTGGTTAATGATTATGCACTAACAGGCTCAGATAGAATGATTCTTCTAGTTGGAATCAATCGTATGACTGTTGAATCGATCAATTGCAATGATAACATGGATGTTACATAAACGGTGTTTCAAGTAGTGGCATCCTAAATCACCAAAATGCCAATCTTCATCCTTGCTCTCAACGTATGGGCAGGAAATATTTGTTAATTTATATTATTCACAAGTGTATCTGAAATTTTTACGGTTTCGCCTCTTCAGTTCTTACGTTAAGTTATGCCATAGAGGTTGCTCCCCCTTGATGAGTACTATACATTGCAACAGAAAAGAAATGTTGACCCTTTGACCTTGATCTGCACGGTTAAGGTCAATTTTGCCGTCCATTTCTTTAGCAGATCTCCATCGATGCAGAGGTGTAGATTCCTGCTATGGTGGTCGTGACATATAATTTTTGTACACTCTTTGGTGAGAACTATTATAGATTGCAGGTTTTTGCGCGTACTGCAAGCCTCCAATATCAAACGAAAAAATGCAAATTCACTGGGAACCTCTTTCGTTTCTGAATAATTTGAAAGAATTGATAATCAAGACTCTTTTAAATCATTTTGACGTTTTTATTGTTTCGTGTTTCTAAATTCGGCAGTGATAAGCATTGTTATCTCCGATCCTTCAAACTAAACCTGAATCATAATCAAACAATTTTTCTCACGAAACATTCTTCACGTAGGAATTGGATCACGCGATATTCGAGGTCGTCGATCCGAACGAGTAAGAAACGCGGAGCGCAGGAAATCGAGTCGAGCCGAGCGGAGCGGTTCGACCAATCCGAAAAGCCCCTACGGGCTCTCTAAATCGCGTGTCTAGCATTCTCGTAACGTTTCGTTAGCCACGTTATTCCGATGTTGGCGTAGCCTTCTCCCGGTTCGTCTTTTCCGCGAATGTTGCCGATTTACGAGCACACACTCGCGGCCGGAAGAGCGCGAAACGCGAAAGCCGGGGATTTCAGATCGGTCCAGTTAGCGGCTGTTGTAAAACCGTCGAGTTAACGATCGGAACCGCGACCCGCCGCATAACGACGTGCTTTCCTCGAGATATTTATTTAAGGGGGTCTAGAACGAGAAACACCCCATCATGCTTCGTCAAAAAAACGAATCGTCCGATTTCTTCGTAAACATTTCCTAACAGGGCCTGCAAAATGACGATCTGGACCAGAAGACACTCTTAACTCTCGGACGGCGGACAATTCTTACAATTTTATAATTGAAAAATTATACAAAATCATTGCAAAACCAAATAGCATCTACTGACACACTACAAACCAAATAGTATCTTAATTTCTGTTTTTTATAGTTTTATTACGATGCAAACAATGTGTTGACATCTCCAAATTCTTTTAATTTTCCTACTGTTTCAAATTACACCCAGCCATGCTTGTCATAAACGCATAAAATCCGCAGTCTATTGATGATGTTTTATTTATCAATTTTGTTTTACCATAGTTTTGGTTGTACAGTATTTCATCGGTAAACGATCCAAATGTCTAGCACGTAAATGTCCCGGAGATATCCCCACTACTGCGGGGTGTACCCCCTTGATGGGCCATGAAGCTCGAGAAACTTACTCCATCGTCAATTAAAAAAGTAGATATGTATGTATAATCAGAAAAATTTCTATGTTTACATTTCTCGGTGTCCGAGGCATCTCGAGCTCGGCTGTCGTTCTCTACATTCGGCAAACCTCAAACAATGATATCCCTCGCGTATAAATGACCCTGCGCAGACCCGTGTTGGGGACTTTTATTGATTAAATACTGTATTTCTTGTAGGTACAGTAGTCAAAATAGACACAGACCCCGACGTCTGCGGGTTAACACCTTGCAGGTCAGCCACGAGTATAGTGTTTTCATGCTTAAATATTGGTGAAACAAGAAAACAGCCAACAAAGTTTGAAAGCTATATGAATCTTTCTAAGAGTGTTTTAGGTATTTTTAGGTACTTTAGTTTAGCCTAAAACTGGCACTTTACAATTGCACACCCCCCCCCCCCCCCAGCACACATAAAGCTTTTGGTACCAATTATACGTCACTTCATTCGTTCCGACGTGCTGAATACGTATATGGCTTTCGTTTTTGGCGGGATTTACAAGTTCTCAAGATATTCGCAAGAAACTTTCTTACTAGCACAATGAATTACTTATTTAAAATTGTTAGAATATAAGATATTCATCTCGTATTCAAGTGTGGAAAACACTAACCACACTGGCTGGCTTTAGCTCGTTAAGAGACTAACTCAGTCTCCCTGCGTTCTTCTCTGACAAATATCGCAGGACGAGCGAGGTTTATCTTGGGGGGAAAAAGGGGTAGCCGTGAGGACAGCCATGATCGGGCAAGAAACCGGTCAACTCGCGAAGGGTAACGGGACAAGGTGGTCTGAAGAAAAGCCGAGAGGTCAGTGTTCGGCTGTTGGGATTGTTATGCCTCCTTCGGGCAGCTAAAATATCGTTAATCTCGTTTACCGCGGCTATCTCCTACTCGGGATTATTTATATTTCTGCCGGGAGTAACCGCGATACCCGAAGTTTATGCGGCGCCACGAGCACCGTTCAATTACGAATTCTGCAACAGCCCCGGGGCTCCGACACTCTGCAGTGTTGTCATAAGATCCTCCAGGTTCTCGCGCCTCTTCAGAACGCGGTCAACAATGCTGCGAAGAAATCGGTCGCCGATGCGACCGAGAACTTTTCCACTGACCGAACGGAATCACTTCCGCGACTAGCGGATCGTGAATGGCAGAAATGTTAACGACGCTGTAAGCTGACTGTTGCACGAAGGTTTCTTCTGCTGGATTTTGCTGGATTGTTGAAGGTAGCGATTTAGTGAAAACTAATCCTATTGCTGATGGTTGCTCCCGCGAGATTTAATCTATACCGAGATTTAATGCTATGTCCTTTTTGAAGTGAAACTTCTTTAGGCGCGTTAGGCGCAAAACCTCGACGCGGTAGGCGTAAAGCCGATCTGGTGATGAAACGATGAAACAATGAAACGAAATTCTATTGTATTAGCATATACGATTGAGGATTCGGCATTCCTTAATAAAGATTATGATAAAATTCCGATGATACTAAGTGGAGATTTCAACGTGAACTTTGCATCGGAACAATCAAAATTATTAATAGAATTTTTTCGAAGTAAATTAAGATTGGAAATGGTAAATAATCCTAATAGAGCAACAACAAGATCAGGAACAACTCTCGATGCAGTATTTCCAAGACATTTAGACAGAAGTGAATCAAGAATATTTATATCATTTTTTAGCTATCACAAGCTAATTGTTTCAATAATAGAATCATAGAAAATTAAATGTCATAAATAGTTAATAAAAATTCGAGAAAAAATTAAAGAAAGAAGTTTCACTTCAGCCATGTGGTCTGAGCACACACCAATTTTTTCTCTTATTAAATCACGGCCTTGTTTTTTAATAATGACTTTATGGTTGAAGAATGTGTGATTCAGTTTAGGATCGCAGCAGTGTATCTTCTGGATGATGAATCGATGCATCTCTAGAATCGGCTATGTAATAGTCAACAGTGGAAATAGTTGAAGATGTTCTTCGCTTGTATCCTTCACTTCATGATCTTTTGTAGACGATGGAGATAAATGTTGAGCTTTTGTATACATTGATATGCATGTTTTAGTCTGTTTAAGATAGTTGAATGAAATTCAGAGTGACTCCAATACTCAAGTTACAAGCTGACATACGTGATGTAAGCTGAATACATATCTTTGTCCACTTCAAGGCTAACTGCTTTGCTATTAGTCAGGAAATTAATCATTAGTGTAGACACCTTTTTACGAAGTAGCAGGCTGTTGAAATTTGCATTTTTGTGGTTTTTGTCATATTTAATAATATTAACTTAGCAACATCTATTAGTCTTCAAGAAACTCGTGGGACTTGTTGGTTTTAAATAATGCATTCAAACATTTTTGCACGTAAAGATTGCAAAAAAAATATATATCTCATTAACAGAGTAATTTATGTCTTTTCATTGACTTTATTCTGGCAAAAAATCCTCGCTAGTTCACACTTAAAAAAATGAATTTATATGTCTTTTCACTTAATTAGGGAAATTGATCGATTAAAAATTCATAGTTGTGTAAACAGCTACGAAGTTGTAAGAAATTTAATGTTGATATCGATTTTACTCAACTTTATAAGACTGATGTACAAGATACCATTGAAATTCATTCTTTAAACAAATTAATATACTGTTATGTATTCAATATTGTCTTTATAAATTCAATGTAGATATTAGTTTGATTAAACTCTATAAAATCCACGTACAGTAAACCCTCGATGTTCAACCACACGAAAATTGATTTACTTTGATCCATTAAAATGAACAAGATTTACGATGCTCTTCAACATTTTGAATTAACTTGAGTCGTTAAATAAAGTCTCTCTCGAGCCAACATTCTGGACAGCCTTGCCGCGGTCGTGGCTTACGGATTTCGTCTTGGTGACTTTTAGGAAACCTTTCGCGCCGACCATCTTCCTGCATGTCCGACTAAATTAAGATCGAACTATGTCTTCTGTCAACGTGCATGAACGAAATTGACGTCAGATCGTCTTACGTGTACGCGGTAAAAAGAAGTACACAAGGTTCGCCAGTCGAGCAAAGGTGAGGCATGATGTGCGTTTTCCCCATTCCGTTTACGATCCGGTTCTAGCCCTGGAGGAATCGTTAGGTAGAGTCCACATTTGCACGTGTGAAAATATATTTGACTCATCATTGTCTGTTTTCCCTCGGCCATAATTCCTTCGTTCGCTGCTCTTGGCTCGAACGTTAAATATTAGCAGAGGATGTGTATATCACGTGATCTCGCTGAACGCTGTTTTGCTCTATTTATAAAAATTCTGTCCTGCACAATAATCGTTGGCATTTAAATTTTTGTTTACCGCGACGTCATCAATTATATCGTTTCGGATATACAGCGTTACGAAAGCCGAACGATAAAAGATAAATGTGCAAGTTCGATGGCGAACATCTGAGGAATTCGAGAGAAATCATTATCTCTTTGTTCGTGCCTCTCTCGATAAACTACCGTTTTATCGTCCCGTTACGCAATTTTCTGATTACGGAACAGAGAAAGAAAGAGAGATTCGAAAGTGGCAATCACTGCTACCGTTTCCTTGTGTTCTTTATTTGCGTTTCGCAGTTGAAACACTGCTGTGTTTGGGTGATCGCAGAGCAAAACTCAAATAGACCAGCCGTGTGCATAAGTTTTCGTGTGCCTGACCAAATTGAAGCAAAAATAAACAGATCCGGTTAAAAATAGGTTTACTCGACTGCAAAATTCTGCATACGACGCAAACCGACGTCATCGTTTACCAGCCAGCCGTTCGAAGGACCATTGCCAACTATCAACCTTTTCGAACTTTCCGATTTACCGACGTTAAGAATTTACATCGCTTTCGATGGTTTATTTCCTCGGTTTATACTACTTGCCGACAACCGGGGAATGATGAATATTAATCAGAAAGTTGAGTAACATTTCGGAACTATTCATTGTATTCAATCGAGTAAACAGAAATGCTCTTTTACTGAAAGCAATAATGTTAAAACGTGTAGAGCTAGCAAAATCTTCTTTTTCTGAGAGGCATGATATGCACCTTAAAAATTTATACCGGGACTATAGATAGTAAACAAATAATCGAATTCTGAATAATACATAGTCGTCGCGGTGAAACTTTAATCAAAGAGAAGGGAGATGAAGAAATGAAGAAAAGGAATGAGACTGTTTGTGGTGAGACATAGCTCAAGAAATTATACACGAAACTAAAATATTATAAATAATTGGACTGCCGATTTGATGCATTTATGGGAAAAATGATTATATGAAATTTAGAACAGTGAAGAGATTTCAAAAATTTGAGGATGTCGGTAGATTATTTTCTACTCTAGAATATTTTTGAAAGAAGGGTGATATGTGGCTCCTATTTCTTACAGTCGATGAAGAAGATTTTTACTTTGCTTAAAAGTGCAGAAATGAGGAGGGTTTCTTAATCAGCTCTGTAACATTGATTTTCCGTATTTTTATAATACGAATGTTAACGAGAGAGTTGTAAGATCAAAAGTCATTTTTCTCAAAAGAGTTCAAAGTATCCTTGACAAGGAGAAAATAAATTTTAATAAGGGTCGCTACCTTTAGTAAAATTCCAATAGATTCTCTGCGCACAGAACCACCGGAACATCTACACATCCAAATTAACCTTTCGAGGAGCACTGGCACATATTTGTACCGTGTAACTTGACATTTAAACTCCATGACCACGCATCTGAACATGATTATTATCTTCACGCATATACAATTTATTCTCCATTCGTCTTTGTCTCGCACGAAAGACAGGTTCATTTGAAAAATGTTCTCCAAAATGATTCTCAGAAGATTAATATTACATTGCAGCTATTTTGAATCCTGCGATCTAATATTTGCCAAGATTTCGTTCGTCCGTTTTAATCATTCTACTTATATATCATCTTTAGGTATTCCTTAATAGAATTGTATGAACTTTCGGTGAAATCTTTATAGTTTCGAATAGTACTAACAATTTTTCGATAGGACATACTTTTGTACAGAAAAAGATTCTCTGATTTTGCTCCACTTTCATAGTTTCTGAACTAGGTAAAATAATAAACAAATTATTATAATACACAGCAAGTGCCAAACGGCGTGGTGGTAACGTACTAGATTCATTACCGGGAAGGCCAGAGTTCAAATCCCGTTTTATAATAGACAGAAATAGGCTAAGATTATAGAATTTTTATTTTATGGAGCTTAATTCAATGAATTAGAACTTACCTATAACTATTTGAACATGAGAAAATTTGTTACAATGACTTTTACACGAACTGATTTAACCTATTTGCATTTATTAACACTTTGGCTACAAAAGTCTTTATACGCTCAATAAATGTTGATCAGCATAACATAGTTATGCACCTCTTTTATTGAACTAAAATGAGTCAATTCTAAATATTTAGAACCGTTTCTATGCTGTATGTTCTCAATAACTGCGGATCTTTATGCAAAATAAACATTTTCTACCTGAATTGCAACAGATTGAAGCAGTGATGCCAGAAACAACCAGAACTGGTTGTTGTTTCCTCTCCTCCTTTTTCCCTTCCACTATCTGAGCACACTCCAACGTCCCCCACTAAGCTTGTAGACAGGTCACGTGACGTGCCGTGCAACGTGTCACATATTACTCTGGTCATCAGAGAGGTGGTAAACTGTATTCCCCTCGATTTAACCGATCTGGCATCACTGGATTGGAGTGTAGCAGAAAGTTATTTTATTTTTTTTTAATATGTTTTATGGGCTAACAATAATACAAAAACATTTTAAAATTTTTCTAATGTCTTTGCTATTTCAAATTACATTTACAGATTTTCCTTATAAATGCATAAAATACACAGTCTAGTTTTCAATAACGCGTTTCTCTCCTTGTCTGGAGCAATAACTTAATCATGAATTATTCTAGCTATCGACAACGATTGCCATACTAATATCGCGTATGGCGAGTGCCGCAGTCAACACGTTAATAATGTCACAATCACATGGTACATAAGAACAGTCGTAGGTGATTGTAGAAGTTCGATTTGAAAATAAAACATAGTCAACAGTTGCTACCATTTTCTGCAACCGCCTCTTAACATTTTTTTAACCTGTTGGATTCCTTTTTCGTAAAAGCTGTGTGGTTTTTCAAACACCGTTTCAAGGTCTCTGAAAGTTATGAACGTTAACGACCATTCAATATTTCTCAATTGCTCCAAACTGGTTCAGCAGAGTTGATTGAGTTACATGTAGTATCTTCTGAAATAAAAGGAACACATAGGACCGCAAAGAGGGATATCCTCAAATCCCCCCAAAAAAGCAACATCTATCGGGATCTTTTAAAGAAGGGTGTCGTAGGGGTCGGTTAGGGTGGTTCTTAGCTATAGAGTTCAAACAATTTGTTTTGATCTTACCCTCCTAAATTGTAAGAATGAGGTACGCCAAATTTAGAAACAATCAGTCAACGGGATTAACGACTTTAAAGGCTGTTTTCATACTTTCAACATGGATGCTGGCCGATGAAAAAATACGTGTCAAATATTTTTCCAAGAACTACCTCTCACATAAATTTCATAAAAACCGGTGTATCCAGGTTCAATGTGTTTCCCTTGTCAGATGTTGATCATTAGACTGCGGATCTTATGCATTTATGGCAAAAATGAGTAGATATGTGAAACATAAAACAGTAAAAAGATACAAGGGATTTAAGAATATCAATATGTTATTATCAACTTATTACGATTATTAATAGAAGAAAGAAATTTTTATTTGGTTCCAGTGCCTTGTAGTTGATGTAGGAAATTTGGATTTTGCATGAAGATCCGCAGTCTACTGGTCCACACACTGTATTTAATGATAAACCAAGTTTAAAGATTGTATACACATATTTTTAGAGGTAATACATAAATCATTATTCATCCAAGACATTGTCTTTTGTTCAAAAACGTTTAACATTTCCAAAAACATTAAATTTCGAGAACTTTAATGGAAATGCGGTACGAGTTCCCGTTGTCCGATTGCTTCCAAATTTGACATACATCATTTTATTACCAAGTGTCATAATGCAAGGGGATAAGACCAGACAAAATTGAAAGTCGAAGTATAAGGACCACCATCCTGGTGCCGGTGCTAAATAAAGCCAGCGGTCAAAGGTAGCCAGGGTATCGTGCGCAGGCAGTCGCGATACAAGGTGACACACCGCAACGATGTCAGCCAGGCTTCACCGGTATTTGTTGATTGCGGGATGCTGCCAACTCGCGAGCTCTCCGCCGCCTAACCGCGTCCCATCGGCTGGCTACCACCACCAGGATATTTCTAGTCGGCTCCGCGGCGACTTGCTAGTTGATCGTGTGTGCGCGCGGAGTGTCGTTTGCGCGTGCCGATTCGATCCGAGCGGACTCCGGGACGGGTTTCGTCCCCTTGTGCTCCGTTGTGTTTCTTCTGGTCGAGAGTCTCGCGCGCGCGTTCCTTTTTCGAGCTTGTTTCCCCCCTGTGACGGATGTGAGTGACCGCGATGAGCGAAAGGAGAAAGATACCGCCGAGCCGGAGACGGGCCGAGGAACCGGCAGCAACCAGGTCAAGGGAGCCGATCAAGCCCCCGAGGACCAGGAACCAGCCGATTCGCGTGAATGAGACCGCCAGCCAGCGGAACGCGAACCGTGGTGCGCTCTCCGAATACACCTGTGATAACTATGATCGCTTAAGTTCGCGGTCAGGTACGCCTAGCCATAACATTCGACCGCCAATGAAGGCTAGCTTAGCTACCGCACCGATTCGAACCCGATCTTCAGCTATGATGCAACCCGATGAGCTTACTAGGTCGACGACAGCTTGGATCTCAATCTCTCTGTACCACAGATCCTATGTCGATCAGAACGTGATCTTGTGGCTCTGGTTCCAGTGGTCGACGACCTTTTACACTTTCTATTTTTACACTTGCTCCAAGTCCTCGCTGTCGATCAGAACGTGATCTTTTGGACGATGAGAATTTAGATCTCGATCTTCATTCGAACAACTCTGTGCCCTAGGTCCTAGTCCAGGCCCTACGTCAAGCAGAACGTGATCTTGTGGTTCTTGCTCAGGGATCAAGAACAGCATAGATCCCGATCCTAATTCGAACGTTTCTGTGCCCCTAGTCCGGGTTCTACGTCGATTAAAACGTGATCTTGTGGTTCTGGTCCAGTGTTCGAGGACCTACTAGACCTTGTAGTAGGATCTCTGCTAATAAGGATTGTTTCCAAAGATTTAGTTGATTGTCTTATTTCCGGAATACCAAAATAGAACTGTGACGCACGATATCTGTACCCCAGGACCCGATTCAGATTCTACATCAATCAGAATGTGATCTTGTAGTTCTTGTTCAGTGATCGAGGACAGCTTAGATCTCGATTTTGATTCGGACGTCTTCGCACCCCAAGTACAGGCTCTACGTCGATGAGAACGTGATCATGTGGTTCTTGTACAGTGATCGAGGATAGTATAGATCTTGATCTTGACTCAAACATCTCTGTGCCCCAGGTTCTAGTCCAGATGCTACGTCGATCAGAACGTGAACGTGTGGTGCACGTTCAGTGATCGAAGACCTTCTAGTTTCTAGTAGGGACTGTGTCTGCTAAGGCCGTTTCCAAAGATTCCGTGGATTGGCTTATTATCAGAACGCAGCGTAACGGAGTTGTTGGTCTAAACGCGCCCTCCAAAATGCAACTGTGACGCAGGATCGCTTAAATGTGATGCCGAGTAGAGTACGGGTTCAATAGAATCCGGGGATTTGATCGTGATGAGAATTGGCGTGCTACCAGAAATTTGGGAACGAGTTTTCGGGAGTTCGGAGCACGCTGGTGAAACGATATGATGGCTTAAGTACGAGATAAAGTACTGCTGACACTCGTATAGGGAACTGGCTTATTACCAGAAACCCCAGATAGTAACCTCCATTGCATAATATTATTCCGTTTACGGATCTCTTCGTATCTCGATTATTATGATAAAATCTTCTGCGCCGGTGTCCAGCGATGATTCCCATTCCGAATATAGTCTGGGATCTTCTTTGATGGTTGCTATTGCTGCTGCCTGCTCTCGAGAATATTGGTCTAACAACAACTCTACAATGTCTTTGAGAATACAATTTAGCGTTTGCTCTTCTATTTGTACGTCAATCTTCACTGAAAAACATTTTATCATTTGGCAGTTTATTTACTTGCAGTTGATGTATGTTACTTAAAAATAATCGTAAGACTACTGCTTTAAAATAGATAGGTGTCTCGTCTTCTTTTTCAAACAGTGAATAACATAGTGATCAAATTTTTCAATCCGAAATTGAAACTGTATAATTGAAGAAAATCAATGATTGCAAAAATACGTGTTTTGTTAAAATGCGAACTTTTTCACATAACTGCTTCAAGAATTGAGAACGATCCACTTGTTTTATGGAAATACTTTAAACTATGATAATGTTACGGTAATTGAAATGACACACTCGGACAGCACTTTCACGAATGCACAATTCCACGGTAAACAATTCGAGGAATGAATTACTGATTCCGCATATAACTGCACCGTGACTTTACAATACTCCACAAACTTCTATCAGCCGTTGTTAAATATTCATTTTGCACTGTTACGAATTTGCAATGATTAGGTATCCTCGGTCAACAAATACCAGTATCGGACAGTATAATACACATGGCTTTTTATCGCCATGTTTTTGCCGCGATAACGACGGCTCGATTGACAAGATTCATCTTAAGTCGTGTTTTATCTCGAGTTCCATATAATGCTATACGAAATTAATGAACAGTCGATTTTATCGCGCGAGGGCCTCATTTAGACGAATCTAAGAGCGATGCATGCAGGGAACGCGCGCGAGCGATGCATGCAACCAAAATAGATAAATGGAGAACCGGAGGAACTAAATGTGCGCTCGCAAAATTTTGCTTTCAGCCGAAAAAGTTGCGATGACGACCTTAGATGAGAATGTGAACCGTGTGCCACGGGTGTATACAACAAACGAACCAGTAGTGGGTGAGTGTCTCTTCTGTCTTGTTTTTTCCTGTTTGTATATTCTGTTTCAGTGTTTTGTAACCTTCTGATCGTGACTACCGCTTTCTACCACGTTTGTTTTCAAAGAATTAAGCCCTGTTTAACCCTCCTGGACCCTATCTCCGCAAGAACTGGACATTTTTAATGTTCCATTTTAGTCGAACCTTCCTTCCACGCGCTATTACGCGTACTTACTACTAAACATTTAGAAAATTCGTAGATCACGAGGAAACAATTTTCTAGTGCGATACTGTGATCGAACTGCACCAGGTTTCCTTCGTTAACTACTTTAGAAATACTGTACCAGGCACATACACTGAGAATGGATAAACTGGTGATATTTGCATTTATTACAGCGATAACTAGTTTTGCAAATGCGCGTTGACTATTCATCCAGCTCACAGATTACCATGAAGCAAAAACCGATTACATTAGAGACAACTACGCGACACATCAATCATTGCTCCAATCTTCTGCAATTTCTCGTAGCTCGAAAAAAAGTCGTTCTAAACGAGCACGTTCAGTTTTAGTTTAAAAACACACGCATCCACAGCGTCACACTATTCTCTCGTATCTTCTCTCTCGTTCTCTACCATTTGCAACGAACCAAAGTCCAAGCACGTATATTGAACTTGAATTACGCTCACGTCTCGTCGTGAAAATAACAGATAACCCGTAGCCATCGCAACCGCGTCTTCGAAAACAGTGTAACAAAATATTTGCTACACCTCCGGACACATTCCATTTCTCTAAATCGAATTCTCAAAAATCACCATTTTCGTAATGATCCGCGAAATCGACACTGTCGATGACGCACAATGCGTTGGAAAAAGCCCATTTTCAGAAGAAAATTCCATTACTTGAAAGTTATAGATAATACGAAAAAATGTTTCGGATGAAAGTTGTAGGATATAGAAGAGAGTACATGACGATTGTATTTGTTTAACATTGTAGTTATCTGAAACATCTCTGTAGAGATTACAATTGAAGTTTTGAGTGGAAACCTACATTTTTAACCCTTTTAGTGCCGCACAACGATATATCGTCGTTGGTTTCATTTGCAAAGTGTGATTGTTCTACTCTAATTTACAAATTTCTGATAATGTTAAAACCCTATCTTATTTTAATATACATATTGCCGTATTAGAATATTAGAATCTTATTCTATAATTAGAATCGATATCTTATTCTCGTTTCTGAATTCCTCTTTAGTATAATAAATTTGGCTCATCAATTTTCGTTCTATTTTAATTTTTCGGTCGGCACTAAAAGGGTTAATTACGTATTCTTGAAGGTGAAACCAAGACATTTTCAAAACACTCGAATACTTTTTTCTTTGCACTATTACCGACACAAGCTTCCAAAATTGATGTGCCGACATGTACCGACATTAACATTACGCATAACGTGACCAATTATTTTTTTCTTCAAAACGGGACCTCTACTCATTTTTAGGTAATAGTGTAGGGAGACTGAATTTTCAGGTCTGAATATCTTTAAATTGTTTTCTTTAATTTTGCACATGGGCTTATCGCGCGGAAAAAACAAAATAATCGGAAGGCGTGTATGTGTGCACTTCGGAATCGGCATTCTTGATTTTGTCTTTGTTCCTGTCGCGTCGACCGAAAACAATACATATTAGATGTGTATTTTAAATTTAAGTTAAATCTGTATCGAGTTATCACGAACTGGGGTTATTTTATTAAATAATATAATATAGTATGTGGTTTCAAGAAAAATTGTTACCGTGGGTTGCTCTCTTTCTAAAAACGGGATATTTCGGCGTCCCGAAGCTGTGCTTGCGGACAACGGAACAGACTACCTAAAAACGGGACGTATGGTCAGGTTAATTATGCAGCGTACGTCGCGGAGTTGTTTAGTTAAACTTCGCACGGCACTATTCTGCTCTTTGCCGTGTAACTTTCTTTTGTAAACACTTAATGAAAGTACATAATTTAAAAGAATTTTCGAGTTTTACTTTTTTGGATTGTTTAAAAACCTTATATCGAAGATAGATTTATCCGTAATAATTCGGGCAGATAGGGACAGCTAAATCTTGCATAAGTTTTTACATATATTCCCGCATATTTCCGCCAAAAATCACGAAGGAGTTTTGAGGAATATTTTCTAAATCCTAAATGAAAATTATCAGTAACGTTGAAATTTACATTATTAATTTGATCTCAAGAAAATGGAGAAGACAAACAAACTAACATCAAAATACCAAGTATATACCCCCAGTAACCAACTCCATGCGATAATGTAAAGTTTTCACTTTTATAACACAAACGAACTAGCTCAGGTGGTAAATGAACTTTGATAGAAACTTTTCATTTGTAGGTGAAGTATCCAGGCCAGTGTCGCCAGATCAACCCAAAACTGTGTTGATTTTTCTCTCCTCATTTTCCCCTTCCACTATCCCATTCCACTACATGAGCACACTCCAACATCCCCCACTGAGACCGTATACTAGTCACGTGACGTGCCGCGCAACGTGTTACATATTACTCTGGTTATCAGAGAGGTGGTAAACTGTATTCTCCTCGATTTAAGCGATCTGGCGACACTGATCCAGGCGTAGCTAATACATGTTCATTGTTTTTAATATCATTACTTAACATTGTAATAGATGTCTAGGGACACTTCTATGAATATTTTAAATACCAACATGAAAGTTGATTATTTGATTTTTATCAATTGTCAACGCACTGTGCGGAGTTCTGATTAAATGCTCAGAGTAATTAATATACCTTTGCGATATTGGGTGAGGTCAGACTGTTTTCAGCTTTCGCGGACCAATGGGATCGCCGCGTGTTTCCCTTCTTTCGGGTTCGGTCGGTTGGCTTTTCGGTTAATTAAATTCTCGTATTTCCTTTTTATTCGTGCAACAGCGGATCGGCATCCACGGGTCTACTCGTTCCAGATGAGAAATTCAACGCCCTCTATTTACGAATTTAGTGCGGTAATGATTCGTGTAAATGGGAGATTGCAAGGTAGCTACCACTGCGTCGATGGTGCAGCGATGGCAGCAGACGGTGTGTATTTTGTAGAAGGGCGACGACGATGTCGAGGAGAGTAAAAGGAGAAGACGGAAACGAAGAGGGGATGCAGAATTAGTGTTCGCGCGAGTATAATTGGCCGTTCGCTTGCTATAAGTAATCGCTCCGGGGCTCCGTGAGACGCTCCGTCACGTAAGATTGGAACGCTCCGGCTCGTTTCAGCTCCCCTTGCAGTTGATGCTGGAACTGACTCGATTCTACACTTCGTCTTCAATGAGATGCTGTGTAATAGCCTGGTAGCGTGCCCCAGAATTGTGCGGTACAGTAATATTTCGATATATGTGAAAGAAACATAAAGAAATGGTGCGCGCAAAGATGGAACTGGCCCAAAAGCTCGACTTCCGGGAAGTGTAACACGTAACGGGAATATTCGTGCCATTTTTCTGGTTAAAATTAGTCCAAACACGATATCATTTGCACCATGTTTTATCATTTGCTCCACTATCCGAATTCGCATTTCACACCTTAACAGCGCTCACAAAGCGCTCTCTGTACAAGGTTAATGATACAAGTCAGCAAATATTTAATTTAGCTCTTTAGCTAGGTATTTGTTTTATTGATTAGTTCGCACAATCAAAGTACTGGTATATCGTGAATCAAACGAGTAAATACGATTCAAATTGTAGTATTTGGTGCCCTTTCAGTCAGGAAAATGTCACGAATATGTTGGTAAAAGTTTCGCAACAAAATTAGTAAGAACAAACAAGTTTTATCATTGTTTATAATCCTCTACGTTCAACGCTAGCGTTGATATCAGGTTAGGAGATCAAAGAATAGTGTACGTACACGACATAAGTGATATTTCGGTCCCGAGATGTTTACATATGTTAGAAACATTACTGTATATTTGAAGTGAAAAGAAAGTCTCTGCAATACCATATTACATACATGGGTGGTCTTATTTTTTCGACGAGTGTCCAAAAATATGGTTTCCCTATCTTTCTGACGAGGGAAGATCACGAAGTTACGTCTGCATATCTTAACACATTATCTATCGGTGATTATTTCATCATTTTTGAATGTGTATGGTTCACGGCAAAGAATTTTTTGATAGATATTTCTGCAGCGATTTCAATTTTAATTGCGAACCATTAAGTCAGCCTCAATAACGTAATCTAATTCGATTTTGGTTACTGGTTAAAAAAAGATTTTTTAAGCTTCCTTTCGGCACAGTTTAATTACTGAGAAATTTGATTAATAGGTTCCCGCTACATAAACAGTTATTGAAGCTGTGAAAGAATTTGCAAAGCAACTCGTTCGGCCATCGCCCTCAAAGTTGAGAACTACTGAAAATGTAGATGACAAAGGGGAATACTTGGAATATCATTCTAACCCCGCTTTGCTTTCCGTTCATCGCAAACGTAACTCGACGTACGCACGCATGACGAAAGCCATTGTACCGCAAAAATTCAGCGAATGCCTGGAACGTCGTCCGTGGAAACGGCGATGTACACGTGACTCTACTAACAATTCAATTCACGCGCAATTATACAAACACGCATTATAAAAACAGATCGAAAGTAAATCGTGAGAGATCCCCCACATATTTTATCATCGAACGGTATTCACGCGCCGTGGAGATTGTACTTGAAACGGAAAGTGCAGGAAGCCCTTGAAACCCACATTTGTTCAGTAATTATGTTCTTCCAGCCGTGCTGCCGTTATCACTGTATCTGCATGATGATTCGCTTGACACTAATTAATTTCACGTTGCTCGTAATTTGTGCGCGGTAGGAAGAAATATGCTAATGAGAGTATCAATATTTCCGTAGCAGACGCAGCCTGCAATTTCAAAAAGCCTTAAAAAATACAACTTTACGCTCCTTGCAAAATCAAAGATATATAGTCAAAGATTTTTTTTATGAATTACCTACAGCAATTTCATTCGCAATTTCATTCATAGTTTCATATGTTAATGAAGGTATAAGTACTAAGTACTTGTAAGAAAGACACATCTTCAACATTTTAAAGACATACAACTGAAAAATCAAATACAAATGACTGAAGATTTTTTAATGAGTTGTTCAGTATAGAAATGTAATTCCTAAATAGATAGTATAATTACAACTTTAGCATGTAGAAGGTAATGACTAAGCTTCTTTCAAATACAAAGTTTCATTTACGCTCGTCATTTATCCATTCTTTTATTTTTCAATATTCTCATGCTATCTGAATGGCTCTTCTACTCGAGGAAATGTTTGCAACCGATAGACAGTTATCAATGCCCGATTAGACGCTTTCTTATCATTCATTGTTTGAACATCGTTCTTTATATTAAAAGCATCTATGAACATGTCATTCAATTTTCGAGAATTACATCTGGCTACTTTCAATTTTTCTCGAAGTGTAGAATAATTCTAGTATTGCACAAGCTCGTAATAGACTAGCATGTTTCGAGTACTTCGTATTGTTTAAATGGACCTTAAGCAGACGAGGAGGACGTGTTTTAGCAGCAGTTTAAATCCTGTAGCTTTACCAGTTGCTCGAGCACACGTGTCACAGGTCAGCGCGTTATACACGTAAGCGGTAGCAGTTAGTCTCGGATTGTTTGTTTTCGTGCCGCGTGTAATAAATTACACCGTCACATGTAAGCCCATGTGCCTGGACAGTGTGTCAGCTCTACCACGACCTTCTAACGCCTATACTTTCTCTGCCCCTTCGCAAACTGTTCTCAGAGATCTTGAATCAAAAATAAAAGAAGCCTGATTTTACATTCTAATGAACGCCTGCACAATGCTACTGAAATAAATATAAGTTTCCACGTTGTTAATCCTTGTATACTGTTCGGAGTAACGTTACCATAATGCGCTCTGTGCAACGATTTAATCTGGCGTTAAATCTTACAGTAAATGCTTCAGAGTCATTGATATCTGCGCGACGTGATAATGTTAATTTATAGATTTCTGTAGTAAACAGCGTGATTAAGAGCTCTCCGCTTTGTTTCCGGTTCAGAACGGTTCGCAAGGGTTAACGACTGTCACTAGTACGACGGTATCTTTTTGCCCGACTTGAATAACGTGTATCTGAATCAGAATACTTGGCTAATCATGAACCTTCTTAGACTACTCAGGCTGGGAGGAAAGAATAGAACGGCTACAGAAAGAAAGCGAAAGCATATCGAACCCAGCTAGACCAGTACAGATCGTACTGGCTCATCCAGATCACACGTTCGAGTTGAACGAAGAAGCCTTGACAGAGATACTTCTCCAAGATGACGTCAAAGATAGGAGCGTCGTTGTGGTCTCTGTGGCGGGAGCCTTCAGGAAAGGCAAAAGTTTTCTGCTGGACTTCTTTTTGCGGTACATGAACTGTAAGGTATGAAACTGACGAAACATCGACCTCTTCTAAGAGGACTTAGTTGATCCCAGACTAGCATATTAGTCAATCCTTTTCCATTCCCGAGGAATTAATGAATTAATCAATCCGATAGTACGACAACAACAATGAAACGGACTCCTGGCTGGGCAAGGATGACGAGCCGCTCAGCGGCTTCTCATGGAAAGGAGGCTCGGAGAGGGACACGACAGGGATATTGATGTGGTCGAAAGTATTTCTCGCCACGTTGGAAACCGGTGAAAAAGTCGCGATCATTTTAATGGATACGCAAGGTGCTTTCGACAGCCAGTCGACGGTCAGGGACTGCGCGACCGTGTTCGCGTTGAGCACGATGGTGTCGTCCGTGCAGATCTACAATCTGTCGCAGAACATCCAGGAGGATGACCTTCAGCATTTGCAATTGTTCACCGAGTACGGCCGGCTCGCGTTGGAGAAATCCGGCCGCACGCCGTTCCAGAAGCTGCAGTTCCTCGTCAGAGACTGGAGCTACCCTTATGAGGCGAATTACGGTGCCGAGGGTGGAGACAAAATCCTGCGACGTAGGCTGGAGGTCTCGGACAAACAGCACTCGGAGCTACAGAGCCTGAGAAAGCACATCAAGTCCTGCTTCTCGGACATATCTTGCTTCCTCATGCCGCACCCGGGCCTCAACATAGCCACGAACCCGAAGTTCGACGGAAGACTATCCGAGATCCAGCCAAACTTCAAAGAGCAGCTCAAGGAGCTGATACCTATGATATTAGCGCCGGAGAAATTAGTTACGAAGAAGATTAACGGCCAGGTAGTGAAGGCGAAGGATCTGTTGGAGTACTTCAAGAGTTACATGAAGATTTATAAAGGAGACGAACTCCCGGAACCTAAAAGTATGTTGGTGGTAAGTTCTTTGTTCTTGATTGATCGTGTCGTACTCTCGTTACTTTCTAATCGAGGACACCGTTCACATGTTTATGTTCTAATTTTTTAGGCTACGGCGGAAGCGAACAATCTGACCGCTGTCGCGGAAGCTAAGGAGCTCTACATAAAATCAATGGAGGACGTTTGCGGCGGGAAGAAACCGTTTTTGGGAACGGCGCACTTGGAATCCGAACATTTACGTTGCATCGATAAAGCTATCCACGTGTTCCAAAATAAGAGGAAAATGGGAGGCGATGAGTTCAGTCAGACTTACATGGAAAAGTTGAAGAAGGTACGATATTGGTCACTAGACTGCGGATATTTATGTAAAATAAAAATTTGGTACATTCGCTGCAAGATATAGGAGCAAATAGATGGAAAGTAATCTTCGATTTTTTAAATCTTCCGTTGTTCCAAATTATGGCTACCCAATTTTGTCATAAATGCATAAAGATCCGCAGTCTACTGATCACAAAATTATCTCTGAGAAAATTGAATCGAAGGGACCGGCTTACCCTCTCCGAAAAATCACTTCCAAATCATTTCATAGTTTCTTTAACACTGGCACGCCTATCGGCGGGTCTTTTTACACCCAAAATTGACAGTTTGAAGGAAAACAACAAATGTAAAATGTATAAATTGTGGTGAGGATTCATAAGAAAACCCCGTATTTTATAAATATTTTTTATGTAAACTTATTATTAATATAGATATGTCTGGGCCTGAAAATACCCACTGATGGCTTTCCACATGAAATGTTTACCGATAACCATGCGAGTGTTAAAAAGAACCGCAAAGATTACTGTATTTTAAGCGTTTTAAATCGGGCTCCTTAATAAGTTAACAAATTCGAAAACAAAAGATTTTCACGGAGTTCGATATACATTTTTTTTTATAAAGATTTACAACTCTTGACAAAGTTTGAATTGGATAAGGTCCAATTCAAATTTTGAATGATGTCCTTTAACATTTTCGTATTATTGAAGTATAGATTTGTATAGTTCCTTTCTCATTCTAGGACATGGAAGACGCTTTCATTCAATTCAAGGCGCACAATGAAAGCAAAAACATTTTCAAAGCAGCCCGCACTCCCGCAGTGTTTGGCGTGATCGCCGCCATTATGTATTTCTTATCCGGAATATTTGGTTTTACTGGTTTATACCCTATAGCAAATATTTTCAATTTTGCTCTTGGCCTTTGTATAATAACGCTTATTTTATGGATGTATATAAGGTACAGAGTGGCATTTAACTTAACAAATATTTCCTTTTTTGTGGTTGTTGCATTACAAACAGTTTTTATTGTTTATTTTTGTGCAGGTACAGTGGTAATTTCAGATCGTTCGGTTCGACATTAGATGATGTGGCAAATGTCTTATGGTATAATGTAAGTAATGTGTTTTTCACTTTTTATATAGAAATTTAGGAATTCCAAGATCTTGATAGGATTACTTTTATTATAGTACGTGCGCGTGTGTGTATATGTGGGGAACAATGCATTAATAAAGAATGCCTGTAAAGACTCTTTGGACGCGAAAGCAACTAACCTTGTCTTATATTTCATATGCAGAATTTTCGCAAAAGCCAAGAATATTTTCCCAGCTTTCATTTATGTAAAGCGTCCAACAAATAAGAAATAATCGTAGCCGTAACTACAAATACCTTAATCTACTAAGTATATTTTCGTTGTGAGGTGTTGGATTCTAATGTTACTAATAAATATTATAGGGAATAATATTATTATTTCACTTCTATCTATAACTATACAAAACTAACTTGTACAAAGTCTAGCAGTAAAAGAATAGTATCTTTGTAATGTATATGTTGTATATATCAAAACACTTCTAAGTTTTTTTTTACGTACAACAGTTGTATGAATATGTTTTATAGTTTTAATGTTTAGAACGTGTACGTAAAGAATTTCCTTATTTTGTATTTTACAAAGAAATCTATGTATCTACAATGTTATCCTTGTTATAAAAGAAAGCTCTCCATTTTATTGCAACCTTGTAGACAACATGAGTTGACATCGAAATGTAAATAATTCATACATGGTGAAATATTTAAAATAGACCACTTAAATAGCTCCTTTTTTTTGGCGATTGTAAAGAAATAAATGGAAAATATGTTTTTGTAATCACTCTACATAAACTCTGTTTGGTACCTCTTAATTTCTTCTAGCACGAATGTTTTTTTTTCTGTCACTAAAAATGGATGAGTTATTGGAGTGATCTGTCTTAAATTCATCGCCTTATATAACCAATACTGATCATTTTGTCATGTCTCCTAATTCATTCCTACGATTTTTTTATTTCTACAGGTTGGGAATATAAGTACTCTATTTGCACTTATTCTACTCATCACTGCTGTTTTGGAATTTTCAAAATATCTGTTTCATTTTATTTTGTCCATGTATACACATACAAATGAGTCTTTTTCCAAAATGGATGATGCACTAGACAACAAATGTCTTGTCTCTTCCGAGCATTTATATTTTTTTCAAAATATATCTAACAGCTGGTTAAAAACTCTATATACCACAAATGTATATGATTTCTTTAATAGTCTGCATATGAAAAATATTTATAATTTCTTTAACAATCTGCATGTTAACAAGATCTATGATTTCTTGAACAAACTTTACGAATGGTATTACGTGCAATTGAACTTTTTCTGATTTAACAGTATTCATATTTATTGGTTCTTCAATAGTTACATATTTCATACATTCCACTATTTTTAGTACTATACATTCCAATTATGGGATTTTGATCTTTGACATTGTTTATTTTACGTCTCCCTTTTTTTTTAATTTTGTTGACTTCTTTAATTTTGATAATAAATTGAATGCTAACAGGAGCGAGTATTCAAAAGGTACGATAATTGCTTATAGTATATAGAGAAATAACTGTAATTTTCACTTTCTGTAAAACTCAAATATCAAGAAGAACTGTTACGCATTCTGTCTCTAATACGTATTCTGTTAAACTCCGAAAAGTAATAAGATCACATTTCTAACTGAACATTACAGTTCTTACATCTTTTTCTCATTTTGTGTAACACATATAAGATTAACAAGAATTACGATAATTTATTTGTATATTATTAATTCTTGAAGGTTGTTATATGAATCGGTATTAATGTTATAAAAACTTATTTTTATTTCTCTTCAGTTCATGAAACCACTCTACCAACAATTTGTGGAGCAGTCAGTTTCGGTAGCAGTGGCACATGCTGCTGAAATGGCAACAAACACAACAATGAATGCCACCATCACTGCCAATGGCAAGCATAAGCTAGCGTAACATTCATTCCCTTCTTCATACCTCAGTTTTTTCGAGTCCATTGAACCGTGCATCAGTGTATCAAAATTCAGTAAGTGGCATTGCAAAATTTCATTTCAATCATACGATACGAGGCCATAAATACCCTCCTTGTTCCCTACGTCACATCAAGAGACACTTCGTTAATTGTATTAATCCCGAAACATCTGTGAACGTATGTACAGTGTATTTTTATTAAATTAATATATTTAAATTATTGCAAATTGATGTTATAGTACGAATAAAATCTATTTGGATTGTTAATCTTTGTAATTGATTACAATTGTTTCTTTTATATTGAAATATGCATGTACAACAAAAAAAAATAATGTAAGAGAAAAACACGTACTTCAAATAACAATGTAAGAGAAAAACACGTACTTGAAATAGCAATGTAAGAGAAATACACGTACTTAAAATAACAATGTAAGAGAAATACAAGTATTTAAAATAATGTTTTAAATGATTAAAATGTTCACGTGCATTTAAAGGTCACAAAAAGACGAACGTATTAAAATACTTTTCAGAAGATGAAACTGAATAACACGCACTTTGTACATTTTTGCATTGCCCTAATTACGATTTAACGTAGCTAAATTATGAATAATATAGCAAAAAATTATGTCTGTGCCAGATTTATTTATTGTACTGAATAATTTTTTTAATAAATAAAAATGTAAATATGTCACAGTGTTTTCCACATTTAACGAATTCTAAATTCACAGTAGATGTAATAACGACATTATTAATCGTACACATATGCCATGTAGATTATTATGTTTTTGTTGAACACAGAATAAATGGCAACACTAATAGATGTACGACTTCGTTCACAAAATTTTGTGAACCGAAAGTTATGTACAATATCAGTTATTATTTGCATTATTTTTCAAATTTAACTAATAGTTCGAAATTTGTTTAACGTTAATAATTTTTTCTGCATATATGTTTTATGGATATTTTAGACATAGTTAATCTTTGATATTAATTATTAATATTAATAAATAACATTTTCATAAGTGCCAAATAGAAAACAAAATTTTCAAACAATATTTCTAAATTATATCGTCTGTTTTTAGTAAAGAAAAAGGTCTAAAAATATATTGGAATTTATCTTGCCAAAGAAATATTGATGTATATATTATACATAATTCCCATTCTGTACTTAACAATAATTATTGAGCAAGCAATGTACAATTGTACCTAACATTCATTTTTAAGTACATATTACACATCCCTATGATTGTTAATGATAGCCTTGTTTAGAAACTTGTTATATATATATCTGTTTTTACATCATATAAAGGGTGGTTTTATATTTTAAGAATTATAATGTTGGGAGTAACATGATTTTATGGTGGTGGTTTAAGAAGAACATTATTCATCAAGTATTTCTCAACATTTTAATGGTCACTTTTACTGTGATATAAAATATGTTATTTGTTTTCTTATGATGTTTTAGTTGAAAAATTTACTGTCCCGAAAAAGTTTTAATATTGAATAAAAATATATCATGGTAAAGGTGACATTACAGACATTTAAAACTAATTTACCCTGAGCCATATAGTAATTTTAATTAATCCATGATACTTTTATATCTATTTAAGTATATATAGAAAATGCAAACCATGTATTACAATTAATTAATTTTACAATGTAATTGCAGCTGGGAGAAAGAAGATAATTTACTTTCTGCATGCGCGTTGTAGCTCCTAATAAATTCCGTGATAATGTAAAACACGTATATCTGTCATCATTTACAATATAATCGTAACACAACTTTGTGAAATTACAAGGAAAAAGTTTTAAGAGAACCATACATATAATTTTCAAAGCATTTTATTAAGAAATAAAATCACTTGCAATAAAAAAAACTGTATCACATCTTTATAACGAGCTCTACCGACAAATAATGTAATTTAATTATTTAATACAAACGTTTCTATATTTGTCATGTACACAACAAGTACCTTAAGCACGCTTTTGTAATAACAATATTATAATGGTAATAATGATACAGATAAACATAGTTTTAAGGTTGCGTATTGCAACAGATTTTCTTAGCTGTAATTTCTAATCGTAGTGTAAATTATTGTGGATAAAAAATAAATACATATTTTTCTATTTACAAAATACGAATATTGTCTATTCCTATCCTCATTTACATCAGATACATACAATAGCATTATGCTTCAGCCTTTGAACATTCTTTTCACCATATTTTTAAACTTTTTATCTGCCTCTTGCAATTGGGCATCATAAATGGCCAATTGTTCTTTAGCAGCATAATTGTTTGGTTCCAATGAAACTGCATTTTCTAAGTCAGCAACAGCTTTTTCCACATCTTTTAAATTTCCGTATGCTACTCCTCTTCTATACAAAGCCTTCACATTGTTACTTTCTTTGCTGAGGATCTTAGTACACAAGGAAATCGTGTGTTGATAATTTTTCCGATTTAGTTGACATCCGGCCATATTGTTATACAATACTAATCTTAAATTATTAATATCGTTTTCCAATGATTTTTCCAATCCTAAATCCGATATTGGCTCCAGTGTTATAAGTATTTTGCAAGCTTTACTAAATTTGTGGAATGCATCAATCAGCCTATGTTCTTTAAATAAACGAACACCAGTTTCTTTGTGTTTTAATGCTACTGAGTACTTTGTTTTTGGAGTCCATACCCAAATAGGCTCATACGATATAATGTCCATTAATGTTACTTCAAATTTTATAACTAAAGGTTGATCAACATCTTCAGCTATGTTTAGAGTAATTTCTCTTTTCTCACCGATGTTCATCATTTGAATCGCTCGTTCGATTTGACGATCTATTTCGCAATTTGCATCGCCAATAACTAGCGATTTCTCGCATGTGCCATCTAAAATAACCGAATTATATTTTTCTCTCAAATCCTCTACGGACGCATTAGCAACCTGTATGCTTTCAACAAAAATTTCGCAATTTGCACATTCCGTTGCTTTTTTGGAATACCGGCCAGGCTGTATCACATTTGTTGTCACTTTTTTATCCGCTGATATCCACGTTTTAAGCACCATATCGAATGTTAAACAATTACACCTATATAAAGTAATAAGGTAAATTAATCTGTCATTCAGTTATAGTTTTTATTCACGTAAGAATCTATATCGTTTATATTTTCTTACTTTTTACGCAAATAACTACAGGTACACTTTTATATTATCCGAAAACAGTATTGTAAAAAGTATAAACAATGATGTTTTCTTGTACACTCACATAACCTTCAATATCCAGAATGAATACAGTATTCACTCCCTACCGTCGCGTTTTAGGTACCGCAATAACGTCGCGTTCACATCTTTACAATCTCATGGCGCGACCAATCGCAAGACTCCATGGGAGTATCCAATCAATCAGGATGAAGATAACATAACTTCCTCTGCTCTTAAACGTCTCGCTGTATCTTCGGAGCCGCGCGAAATTATGGAGATAAGGCTATAGACATATACAAAACCGATCAAAAAACGATATCAAAGCGCATGTGCAAGCACAAGTTATTATTTAAAATATATGTAAATACATAATTTAATTACCATTTCATTGCAAATTTCATTATCAAGGAATTGAAATAAAATAAATTACCTTATTCATTTACGTATAATTAAAATTGAACTATACAACATTTAATTTAGTCCATTTTTCACTAACTACCCACAACCACTTAGCAATCTCATCATTTTTAGCTTCTACAGAGGCATCTACGATTTTCGAATTGCTGTAACAAAATTAACATTTAATCAATATTGCATTATTTTTAAATCGGTTTTATTAAGACTTACCTAATGTAAACTCCTGTTACATCCTTCAGAGATGGATCCAATGCTGTGTACAAAACAGGTTGTGCTCCTTTTATGGGTGACTTGACAAATAGCCACAGACATGTTTTTACAACGACCCGGGATAAATAGTTTTGGTTGAATCCCATGTGCCTGACTATATCTGTGTTTACAACACCTGGATGAACCGCATTGACAGTGACACCAGTTCCTGCAACATAAGGAAAAAATAGTAAAGCAATTATGATAAATATGTTTGATTTCACAACAATTATGCATTACCTTTCAATCTATCTGCTAATTCTCGTGTGAACAAAATATTGGCCAATTTACTTTGACAGTATGCTTCAGCAGGATTATACTTCTCCTCACTGTTCAAATCTTTCAATTTAATTTTCCCACGTGCATGAGCTGCACTGGAAACATTTACGATTCTTGCTGGTGCAGAATTTTTCAGAACATCTAGTAACAAATTTGTTAATAAAAAGTGTCCCATATGATTTACACCAAGTTGCATTTCAATTCCATCTTTGGTATAACTCTTTGGACATCTCATTACTCCTGCATTGTTTATAAGAATGTCTAGTTGTGAGTGTTCTGCAATCATAAATAATAACCAGTATATAATATTTGGTATGTTTCATTTTCATATATAATATCATTATATACCTTTCTTGAATTGGTCCACAAAATTTCTGATACTCTCCTGAGACTCTAAGTCACACTTTCTACAGTAAACATATTTATTCTTGCTCTGTAATACTATTTCAATGCGTGCCTATAAGAAAAGCAAAAATGAAGTAACATAAGATTCAGAAGGTGTTTTTAAAAATTGTAATTACCTCTTCACATTTGGTCATGTCTCTACATGCCATAATGACTTTAGCTTCCCTTTTTGCTAAATTGCGAACTACTTCTTTGCCAATACCTGTGTTTGATCCTGTTACTATAACTACTTTGTCTTTTAGGCTTTCTTCGATCTTGTATTCTGGTCCACTGATGTAGTCCCTACGAATATTACGATATATAAACACATGAATAGTATAAATAGTATAAATTTTTGTAATAATCGTGTTATGTTTTCAAAATATAATTTTTGTGAAAATAATTACCGGAGTAAGTAAGCCCCACCAACCAAAGCTACAGCCGTTGAATAGTAATAAAAAGGTTTTGGGATCGTGATCCGCATTTTTACAAATATTTCGTGACTAGATCTAATTAAAAATATACATATAAAGAGTACTTTCAGAATACCCCGGTATTTCCTTTCTCAACGAGCATAACCTATATATGTAATATTGTACATCGAACATAACCTAACATTTACGCGTGTAGTCTTTGGAAACTGGTTTAGTATTTGGAACTCGGTAACCAGTGACTCAAAATAAGTAGATGTTCTTGGTCTCAAAATGCTAGTAGCGATGAAACGCATCGAATCTACATCTCACATTTCATATTTTTTAAAAAATGGACACTGAAACGCCCTCACCATCTAGCGATGGATCAATGGAATTAAAGCACTTGTATTTGTATTGTTTGTATACACTCCTAACTCTACTCCTTTCCTCTCTGGTGTCAGTCATGGTGTCAGAGTGTCAGCCACTGATGGTGTCAGCCTTGTGACGCCGAGTTTGTGTCAAAACAAATGTGACTAATTTAAAAGTAATTTGTTATTCGAATTTAAATACAGTATATATTACAACACATTCTCTTTTTTATACATATCGTGATTTAATATGTGGATGCAGAAAGTATTACGGTTCACAAAGAATTGCAACATATTACAAAGGTCACTCATCCATAGAAGTACTCAGTTCTCACAAAAGGTTTTACACACATCACTAAATACAATTAACACGTGATTTATTTATATAGTTTTTCACCCACAATTTTTATTGTATTTTTCAAAAAATATTTCAATAATTTTCATCTCTAGCCAATCAATCGTCGTGCATTTACAACAAAATTATTTACTGCACCATCCTTCGCTGTTATTGGAATGTGGGCTTTTGCTAAAAAGAAAGATGAAAACGAAGCAGTTACTACTAAAGAAGTTTTATTAGGGAAGGCTGATGCCTTGTTCGATCAAGGAAATTATAAAGAAATATATGATCTTTTATCTCATTATAGAGTAAGTATATTTTTACGTGTTTACACATACAGAAAAGATTTCAGAAATATATAGCAGCAACTTTTATAGGACAGTGGAGATGTTGAAATTTTATGGCGCCTGTCTAGAGCATTATATAAAATGTCAGAGGCAGCCACTGATGTAGAAGGGAAAAAAATGGTTTATGAATCATATGATTTGATAACTAATGCTTTAAAGATAAATGAGGACCATTGGGCTGTACACAAATGGATGTCTGTCATCCTTAATAGTAAAAGCTCTTACGAAGGCATGAAAGTACAAATAAGGGAGCTATATAATGTAAAAAATCATATGCTGGTACGTGTTCTATTATGCATTGTCTACGAAGTATGTCTATTATTATAAGAAAATAATGTACAATTAAAAGATTTAAATGTGTGATATTACAGAGAGCTATAGAGCTTAATCCAAAGGATGCCACAACCATGTACATGTTAGGCACATGGTGCTACAAAGTTTCTGATCTTGCATGGTACCAAAGAAAAATTGCAGCTGTTATATTTGGGGAACCGCCGACTTCATCTTTCGAAGAAGCTCTAAAATTCTTTCAAAATGCAGAGGAAGTTGATCCCAACTTCTATAGTCACAACTTGCTAATGCTGGGGAAAAGTTATCTAAAATTGAATCAGAAGGACGAAGCATTGAAGTATTTAAAAATGGCTGCCGAATATCCAGCTAAAACTGACGATGACCATCTTGCCAAGCAGGAGGCACAGAAATTGTTGAAAGATTTATGATATGCACAAAACAACAATTTTTTTAAACGTCTGCAATAATGGTTTGAGGGCACAAAGACTATCTAGGACTCTTCTTAGATGAAAAAAGATATTTATTTAAGAAACACAGGGCGTTTGTTACATGATACTTTTATAATGTTTTGTACTGGTCTATGATACACGTACATACGAATATTATCAATTTATACAGTATATAAACGCTGAACAAGTACAGTATCATGAGCATCAAAAGCATAATTGTATTATATAATCAGTTAACAATTATTTACTCCATTGTTACAATATATTACAACGTTTTATATCTTTGATACTTTTACACATATACACTGTTATAACAAATGAAATATATATCTTGCAATTACATATAGTACATCGATTTCTAAAATAACACTTAGATTAATAAAAATGTCGCAGATAAAGTTTGTGATAGATTTTGCAGATTGACAGCAAGTCACAATTCCACAAAATAATTACGAAGTTGTGATAGTAGTATACAACATTATAATTAATATTCGAAGCGTGATAGTAATCACAATTGCACAATTCTAAAATAGCAGCAATTTTTATCTATCGATCGGGTTCTTCCTCGGCGTCAAAATCCGTTAGTTCAAATTTATTTTTTTTGTCGCTGATATATCTGCCTAATATTGGTTGCCACTGAACTTGCGCCACCCTCCGAATATGCGGAAGCGGTTGAACATGTCGATGTATTGTCCTATTTCTGGCAAAATGCGCATCCAATACGTTTCGATGGATGGCGACTGGAGTGCTGTGTGTTCCGCATGGACACATGTAATACAGCAAAACGTGATTTGGTTGCAGTGGCGTCGTATGGTATTCCCTTGGTACAGAGGAAGGAAGATTTTGCTCTGCTGGTACCATTTTTGATGCACAACGGTCTGAAACCATACAAAGCGAATATTAATTTTAAAGAATTTAAATCGCGTCGGTGTTAACATCGAATCTACGAAACCTGACAATTTGTCAAATATCAGATTTATATCAATTTTCTCTTTGCTCTCCTGATTTCAAATATACGTAAGTACACAGTATAACATCTTATAAGAATTTCAGAAAAATCTCTTTGTGGTAAAAATGTTATTCATTCTTACTAATATTCAGGTTCTTTTTTGTATTTCAGAAAGCATACGCTATATAATATAAATGTACGATAGCAGAAATTGAAAAGTCGCCTCGTTCTTCCGAATTTGATTAAATGCTTTTAGGAGAATATTTTCAAAGAATTACGCTATCGAACTGTGCAAAAAAGATTGATTTTTTATCTGCTTTATCAGACTTGTCCCTCAATATGTCCGCTACCACCATTTGTGTTTACCACCAATTTAATAGAAGAGAAACATGGAGTCTTTGAATATTACACTATGTACTACTACAACAAATAGCAAAGTGTATGAAATTAATTTGGCTGTCTTTAAATAAATTGCAAGTTCGCCAACGTCGCATACAGTGGTTCACGAAAGTGTTCGAACGCTCTTTAAATCAGACTAACTTTTTTAAAATTGGACCATACAACTTGACTTTTGATTAACAATCAGAAGCATTAATTTACTAATTGACGTGAAAAAAAATTTTGAAAAAATTGCAATTGATAGAAATTACATGAAAACAATAAAAACTTCTTAAAACTTTTTATTTCAATCCGTAATGAAAGTTTAAAATATGCGTTTTGTAAATCTATGTTAGTTATGCACATGCTGAAAATTTCATCGTATCGGTTTGACGGAGAAAAAAAACAACACGCATCGAAATATGTAAGAATCTGTAGATTTTAAGCAGAAACTGACCAAAAGTCGTTGTAGATCGTGTGTATGTTAATCAATTTCGACGAAATCTTCAGCATGTGCATCACTAACAAGTGCCATTTTTATTTTTTCATGTAATTCGTACCAATTGCAATTTTTTTAAAATCTTATCTGCACGTCAATTAGTAAATCAATGCTTCTGATTGCTAATCAAAAGTCAAGTTGTATGGTCCAATTTTTCAAAAGTTTGTCTAATTTAAAGAGCGTTCGAATACTTTCGTGAGCTACTGTATGTGTGGCGGAGGTAGCGAACGTGTTAAATTGAATGAAACAACTATAACAGCGTTTGAGAAAATTCAAGTAGAAATGAAACAATTATCAGGAGAATTCGAATTAAAAATGAACCAAGTTGACACTTTATCTACCAGAAGGCGATTAGAAAATTTTCAATAGTTGTGTTGAGGGTAACTTGTTGGTTCGTGATTCAAATAGTTATTGTCATTATTAAGTAATCATGTAATTTTGTTAAGCACTATTAAAAATGAGTAAATTTACACTTATTAGAGTAGTAAAGATGTTGATTTGGTCACGACTTCTGCACTCCAAACTCAAGCAGTCGAGCGGTTGATGTAGTCACGACTTCTGCAGTCACAATTCAAGCACTCGAGGTGTTCCTGTAGGCACGACTTTTGCAGTTAGAATTCTAATGGCACACGAAGCGCACAGTTCCGCGTTAAAATCGAAAATGTTGCCCTCCCAGCCATTTTCGGATTTTATATAGCCTCCGGGGCATCTAAGATTGCCACCAATGACGTGTCAACCATTGTTAATGCTCGGCACACAGATCCCGGTTCGTCTACCTGGCGTTTGCCGCGCGAGCTTTGGTATTTGCTGTGTGACTGCCACTACAAAGCAGTACCTGGATAAATTGGGACCCCGGTAATCTGTTTGTCTTTGGAGTATTGCTACCTCTATACTCACAGAACAGAATGCGCGGAGTTCGACACGTATTTTGACCGGTTCTTGCAATGCTATGTAACTTTGTTAGTCATCGAGCAAAGATAAGAATACAGGGAGGAAAAATGCAATTCCGTTTATTAGTCATCGAAGAAAGCAAATACACCGTTTGCGTTTATAAGTTACGGTCGCGTTCTTTAATAAATAATAATTTACGTACCCTACGAAACATAGAAAGCCTGTACGATAACACTGGGCTGTTGAGACAGCGACAACTATACGCGTACTTTGATACAGATCCATTCGACGGCGGGGGTGTATACTTCATTATCCTATTCGTCGTTCGAACGAACATTTTTTACAGAGTTCCTTATCGTCTATCAATTACGACGACGCCGCTGATTAGTCTATTACGCGTGAAACACGTTTCTTGTACGTTTATTCGTCGTCGAACTAGCAAGTTACAATTAAGTTATTCGTCGATATGATCGTTGCACGATCTACGCACTCGAGGGGTAATTTTCGAGCAATACAGCTCTGAGTATTTTCGTGCACGGGGAAGGTTTAGAAGGAGGAGGACCCAGAAGTTTTGGGACCGAAGGGGTGGACGCGGGGTGATGAATCAGCCTCGAGAAACCCGAAGGAAGAAAGCGAGGAAGTTATGCCGCTTAAACCTATCGGGCTTACGACTCTAGCTTTACGTAGAACGGGTACAAACACGTACTGTATAGATTAATATAATAATACTTTCACCGAATATCTAATTTACCATTGAAATCTCACGCCGACTTCTCCACACGACTATTTGAACTACAAACACTCTATCCTTAATTTCCTCGATTTCTACATTCGTTGAAATCCCAACATGGTAACTCAAGCTCTTCCGCTTCCTCACAGTCGCCCTTCTTCAACAATCGATTACAACTTTCCATCAAGACGAAGCACGATCGTAACAATCCAGATATACGTTCACAGGCTACCGTCTAGAAGATTACGTTCTAGGAGCATCGTTTGCTCCGTTAAATAACAAAAGATTATTTTACAAAGCTCGCCAGGACTTGATCGGATCGCGATTAAGCATATGATGAGCTCTCTATCAGATATCGTTATCATGCGCGTTAACTTTGCAGACATTTCGCGTTGAATTGTCCTCAGCTACGAAGCTGAACGATCCAGATCTCGTTTCGCGAGTTCGTCGACTCCGAGGTATACTTTTTCTGGCATGTATTTACATCACTGTACGCCGAAACTGCGAACGTACTTGCGGAAACGTTTATTTCATTTATTTGCACGTGTACTCTTCTGTGCGTTCGGTGCACGTCTCGCAATGCACTCGGCAGCACCAATGAAACTTGCATCTGCACTGCCATGTCCTCGTGAACTGGTGCGTGTTGTAGCCGCGACCGCAACACATCAGGTCGCAGCCATCTGTTCCTGAAAAAGTAAACCATATTGTTATCAAAATTAACACGAAAAACAGTTAGATTTATCATCGCATTCGCTTGAACCGATTTTTGTAAAACCATAACGGCTAAAGTTGAATAGAAAGGTTCAGAAAGGTGTACTTGTAGTAAAATACCAAGCCAAATTCAAAGCAAATAGGGATGAAATTTTGCTCCGAGCAAGTTTTGCCACCAAATTGACAGTCTTTTCCTCGCAAAGTGTAATACAAACAGTGCGCAAAATTTGCCCCAACTCCTTTGGCTACTAATAAAACAATTAACAAAATATAACTCAGTGTCATTGTTCAAAACGTTTATACTAAATGCTTATATGTACTTCCTCCGCATGGACGGCAAGAGAGGGTATGGGAGGTGTTGGAAGATGAGGAGGGAGGTGAGGAGTGGATGAGGATGGTGGAAGAATGGAGAGAGGGTATAAAATGAAAGAGTTAGGATGGACGATAAGCGACCGGAAGGGGGGTCCAAGGCTAGGGAAGGGGGGAATGGTTAGGGATATAAGGAGGAAGGGCATTACTGTAATATGATGTAATGTAAATAGTGTAAATAGCGACTTTTTGTAAATAGGTTCTTTCGCTCTCTCTCTCTCTATCTATCTATCTATCTATCTAGTATAAGTTTAGAATTAAGATAGAATCTAAGATAGTAATAAGACTAGTTGTAGGAGCGGGATGATGAGGTAAAGCGGAAGAAGATGAAACTGTAAATGATTGTAACCTTTAGGGGAACCAATAAAGTTACTACTACTACTTTCTCCGCATGAGGAATACCTTGCTCCACAGGAGGTACAAGACTATCATTCATTATGCATAATTATTGTTAAACAGCAAAAAACAAAAAAAACTCCGAAACACGTATCTCTTATTTTAGAGAAAAGATCACACACCCGAGTTCATATTAAAACAAATTAACAATAAATAAGAGAAACTGCAAAAATAATTCGAATGTTTAATATGTTTCGTAACATGTAACAAATAGGTTTCGTTAAAATTTTCACGCGCGACTGAACTTTCCATTCAAAAACACCTAATTTAGAATACAATTGAATGTTTTTCAACCTCTGGTTTGCGAGATATCTCAAAAAATATGGTTTTGATTCTCAACTTTAAGAGAAGTTTTCACCCCTTCAATGTGGATGGTTGTCGATAAAAAAAACATTTGCCAAATATTTTTCGAAGAACTGTGTCTCACATAAGTTTCATAAAAATCGACTTGTGTTACTTGAATATGTTCCTTTGTACGGTTCCTTTCATTTATGACCAACTTATGTTGCCAAGTACATTGCTAAGAAGAGATGCACGGTGCAGACTATATGACCAATTATATTGACTGTTATTTTTCCATATGATATATTGTAAAGTTGTAATTGCGTGTGGCATTTGGTTCGATTTGATTCGTTTTACCTTTGCTAGTCCGGTTGCAATATCTGCCCTGCGTTCCCAGGCTGCCTTGGGCCAAATCCGGCTCGCAGTAATTAGGGGAAGGTTGCAGAAAAACCAGCTCGCTTCTCTTTGGAATTCTTTTCTGTCCTATGGCCGATCCGCCGTTAGATTTCGTCCGCTTCAACACCAAGTGCGGCCGCCTCAGTTTAATTGCTTTCTTTGGGGGTTGCCGATCGTGACGAGACTTCCCAATGTCGTTCGGTTTCCCTTGGGTTTTCGCATCGTTCCCCAAAATCGGCACCATTTCCGCTGACGTTGAATGCAGCGTGTCTAAACTCTGCATCAGATAAAATTCAAGAAAAATAATTCATAAAATAATCACGAAACAGTACTCTAACTGGGCTCTCAAATTCATTTCACCCCTTGACATACAATATTGTTTGAGTAAATGCTATTTCTTTCATTCAAAATTCAAATAGAAGTTTCTTATTTTGTTGTCAATGTTCAAGCAACGAAGTAAATGTAGACGTACAATGAAATGATTGTACAAAGAAAATGATTATGTACAAAGACGCAGAAGATTTAGAAAAGTGAAGAAAATTATGTGTTGAGTGTATTTATTTCATGTTGATTTTTAATTAATGGTGTATGAAAATCGCTTTTGCTTTGCAATTGATATTTTTAAAATGGATTACTTAAATCCTTACACAGTTACACCTACAAATATTAAATAATTACTGATCTAGTCTCCTAGATAGTGCCCTTAATTAGGGGTTGATACTTTTTTCGTTTTACTTCGCTAAAAGTAAAAAATTATCAAAACTCACTTTACACAAATCATACCATTTTATAAACACAAAAAATGTATTTGTTAATCAATCAACCACTAAACTACTACTAATATATCATACTTTTTATACAAATATGATGGTACATAGAAAACGGTATGCTTTTTTTACGAAGTATAAAAGAAATTTTCTTTTATAAAATGGATGTTCATTGAAACATTTTCTTATACTCATAGTACACGTACAATATTAATGAACATAATTGCAATTAACCCTCGACTGACATCCTTTAATTCTTCAATATCCGAAACACCGTGTGGCCGCATATTATTTAATCTTTTAAAAAAAATCTTTCTTGATGCACTATGCAATTTATGGTACAGAAGAAGAATAAAAATTTGTAAGCTGTTTTAATATTCTATATTTTTACGTCTGTAGACAAAAGTATTCACAGAATGTCACTAGGATTAAACTTGACTGGAAACGGAGCGGTAAAAGATAGCTTCGCATGCACCAACGAATTTGCAATTTTTTACGAATTAAGCACGTTTTTGCGATACGTTGTTTGATCAAGTGTTGCAAATTACCTGCATCGTAGGGGGTGGTGGCGGTGTAATTGCCACCACGGGCCTGGCTCTGTAATACTTCTTCATGAGAGCATCGCCGATCTGGCGAAAACTAGGCAATGTTCGCCAGCAGGTTCTCACGGTGCAGGAGCCGGACACGCCATGGCATTTGCATTCCGTTTGCAGGAGGGCTTTAACTATCTGCAAAGAAACAATAGTCGTGTTAACTGTAAGAAAGTCGAATCGCGTGCATCGCGCGCCGTGTAATTTCGACTAATTTCGCATTTGAGATTATACCAGACAGCTTCGAGTAGCATTAGCAGACAAACGTGTGATTATTCCTGTTTCGGGGATGTATCTATACAGTCGGTGTTTTAAGGCTTCAAAGTAATCGTAATTTCCATCGTTACCGCCAGGAACGGAAACTTTCGCACATCATTTTTGGAAGCCGTTGTTCGGTACATGATCCTTCGCACGAGGGATCGATCTATCGTGTAAAAGGCGACGCGGAGGTACTAACTACATGCTCATTCTTTGTATTCATTGTGTATTGATCGGGGCACAGTTAAAAACTGGTTTATATTTCAACATATCGACACAAAGAAACAAACAGGGAGAGAAAGAAAGAGGCCCAGGCGGGTTGAAAGAAATCGGCCGGTCATAAAGAATGCGGTACGGCAAGCCGATCGACGTTAAGAATAAATCGTAAGCCCTGCACACGTCTATAACCACGGTAGATCGCACGTACGTACGCTCATGTGGAAGAGAATGAACGATATATACGCGTTTTTATTGCCGACTCGATAATAAAGCCCATCGGACAAGACAAGAAAGCTCGATGAACTTTTCCCAATTAAGACGCCGCCGCAATTACCTAAGGCGCAATACTTTTTCACTAATATTTCGTCTTGACCCATCCTATCGACCTTCGTCCTATTAAACTGCATTATTCTCTGGTTAAACGCAATTATTTTTGGCCCTTGGCCATCACACAATTGGCTGAATTTGGTTTTGTTGCTAAGGATAAATCGATCGGCGTTGTATGTAACTGTCAATTGGTGAGGTACGGTCGTAGACAGTATAAAAGATGTTAAACGATAATCTGGTCACATTCGATGTGAAGTAAAATTTTAAGTAAAATTGGGTTGTGACATAAATGAGTTTGGTCATACGCAATGTTTACCAAAAAGATTACAAGTAACTTCTTGTTAATTAATCACAGTTGTACGCATTGTTAATAACTCATGACTAGACTAAATGAAACTAGAAGAACATGAATGAACCAGAAAATTCAAGAAGTGAAATATAAAATTATAGGAAGACACTGCCAGAAGGAACAAAGAACCCCGCACTAATCATATGGAAAATCTATCCCGGTAAAATCAGTTGGATTTTTCAAATGTTGCCGCTTTTGATTTACTGAACTAAAGATGTAATGGGCATAAAGATCAATAATGGACAGTTATCGAGTTATAATCAGTCAAACATGACAAATTCGAGCTACCGAATACTCAAATCTCGGGAAGTATATTTACTTTACACGCTTGCCGCACCCCCACTCTCGCCACCCCATTGCTTCGATTTTCAAGTTGCGCGACCTATATGAAGTTGGCAACATACTAGCGTCATTGCTGCCGAATGCTATTACATTCTGGCATTTCTACGTCCGATATTTATATTATTGATATCAGTGTATTCCATACATTTTGGTCCCCATACTGTTTGGTAATACATAATAAGATCATTTTTTTATTAATCCACATACACACACGCACGCACACAAACACACACACACAGCAGAGAGGGTTTGGAGTCAAAATATACTACAGGAGTGACGAACCGTGAGGTCCTTATCTCTGCTGTGACACGCAAATATTTTTGTGAAAGATTTCTGTTCACAGACCTTTTCAAGGTCATTCAAAATTCAAAAATAATGGCACCGCCTAACAAATTTTGTGAAACCCTACTATTTTTGTTTCAAACATTTTTCCAAAAAATAAATACTTCCCGAGATTTGAGTATTCGGCAGCTCGAATTTGTCATGTTTGACTGATTATAATTCGATAACTGTCCATTATTGAGCTTTGTGCCCATTACATCTTTTGTTCAGTAGATCATAAGCTACAACATATGAAAAATCCAACTGATTTTACCGGGATAGATTTTCCATATTATATTGGAAAAACCAGCTCGGCAGTCATTGGTTAGTTATTATAAAATATTTGCGACTCAAAGTTGGATAATATTCACGCTGTACAGACTCTGAAGCAATCGCTTAGTCTGCCTCGGAGGGATTAGGGAAATTACACGGGCCCCTATTAACCGCGGCTCTCTACCTGATTGCTCGGTATAGTTAGGCAAGCTCGGAGCTCCACACAAACCTAAATAGGGGTATTAACAGCGTGAAAAGATCGGAAACCCCCGGATTGGATTTCAAGTTCCTTTTTTCGTACATTGTGAATGATGAATAGGCCGCGCGATATGAATAATAACAGGCGTTACTCACCTTTCTTCCAGCTTTATTATTATGAAGGTTCATCAGGCTTCTCGCGTCGCCCTCGACCTCCCTCGCGTCCAGAAACCTACGCGCGAACCTAACATTAAATTATAATATTAAAATCCATGCGTGTATAACATCTGTCGTGACGTACAACGTGTCAAGGAGGTTTTACACGCACGTGGCTCACCTGCGAAGGTAGCCACGATGACGAATTCATTTAGGATCGAGTTAATTATCTTACCTCATCCCGTAGGTGACGTCCGCGCTGCAGCCACCCCATTCCCAACCATTCGGTGGCAGCTCCTTTCTCGTTCTGCTGGAAAATTAATGATTAAGTTAAGCATTTCAATTTAGCATCGAATCAAGCGTATTTCATTTCCGCAATTAAGTAATTGATTCTGCCAAAAGTTTCTTTGTCAATGTGCTTGTTTAACCCTCGCACAGCGAAATATTCTCATAACTAGACTGTGGATTTTTATGCAAAATAAAAATTGTCTAGGTTAATTGCATGATACAGGATCCACCTAGACATGTATCTATTTTCGTAGTCATTCTAATGAATTGAAAATAGTACAACAGTACTCATTCTTGCAGTGACTGTATAAAATCCACAGTCTACTTACAACTACGGCTTTAATCTTTCCATTGTTTCTCATGCAGCAGTTCTCTTGATTAATTCGCTAGGAACTGTGTAATTGAATGACGATTTTGATATTCTGGGACAAAATAGACTCGAACTCCGCCGTCGGAGGGTTATAATATTGTATATCAGGTTGGTAATACATATATGAGTGACATCATTTCTTGAACAGCATTTAGAAATTGATTTTTACAGTAATATTGTTGTGTCGTGTCGAGGCTCAAACTGCAATTAGTAAGCCGCTGAGATACGCCTCAAAAGGAATGATCGAGTTTCTGGATAATTGCAGAACTTTAATAAACGGTGTGAAGAACGGTATACAAAGATATAAAGCAGAGGTTGACTAAATGAAATTCGACTTGTTCCGACTTTCGATTCTAGTTCGCGGCTGGTCTTGCAACGAAGGCATATGAATAAGGGAACCTCTTGGGGGTGAAAATTCCCTTCAGCGAATACTACATAGTGGGTCCTTAGCCAATAATACAATTTGAGGGAAGCTCCAAAACGAACTCTAAACGAGGACAACGTCCATAGAACCTATAAATCAGGCTTAGGGGCGCAGGCTCCTGGCGCTATGTGTAGGCCTACCGCTACGTCAGTGCTACGTAAGTGGCATTGAGAGCCGCAAGATCAGGCTGACTTTCCTAAGGAAATCGACTGATATTTCCCGGTCGTAATCGAGTCATAAAACAATCAATTCGTCAAAGAGATGCTAGAAAGACTCTAAAAAGCGGTATCGTCCAGAATCGATCGCAGTGTAGATCCAAACCGAAATTTGTGTGTCTATTTTTGGAAAAAATTGAGAAATCACAGAATAAACAAATGATGTAGAGTGAACTTATTATTTATAAACAATTCACAGTTAATATTTTAAAATATCTATATATTTTGATCAATTTAAACTTCGTCAGGAATAGTTCATCAGAAATATTCGAACCACGAATAGTAGTTCACAAAAGTATTCACTCGCTCTTTAAATCACAATAACTTCCTTAAAATTTGATCAAACCACTTGACTTTTATTGAGTAATTAGAAACATTGATTTAGTAAATCACATGCAAAAAAGATTTTGAAGAAATTTCAGCTAGTAGGAATTACATGATAAAATACAAATGGCACTTTTTAAAACTTTATTATTTCAGCCCGTAATGAAAATTCAAAATATGCGTTTTGTAGATCTATGTTATTTACACATATCCTGAAAATTGCATCGAAATCAGTTAACGAACATATGAGCTACAAGCGGTTGAAAGTGGTGATAATCGCAGTTTTTCACGACTTTTAGTCAATTTCTGCTTAAAATCCATAGTTTCTTACATCTTTCGATGCACGTCGTTTTATTCTGCGTTTACCGATTTCGATGAAATTTTCTGCATATGTATAACTAACATAGATCTACAAAATGCATATTTTAAATTTTCATTATGGGCTAAAATAAAGATGTTTCAAAAAGTGCCATTTTTATCTCTTCTTGTAATTCCTACTAATTGCAATTTTTTCAAAATCTTTTTTGCGCGTGATTTACTAAGTCAATGCTTTTAATTGCTCAAAAAACGTCAAGTGGTTTAGTCAAGATTTAAGAAAGTTATTCTGATTGAAAGGGCGGGCGAATACTTTTGTGAGCCAGCGTATATTATTTTAGTTAAATTCGCATAAAATTCATTTATGTAATCAATTTAAATATTTATAAATTTATAGATACATTGTCAAACTTAGTACACTTTATTTCTATTTTCGGATCGAATAAAATGCATACGTTTAAATATTTCGAAAGAAGAAAAAAAATGGATTCTCACCACTTTCACAATAACCGGTCCATATATTGAAAAGAGTTGAACTTATTATGATTAAAGAATGCAAAAGGATTAACGGAATAATCAGTATTTTGTCTTTTCAGGTATGATTTTCTTCTCTATATTACTTTGATATTGTTCGATTTTCTGGGGGTTGTAATGTGGCAATCAAGGTGTTACTATTACTAGGCGGTGTTTCCGATGGCAGTGGGAACTAGAACGACCTTCGTACGCGTGTCTAGGAGTATGAGGTAGGAAGATTTTGACGGAGCGAATAAAATAGAAAGGCGAATAGAATAGTTTACCTTATGGTAGGCTCGCAACCGCAGGCCGTGATGTTGCCCCTGCTGCAAGCTGCGGTCACAGCGTACGTTACACCCGCTGAACTGATTGCGTACGTGAAAGCTGCTTCCCTGCTTCCTGAAATAGATCAGGGAGAAATTTCCTGTTAGTTCTAGCTTCGAAGCAGGTCTGTCCAGTTTGTGCGGTAGGTAGGAAACGTGTACAGGGATTTCATGCTACGGGAAACGTGGTTTACCTCCAAGGACAACGCTGTTACCATTATCAACCAGGAGGCTTCGAGTTTTGTTGCACAATAACAATAATTGCACTATCGCCTTTACATGCCACCCTCCCCCCTCTCCTCGTTATATGTGTTATAGTTAACACTAACCGTACTGGTGTATTATGTTGTTTTGTAGAAATTGTAAGACTGAATTTATTTAGATTTCTCGCAATTTTGACAACAATGTGCGTTTGAATGAAAAGGTTTATTTAATGATTTATAAAGTAAGCATGTTCTTAAATTTAATAATCGTAAAATACAAAACGTGAAACCGGTTGTGGGAAGGTTAATATTACAGCTTTCGAACTGAAGCATTGTAAATTTGATCAACGTATTCTTCTTGTACGACCAATGTTGTATATTTCAAACATTTTATCATTTGACTGTGGATTTTATGCATTTATGTTAAAAGCGAGTAGATGAAACACAGAATAGTAAAAACATGAGAAATTATTAAGCAAAGTAATCAATTTCCATTTCAAAGATGTTTGTTAAAATCGAGGTAGAAGATTTTTATTTTGCATAAAGGGCCACAATCTCGTTATCATAATTTTCTGGAGATGCAGGTAGATAATTAAAAATATTCTTTAGAATCATTAAGGTGTACAGACGTCGCCCTTAATGGGTTAAGTGAATCGTTGCACTTAAAGACTATTTCAAAAATCCACTTCAAAGGCTAAGAAAGTCCTCTGCATGTATCTTGAGACTTGACTGCGAACCGCTATGCAAAATAAAAATTATTTTCATTAAATGCAAGACGTAGGAACCGAATAGGAATTTATTTCTCTCCTTAGTGATTTTATTAAGTCGTAAGAAACGTATTGATATTCTTAAATGTTTTTAATCTTCCCGGTGTTTGAAATCACACTCACCCATTTTTATCATACATGTATAAAATACACAGTGTACTTGTTACACACTGACACAATTCTGCCGACGCTCGTTCCAACAGAACATGCAGCTCTTAATAATCTCAAAAAGGTTCTTCGATTTCGCATTTCAGTTTGGCTGGTGCATACACAAAACGGATTTAACCTGCGAGCCGATCAGCATCATTCCGCCGACAAGCATGATCCATCAACGGTGCGAGCCCACACTGTCCCCCGGCATTTCCGTCACACTAATTTACAGCCATCCGACACACACAGGGCCGCGTAAAGCGCGAGCACAATTAATTACCGGCGCGCAGCTCTTTCAGCTCGTTTGCCATGCTGAAATGAGTTACCGCGCGCGTTCCTTTCTTCTCTCGGTCGTAGTGTGTAGACGCTGACTATACGTATTTTTTTCCCCTCCTTTCTCTTTTCCGCAACGGCAACGGTCGTCGTTCCCCGACACCTACGCGATACTGTCCCGTGTCCGAGTTGATTCGCGTTCCCTTGGCAGCCATCAACCTCGGCAGCCGGCTTTAATTCGAACGTCAGGATCGCCTCTCACACCGACGCCTAATTATCAAGCGCAATAAAACCGGCGAACACCCCCCCCCCCCCCGCCCCCTTTTCGAGGCGAACCTGGAGGCGCGATTACACGCTTTGACAGTGCAATTTTCACGGTCGATCGGATCTTATCGCGATCTTGTGGCCAGAAAGATTGTCGCAATTTTTAATCCCGCTCGGAACAGGGTGGTCCGCAACTGATACTTGGCCCTTCAAGCTTTTAACTACTGTGTAGAGATCGTATATCGTCGAACACTTGCAAACTGTATTAACTATTAACACATTATCGCCAGTGATTATTTCGTCATTTTTTTTAAGTCTATGGTCACTATGGTCCATGGATAAGGATTTTTAAATAAATCCTTCGGTAGCAATAGCAATTTTAATCGTGACCAATAACTGACCCCTCTCCCCTCCTTATAACGTAACCTAATACTATTGTGTAGAGATCGTATAGCATCGAACACTTGCAAACTGTATTAACTATTAACACATTATCGCCAGTGATTATTTCGTCATTTTTTTGAAGTCTATGGTCACTATGGTCCATGGATAAGGATTTTTAAATAAATCCTTCGGTAGCAATAGCAATTTTAATCGTGACCAATAACTGACCCCTCCCCTCTCCCTATAACGTAACCTAATAATTTCGTTTGGGATTAATATAAAAATTATGATTTTTAAGCTTTCTTTTATCACCACGCGATTATTGAAAATCCTATTAACAGGCTTCCGAAGATGGAGTGTTGACACTAGAACTACTGAGCCCTAAACGGGACTGATGTATATTCCTTCACAGATAGTAATAGGATTGAATTCATTCAGATTGCATAGGATTTTTATTGTAACATGTACTTGAATAAAGAAGTATACTAAACAATTTCTCAACAAAATATTCCTACAATTTCACGAATTAGGTAGAAGGTAGAAAGACTGTAAAATCCATCATTTTGACGGGGTGGTAGGTCTATGTGTTGCAAGTTGTGCTATTATAAATAATGTAGTGGATGAGGCTCCCGAAGGGGATTAGTTAGAGCTAGCAACCTAGCCCTCTTGCTCCTCTGATATTCAATTTGCAGCTGCTCGGTAATTTACAATCTCTAGGGAGTACTGCAGAAGTTGACACTATATTGTAGGCGATCTTTACTCAATAACTAATAACTGGAAACACATAAGCAGTCAATAATTTCGTGACTTTAGCATGGGACTCTAATTGAAAGTACTTGAGAAGATCAGCTATGCAGAAAATAGGAATTGAGTGTAGGGACATGAACGTAAGGATCCGTAACTGTTGAACTAATCAGTTTGTCATCTCATAACTGATCACACGTTGCAGATATGTTACTAGTCAATAATGAGGTTGATTATTTAGAGACATCGATAGTAAACAAAAAATTGCACAGAAACGCAGAGGATTATAAACATTATAATTACGAGTCATTGTTAGATTGCGGAAATTTATGTAAAATCCGGTGCATCGATTGCAGGAAACAGCGATCACAATTCACAAGCATTGATGCTCCGTAAAAAGAAGAATAAGAACTCAGTGTAGCAGGGTTTTCGTTTAACAATTGACTGTTTCAATGTATTAGGAGCATAACTTAATTCGTAGCCCTTTCTTCGTGAATGTGCTGATTATTTCCAATCATTTTGTCGAATCTAATCTCCATCATTATCCTAAGCTTTCATTAAAATAACAATCCGAACATTTGAATTTTATTAAATAAACCCTCAGTTATCTTATTTCTTTAGACTTTAGAAGGTAAAGCATTTTCGTTGCTAAACAAAACCCATTCAATCATATTCACGTTTCTACCAGACATTGTGTTATTTCCATACATCACAGTTCATTTGTCTAGGGTTAAAGCAATCAGAACGCAGATTTTACAGTCTAAACTTTATGTTGACCTCAGCGAAGCCGCTAACGAAATAAATAAATATCACGACCCCAGTGTCTATAAATCATTTTTCTCAAAACGTTCATTTACGCAAAGATCCGCAAACTACTGGCAGCATTGATTATCCCTTGGACTCGACGTGGCATGACGCGGGACGAATAATAATCGTCCGGGGACTGACAGTTCTATGAATTTTTCTCGGGTACTTAATATTTCAAAGCGACACGGTTCTACCATTAAGAACGTCAGAGATTGCGAGTCGACTGTTGGTGTCGATGTTGTTGAGCAAAGATTTGCCGTTTAAGTACATCGTCGAGGCTATCGCAACGTTTGGAATCGCTTGTTGCGACAGCGCAATAAAATTGTTGGCGAAAACGAGACTCGTCAGGAGTGGTGGGAACGATTATACTTACGCCGCGAAATTTCGAAACAGAGCGTGGACGTCGCGAATATTCACGCTCTTCCCCGATTTACATAGTTTTGCACGGCTTTGCACGATTTTGCACGGTTTTACACGGCCGATGAAGAGCGAGTCGGCTGATGAGGAGCACCGAGGATTGAAAAGATCCGATGAACTGTAATTACAGCGGATCTTCCTACACGCGGTTGCACGATAATACTACTTGAGCCGATGTTTGTTATGCCCACGGTTATAATTCATAGTGACCGACGCGCGCCTTCTCGTCCGCCGTGCATATTGTGAAAGTAAATATACATAACCTCTGTATACATATATGTACGAGCACGAGCAGTTTCGCGAGTCATTCGGTGCCATTTTGCCATTAGTCGCGATCACGATTGATATACTTGTATTAGATTGTTGCACACGAAATGTTCCATTTTTAACAGCAACGTTAAACAGACATCACTTTTTTTCTTAATAAAATCGATGAAAGTCAGCTCCATTGTAATCAATATATTCTGTCAACGAATTTACTAAATTCTCAACTGTATTACGGTTTACATTAAACTCACGTTCTTCATTTTTACAAGATTGTCATCTCCATTTTTCAGTTTTGTATACCATCAGCAAATTGTGCGTTTATTTACTATCACTAGATTGCGAACATTATGCATTTATGGTAAGAATGAGTAAATGCATTTTAAAACAGCATACATATAGTTTATAAAAACTAGCTTATAAAAATTAGGAAAGTTACAAAGAAATTTCTGTTTGGCCTTTTGTTTATTGTAATCGATGCAAAGAATTTTTATTTTGCATAAATATCTGCAGTTTATTGCATTTTGACAAAGATTATATTACGCTATCGTAAATATGCCTATTTTTCTTGTGGAGAGACGTGGAGAATAGATTTTTGAATAACTGTATTTCAGAAAATCTTGATCATTTTCTTTTAAACAGTAATATCAGAAGAAGTTGTTACGCTATATAATTAACTGGATTATGGACAAAATTGCTGTCGCTTGTGGACAATTCATTAAGAAATTCTCAAATGTTCCTGGATTATATAAAGCATTTTTATTTTAGTATTTAATGGTATGTTTCAATGAAAACATGTAACAGTGTATTTGTTTGCTCGTGGAATTATTTCTGAAAAGTGTTTTACATTTAATCCGTTCGATGTTTGTAAATTAGAAGTTAAAGTTAACAGAGAAGCGATTATCGTATACGGTTTCGAGTAAATTAAATGAAAGGTACAATTGGAATTTAGGTAACTAAATTTTTCTATACGGAGAAATGCGAGCCCGGATTGAATACGAGCCATGTCAACGATGCTCGCAAAAATGTATAATACATCCTGCATCAACGTGAAAACACTAATCGGAATGACATGAATAATTCATGTTTAATAATCATATAGAAAAGTACGCTCGATGATAGGCGCATCCACTTTACATGCATTCGAAAAGTGCCGCTTTCGTCTTCACACATCAATTTTGTTCACGGGCCGGTGTACTTCATTAAAATTCTTATCGCCGAAAAGATTAAATCACATCTTCATCATTTTGTTTTATTCCAGTGATTTGTAGGACGTCATGAAGCAATTTTATAGTAATTTAAACCGTGACTGCGGCCAATCTTTGTTGTCGCCGAATATGGTGCTTACTTTTGAAAAAAATCGTACGCCAGCTTATAATTTTTCCTTTAATTTGCAATTTCATTCTAATTTCATTCTAACTATTATTCTTTGTTTTTCTGGCAATTTATTCGTTTTTTTTTACAAAAAAATCTCTATTTATCATTGGAATCATATGTTAAGCCACAAATGTAGAAAAAGATGTTGAAAACTATTCGTTCATAAAAAATTCATCAAATTTGTTATCCTCCCTTAAGCTTTATGGTTTATCGATTTGTCTAGACTTAAACTTTAATCTTTTTAACGAGCGAATGTTGACTGAGGATCTTTATGCAAAATAAAAATTATCTACATCCACTGTACGACACAGAGGTTAAATTAAAATGTATTTCTTCTTTCAACAGTTTTAATAAAGTGCAAAGATTGTAACAATATCTTAATTGCTTCTAACATCTTCATAATTCAGTGTTTCAGCTAGTCAATTTTCTCATAAATGTGTAAAGTTCGCAGTCTAATAATAATCGCGCCATAAGAATCCATTGTAGCACGGTCTTCATTTAAAAATTGACCGTTTCAATGTATTAGGTGTACAAATTAATTCATAGCCCTCAATTCGCGAACCTTTTGATCACCTATAAACATTCTATTGTCGAATATAATCTCTAATTTGGTGGATAACAAATAGTGAATCTCTAATTTGGTGGATAACAGATTTTAAATAAAAAAAACAGTACTACCGATTGATTATGAATTACTATTAATCTATGCAAGTGGCTCTAACAATTTGATCACCCACTGCACACATAGCTCTCAAGTCAGAAATCATAGAGGTGTATATCATCCAAAAAGATTCCATAGAACATAGATGAAAGGCACTATAGTGGATGATACAGTAGCCGGAAGGTTAACGATTTCGAAAACCCTCATTCGTAAGGGGTGAACATATAATACGAACCCGAGGAAAGTCGTCACGTTGCTCGCAGGCCGTCCCAATTAAATCATTCTGTCGCTCTCGGTTTTACTCAGTCGCGCGAGAATGACGTGCGAACGCAACAAGATACGTCAGGAACTCTTAGATAAAGTGCATCGCGTGCAGCTGCCTACACACGTGGAACGCGATGCGGCTGCAGAGAGCAGCCGTGGTCTTATTGTCGGTGGTGGCCGCCGATGCATCATCCTCGTCGCGCGATGCAGTACAGAGTATAGAATATAGAAGAGTTCAGAGTATAGTGCACAGAGAGAGCATAGAAGGAAGGAAGGAAAAGGAGATCGCGTTCACGCCCGTTATCACGCCGGGCGCCATGATCGCTCGGGCAGCTCGTGGTCACGGGTTATAACGCGGCCGAGATCGGTATCTCGCTGCGATCGGCTCGCTGATTTATAAGACGCCAGCGGAGAGATCGGTATCTGCCGCTCGTTCCCGCGTGTCCCGATGCGTCCAATTTATGTAGCACGCGACATCCTCGCCGAGTCGAAAACAATCGGGATCTCAGCCGCCATCGCTTACCGTTTAACATGGAATACGCGATCTATTCTCATCCTCCTCCGATGCCTAACATTCGCTAATAGGGAGCCATGGCACAGTGGTTCGCAACGTCCTTTCAAATCTCTGGAGCTTAATGCGTTTGCTACCAGATTAGCCCGTGTGCCATGCCTTTTTTGAATAGTAAACGAAAGGGTGGTAATGTGGCCCTCATTTTATATTTCTTCATCAAATCTGACGCATAACTTAAATAAGTCATTTTTGGACCTCTTATAAAAGTAAGAGTATTATGGCCCCGTGACAGAAATCAAGGTTTAACTTCGACTTAGGGGAGAAAAAATTTTAAACTTTTCTGAATGTAATAATGTACAATTCGACGAAAATACGATAGAACTTTAAATTCGAGTGAAGTTTCTCGATTTCAAGCGCGTTTGACACGTTAGAACGCCGCCATATTGCTTTGTACTTACGCGTTATCCAATCAGCAGAGCTGCTACGTACAACCACAAGCTCATATAAGAAGAAAAGTGAGTTACAAAAATTTAAAGGAGGTTTGATTAAGTTATTATAAAAAACAATTGGGTATAGAAAATCGGCAACAACGAAATGGAATTCTATTTCGGTCTAACGAAAATTAATAGAGTCTGACCATATTATACTACAACGGATTAACATTGTTTACTCAAAATCTTAGTACAAAAGCAAATGGTGTATTCATAATTTTTGAGATTTAATCGGCATCGCCCACATTGTTGCACAATGCTAATCTTAAATTATTGTCGTCTCCCAATGATATTTGTATTTTGCATTTATATAAGATATTACTCGAATACTCCCACGGAAATGAATTTTTCTGTAGAAACTTATTAAAAATGATATTCGACGATCTTATTTATGAAGCTCTTAACGACTGATACTTTCGACTTTCACGTGTAATTCACTGCAACAAAACGTAGACTTTCACCTTTGTGGATTTGGCTGCAATTTTCCTGTATCATACGCTGTGTCAATGGCAAATTTTATATTCTGCATAGTTGATGTACAGCCAAAATGCAACTGTCCAGCGAAACCCGTGTGTACACTTCTTCCATTCAATTTATTACAATATCTACCTCTTTACAAAGCCATATTTTAAACAAATATACACAGGCTCAAACGATTAAAAACACAGTATTGCTAAATGTACATTCGTTATTCACAAGCATTTATACTCCATGAAAGCACAATAAGAATTTAATGTAACAAGATTTTCATTTAACAATTGACTGTTTCAATGTAAAAATGTTCAATGTTAATTCTCTATAATTCTAATCTTCTGTGTTAACACCACGCCAACCGAACCTGAAGAGTAACTAATATGTAGACTGCGGATCTATATACACAATAAAAATTGTATCCATCAATTGCAAAACCCAGGAGCCAAGTAAAAATCTCTCTGTTCCTTAAACAATTTTAGTAAGCTGAAACTAATTGTATATTGATGCTTTCAAATTCTTCTAAACTGCCTGCTGCTTTAAACTTCACCGATTAATTTTTGTCATAAATGCATAAAATCCGCAGTCTACTAATATGTGTTGCTTTATAAAACTGGCAAGATTGAAGTTATTTAGAATTCGTAAAATTTTTATTATAGCTCCTGAGTAATGGAATTTCTTCAACCATTTTCATGAAATCGTCTATATAATTTTAATCTATATTATTTCAATATTCGCAAAATAAAAAATCTGAAACCGATTGTTTAACTGGTGGTGGTAGGTTGAGAGTTGTTTATCGGAAGTGTCCCTCTCATTTTATAGCTCCTATGCATAGTATACTCGTCTGTGCAGGCATCGAAGTCTGCAATAGCACTTGCCCCGTCCGAGGGTTCGTTCTCATTGTCTTCGCGGCGGCTGGATAACAAAAATCCTCGTCTACCGATGATCGCACCGTTTCAAGAATGTGTTTTCGAGGGCAATAAAGTTTCCTCGGGTAGTGCATAGAGACAATGACACAGTTCTCACAGGCCGCTGCGCCGCGTCGCCCCGCCGCGGCGACGGTAATCGCCATTCGTCCTTGCCAATAAAACCCATTTTAGCATTCTCGCCGGGTGCATCGTCGCCGGCTTTGCGAAGGGTCTGGCAAGCGTGGCTTTGATTTATCGGGCAGCAGGTCGTTTTCCCGAGAGCCGACGGCCGATTGTATGCGCGAGGACGCGGAGGACAGTTTGCCGAGCACATCGGTCAAAAGGTTGATGAATTTATGCCGAGTGTTTATGTCAGGAGACGGCAGCGCGTACATCTATTTAGTGTCGGAAGACGGTAACGGGGAAATTTATCGTTTCGTCGGTGTGTACGCGGCACCGCCGGCCGGGCCTCTCAATGGGCGGAGAAAAGAGAGGTGGCCTTTCCATAAATTCATTTCAACTGTAAATTCTGAACCAACCAAATGAGCGCCGCTCCCATATTAGGACACGTCTCGCCGTGATACCGAAGACCTCAATCTATTTGTTACAGCGAGCGATCTCGTTCGCTAGCCTCCGAACATTCGAGAACCGTGTCTCCTCTAATTTTCCTTTGGTCTCGCATTTGTGTAGCTAGCTTTCTTTCACAGTTTGCCGATAGCTCCAACTTCGTTGCTCGAAACACACAGCTTTTAAAGCAAACTATTTTCGAACACATTCTGTCTTTTCACTAATTTTTTTACTGTTCCTGGTTTTAAAAGAATCAAAAAAAATTCTGTAGTACGTATAGAAGTCCTTATCTTAATATATGCATAATCGTTGGATCGTCACATGTTTAAAATATTAATAGGAAAAAATAAATATTGGAAAGAAAGAAATTCAAGCGTTGAATTTCGCGCCGGACATAAATGACCCAGCAAAAAGCTTTTTATTTACAAAATGTGAGACCTTTATTCGATTTCAGATTGTGAATTTTAACTGGATTTATTGCAAACGAGTCAGTGAATTGAACACTATTTCTACTACAATTTTATGCATAAATATTTCCATTTATTTCTTTATGCAGAGCACCCCCTTTCGATTGTACCACCAGCAACCGATCATCCTGTATATTTAAAGAAATAGATTTATTGAATAATTTCCCTTTAATGCATTTTTGCATGAATCAATTTTTATTTAACATTATAAAATGTGTCTCTTGACGCCTTTGGTAAAAATAATGTTAAACAAATATTATAGAATTATATGTATGCAACTGAGTTTCTATTAAGTCTCTGCAAGCTGCTTGTATGAAAGAGACAACTAATTTTGAAAGTTTCCATCTTGTCAAGCTGTATAAGACTAGTGAACTGTTGTCAGTAAAAATGAGGAGACTGTCTTTCTGTGGACACTGTGTGTGTAAAATGACTCTTTAAATTGCCACATGAGTAACATAGAAGCTTGCAGCAAACTAAACGACATCACCGAAAAAGGAAAGGTTCGATTCGCATTCGCAATCAATTGGTAGACAGGGACATCTTCTAATTTATATCATCGTATTTTAAGTGACTGGCGTAATGGGCCAATGAAATTTATAAGCGACAACATCTTGCACGTGGGCGATTGTTTACGATGATTGCCGACTGTGATCTCAAATTTATTAATGAAAGCTTCGCCGTCTCTCGGGACAGATCGACATGTGTGCTAATGAAGGAACGTTTACCGTAATTTCTTGAAATTCAACGCCAATCGTGAATCACCACGTATTTTCGACAGAAAAACATATTGTAATAATATGCGATCTTTTACAGCGTTGCTATTAGTCATTTAATCAATTAGTCACCACATTTCTACAATTATCTCCTAACGTTTTACAAACTGCTGGACTCATCTTTTGGTAAAAATTGAATTTTTTCTTCGAAGAAAAATACTACTAGTTTTTTTTCTTCGAAAAAAAACCACTAGAATACTTTGTTTCAGTTTAACACTAAGTTTACGGAGCACTAAAAGTGTCTATTTTACACTATTGTGTAAAAATAACAAAATTGTGTCTATCTAAATTTTTAGACATTCTTTTTATAATATGTATCCCAAAAGATAAATGTATTGAATAATTCCTCATGGATGCATCTTTTCAACCTCGATAATCGTAAATTAAAAATATTAGAACCCGTCATTTTGACGGGTCCCGTAAACTTAATGATAATACACTTGGAAACGCAGTGATAATAAGAGTGCGGCTCGAGAGACTTCAATGCGTGGTAGTAAGCGTCGCTGGCTCCAGCTGTCAGCGATCAACTGGTGTTCTTTCGTTGTCATCGAATTAATCGGCACTAGTTAACAGAAGTGGTTCCATTGTTCTTTATGACAATGCTAGCCATATATCAGGTGTTTGAAATCGTTACTCCCACTGTCTACCACTCTTTTTTGTCACTTAACTGTCTGATGGAGATAATTCTCCTGATCTAAGATCCAGAATTAATCTCGCGTTTCCTAATTTCTCCTCTATTTCATTTGTGCGAATCCAAAACCTTTTTTCAATTTTCGCGATCACGACCAGGCACAGTGCATTGTCATGGGACAAAAATAAAAAAATCATGCAAAATATAAGAAATCCAAAATGATATGCGTAAATGTTAAAAATTATGCAAGATTTAGCTGCCCCTACCAATCCGATAATTTTTAACAATTTTTTTAATGTCAGCGACAACTTATTACGAATAAATCTATCTTCGATACATGGTTTTCGAACAATCGAAAAAGAAACACCCGAAAATTCTTTTAAATCTTGTACTTTCATTAACTGTTTGAAGAAAGTTGCAAGGCATAGAGTATAATATTGCCGTGCAAAGTCCAATGAACATCTTCGCGATGTACATACATATACTGCACAATGCTAATCTCGGCTCATCAATTTTGGACGCTTATATCTCGGTAATAGTTTATACAACTGATTTTCATTTGGTTGCACTCTTCCCGGATATTCTTCTAAGTATTTCAATTTACTTTGTCTTTTATTTCTATTGCACTGATAATAAATGCGTACTATATCCCTCTTCTCGTCTACCGAATAACGATACATTGCTATACGATATTACTGATCGGTTTAGGAAGTAGTACTGAAATTGTCTCATTATGGTGGAAATTAGAAGTAAACACTCTGACAATGATTGACAACAACATCAGATTCGTATCGATAAGGAATACTTGTAAACACATTGGTACGCAATATTCAAATTGTTTCTTCCATTTCTTCCGTTTCTGACCTTGCATGACCTTGAAGGTCACTGTGTATTAGATGGATGAATTCATCTTGACACACGCTTTCATACAACATAAAAAATATATAGCATTCCATTTAAAAAACTGTAGGTCACCTTCGTCTCTATCAAATTAATGTAAATACAACAAAAATGCATATGTCAATTTGTTGCGTATAAAAAACAGTACTACTTTTTCCTCTATCATTTTTTTCTAATATTTACTATTTACAAAAAAAATGCTGGCTAGTAATAGCCTGAACATCCTGTATATCCCGTAACTTTCGTCTGAAAGATTTTTTCGTATTGGCTATAATTCACAAGTAATGGATTTTTGTCCAGAAAACAGGCTTTTAAACGCACTGTGCCACGTTCGAAATGATAATGGTCATAGCGAAAGTTCTCTTCCAAAGCATAAAACTTTAAGCTCCTGTATCCCGAGACTGTTAACGCATGACTTACGGTCTAACATCCAGCGGATATTTTTGTCGCGTTCGATTTGTACATTATGTTGGACGCGACTGTTACATTCAGTTACGAAGAAAATCCTGTTATCACCGAAATGACTCTACGCTTCGATACTTTAGCGTTACAAGCTGTTGGCAAATGGATCTAACTTTCACGCGCCCGGGATTCATAGTCATGGCGGCCATAACGCGCAGTTGTGCTCGCTTAGAAATGATTTACGCCGCTGCAAAAGCGATACTTCATTATCCGATGCGTTACATGGGATTGTGCTCGACATTTCTCAGAATATATTGTCCGTGTAGGGTTGTATTCAATCGAACGGAATGGACTATCGCAATTAGTCATTGTTAGACGAATTGCACTAAACTTTGTACCTTAGAAAAAGGTTTCCCGTTCGAAAAAGCTGCATTCCTTAAAGGTATCCTTTTACACATAATATCCTTTATTTAAACTGTCCCTACAAGTATAATTAATATCCAGAACTTCAAAATACAGTAAATAAATTCTTGTTTCACCTGTATTAATTGCATGCAACGAGATAACAACCTTATTATTGGATTGCAGATTTTATGCATTTATGACAGAAATGAGTAAGTGCAATTTAAAGCAGTGAACAGATTAAAAGAATCTGAAAATAGTAATGCGTTAGTTTCAGCTGTTTAAAATCATTAAAACAACCATTTAGTTGCCTTTTGTTTTATGCAATTTATGCAGACTATTTTTATTTTGCATAAAGATTCGCAGTTTATTTATTATAGACAAAACGAATTATTTTATTGACGAGCATGTAAGAGAAGAATTGGGTATTTCTTCATTCATAGAGGGTTAAAGCAGAACAATTGATTATTATTTACCTAAGAAAATATGTTCACTAGGTATGAGATAGCAGAACGAGCAAGAAAGGACAATATTTAACAGTTGTAGAGTGCAAGAATAATAACGTCGAACGTGTCGGGACGAAACTCGTTCCTCGAACCATTGAAACCAGTTGTGAGGCGTTTAATTCCTTAAACGTCGGGACGTTCCGTGGCCCGATCGACGAGAATTCGGTGCGATTAAGCCCGCGGAACTGCTCGCATGCTAATTAGCTGTCGGCTAATTAGCGCGGCGCGATATACGAGCGATCCGGGACGCCCGCAGCGGTAAAACTGGAACGATACGGTCCTGACAAGCGCTAAATCTCGGCGTCGCGTCTTCCCGTGTCCTTCCACCGAGGAGCCCGGACGTTGATAGCAGTATTTCAAAACTGTGATGCGTCACTCCTCCACCTACATCAACATTGTCCGTGGTCGGAGAGCGGATGATGCTCCTCGCTCGCGGGACGTTATTATTATGCTTTCGCGATTTTATGCCTCGCGAGCGATCTTATTAAAGGTAACGAGCACGATCGTATCGCGGGCCCGCAATAAAATACCACCGGGGCCCTTTGCGAACGATTCCCTTCGCCCCCGGGGCGAGAAAAAGGGAAAGGGATTTCTAGTTTGCTCGGCGCATCTTGCATCTCGCGTTGGACGTTGTCGAGATGCAACTCAGGTGATTCGGTTTATCTTAGCTAGGTTCAGTTTTGGGAATTTTTGACTTATTCGTTAGATTTGTAATAGTAACGTTAAACAAATACATCTTTTTCCTAAATAAAACCTATTGATCAAAGTAACCATCATTTTAATCGACATAATCTGTGAATGAATTACAAGTTTGATTTTTTATTTATTACAGTAGAAATTGATTTTTTTGGTCGTTGATGTTCTGCATTTACAGGATTGTCTTCTTCATTTTATAGTATTATTATTATTATTTATTTGTAGTTTATTTTAATGTGGTCGCATTAACAGCAAGATCATTAGCGACCACATGGTTTACAGATTACAATTTGTTAAAGTACAAATAGCATGTATATTAATTTGCAACTGTTTAAAGTTAATATTGGAACTTGGATGGAAGAAAATAAAATATGTTTACAATAATTTATACGTGTCCATGGTTTTAAAGAAGAGGAGGACGTTCTTGATGTTATCTTCGATTTTACAGTTGTCGTCCCAGGATGATAGATTGCGTTCATTATCATATTGACGAATAATGCGTTGATTGATCGAATTTTTATCGAACATCACATGATGGTATCATTAATATGTTATTTTTTCACAAGTATAAAAAGAATAGTCGACAATCGTATTGGTCGACATTGAAATAAACTTTATTTAAAAGTCAAATTGGATATCTAATTAATATCAGTTTTGTACCTTAAAATCACGTATAACAAACTTAGTACACAGATTGTAATATAGTGTTTCTTGATCAAAACGCTTCACAACATTTGCATTCTAAAATTCAATATATTTCTCCACATTTCTTGCGAAGCGATTTTATAAAAACAAGTACATCTTTTACAATAATTCCTCAGAAGCTGATCTGTGGTCTTATGTACTACTCGAATAAAAAGTGTGTAGATCAACGTCTTTGAAGGAAACTAACTGCAGGTTGAAGAGTATGGACGTGCAATTGGTATCAGGTTAGTGCATATGAAATGTCCGGTTTGTAATGCAAATGTAATGAAGCCTTTTGATCTACATACGGTGGTTTACGAAAGTATTCGAACGCACTTTGCATTGGAATAGCTTTTTTAAAATTGGACCAAATAATTTGACTTTTTCTTTAGCAACTACAAGCATTGATTTACTAAATGGGATGCAAGAAAATTTTTTAAAAAATTACAGTTGGTAGGAATTACATGAAAAAATAAAAATGGCACTTTTTAAAACTTTTTATTTCAGTTCGTAATGAAAATTTAAAATATGCGTTTTATAGATCTATGTTAGTTATGCAAATGCCGCAAATTTCATCGAAATCGGTTAACGCAGAAAAAAATGACAAGCATCGAAAGATGTAAAAATCTATGGATTTTAAGCAAAATCTAGCCAAAAGCCGTGAAGAACTTCGATTTTTATCAGTTTGAACCACTTGTAGCTCGTGTATGCATTAATCGACATCGATGAAATTTTCAACATGCGTATTACTAACATAGGTCTACAAGACGCATATTTTAAATTTTCATTACGGGCGGGAATAAAGAAGTTTTAAAAAATGCCATTTTTATTTTTTTACGTAATGCCTACCTATATTGCAATTTTTTCAGAATCTTTTTTTTCACGTCATATAGTAAATGCTTCTAATTGCGAAAGGAAATGTCAAGTAGAATTGTGCAATTTTAAACAAATTATTCTGATTTAAAGGGCGTTCGAATACTTTCGTGAGCCATTGTACGTATGTAGAAATACCATTATAGTCTACAGCCTACAGTTTTATTATTATTAGATTTCAGATCTTATGCATTTCCGACAAAAATGTCTAGATCAAATGCAAAACCGTGAAAACATTAAAAGAATTTAAAAGTACTCTCATATTGTTTTCAATCCAATAACATTATTAAGAAAAGATATGAATGTCTATATATGGCCCTTGTGTCTTGCAATTCATGCAGACAATTGTTATTTTGCATACAAATTCGCAATCTATTTATTTTAGTCGATTTGAAGCCACAAAGCTGATGTTTAAGACCCTATCTCCAGTTTTTGTTTAGGTACTTCATTTTAATTTTAAATGCAATTTCATTCAATGTTAACCAATGTGGTTGTTATGTATTCTTTTCATATGAGTGGAAAAATAAATATATTTACGGTAGCATTATGTGATCTTGATCGAAATGTGATGGTACATGAACGCACTATTCATCGATGCTAGAAAAAGCTCACAAATGTAAACATGAACGTGAATAATAAAAAAATTCAATTTCCACCATAATACAATCAAGAAACTTGTAATTCGTTGACAGAATATGCTAATTATAATGGTGCTTATCTTGATCAATGAGTTTTATTTAGAAAAAAAAGTTGGGTTTGTTCAACGTCATTTTTAAAAATCGGATGTTTCATACAGTGGCCCACAAAAATATTCGTACGCCCTTTAAATCCGAATAACTTTCTTAAAATTTGACGAATCCACTTGACTTTTTTTTAGCAATTAGAAGCGTTGATTTAGTAAATCACGTGCAAAAAAGATTTTGAAAAAATTGCAATTACTAGGAATTACATGAAGAAATAAAAATGGCACTGTTTCAAACCTCTATTTTAGTCCATAATGAAAATTCAAAATATGTCTTTTATAAATCTATCTTAGTTATACATATGCTGAAAATTTCATCCAAATCGGTTGACGCAGAAAAAAACGACGCGCATTGAAAGATGTAAGAAACTATGGATTTTAAGCAGAAACTGTAAAAGTTTTCAGTGACAACCAAAAGTCGTAAAAATTTCGAGATTTCGATGAAATTTTCAGCATACGTGTAAATAACATAGATCTACAAACCGCATATTTTGAATTTTCATTACGGATTGAAATAATAAAGTTTTAAAAAGTGCCATTTTTATTTTTTGCAATTTCTTCAAAATCTTTTTTGCACGTGATTTACTAAATTAATGTTTCTAATTGCTCAAAAAAGATCAAGTGGTTGGTCAAATTTTACAAAGGTTATTCTGATTTAACGGGCGTACGGACACTTTTGTGGGCCACTGCATATAAAAACCTAATAGAAACAGTTTCGAGTAAAAACGGAAGAAAAAATAAGAACTCCGAGTAAAAAATCTGCAAGAGTCGTGCTCATGGTCATTTCGAACGTTAAAGTTTGACCATTTAGGTTGTAGAATGTCGTTCGCTGTTCGCGAAAAGTGATTTCTATTGATCGCAGCAGTCCTCGGCCGAAAGGCAATTGATCTCTCGTTCTCCGGGGCGCGAGACGTTCGTAGTTATTCATATGTAAATGCACGGTGTCTTACAACATCGTTGACCCGCGGATTAATGAACCAGTTTAATTCACAAGTATCCGGCAGCGGGTCGTTAAAGTGCGATGCATATTAATAGCCCGCCGCCTCGATACGCCATAATGCTTGGCGCAAACAGAAACACGAATCGGAGTAATAAATGCGGGGAAAAATGAGGGATGAACGCCGCCGTGCATAAAGCGACACAGGTATACGATCGCGGAACGCATAAAGTAATATCAATGATGACGCGGTGTTGCGCACCGATGATCGTTTGTCTCACGACGAATACGCATCCGCGTCGATGGAACGTGAACGTATGCCCGTTGTCCTTTTGGGCGGACGTTCAGCGCCATCAGACACGCGTTTTCATCATTGAGTAATGATAGTTATCTTGGGGATAATGCGGCTACGCGATAGCATCTTACGATCGAGAACAAAGGTGAACCAAAGAGTAATCAAGCCGGATCGGATGCTGGCGATACTTGCGATAAGTACATGCGACCAAAAGTTCTTCCAACAGCCTCAATATTTATTCCAAATATTTCCTTCATTGTTGTACCAAAATTTAAATACTACTTTTTACGCATTCCTATAGAGACTGTAATATTTATCTCTCTAACTAGTTAATAATTGTCGAACATTTTTACTGTAAGTCAGTAGTGGGCACGGGTGGAGCCCCTCAAACGCTAGCTTCTCCCACCAACCTCTCTTTTATGCAGCGCGCACGTTCGTTGCGCACGTTGATGTCTCGTGTCTTCGTTGCCCCGTTGTACCGCGCTTGCTGGAAGGGGACAGAGGGCGCTACGATGTGAACGGTTTTGCCTCAATTGAGGCAAAATTGCACATCCTTGCTGTAAGTTATACGAACATTTAGGAAATGAATATAATGAAAATAAATATGATAGAGTTTTCAAGATTCGACTATATTTTTGTGCATTTTTATCGTCTAATAAAAACTAACGAAACCACCACAATTTCTCTGTCCACCACAATATTTATTCTCTCAACAAAGTTCTCTCGAAAATTAATTAGGATTTATATAGATTTAGACATTTTCAGTAATGCATAAATTATAATCATGTGCGTGTCTCGAGACAAACGAAAAGTGATCTGGTGCGGGTCCTTTAAATTTTATTTGTCTCGAGACACGCATACGATTATGCTCTTCCTCATCGACACGGCCAGATAGAATGTAGTAATAGACTATTGTCTGTACATGTAACATCACGCAGTCAAATTTTGCAAAAGCTTTATGAACTTGTAGCTCGATAGCTATTTGGTTGCTACTTAATAATTCCTTTCAAACTTTTTCTCTTCTCGACGAGTGAAAGGCGCAGATGTAAGAAAAATGTTTAACAGCAACGTTCTGTTTTATACACAATTTTGCGGTAAGTTTCTTTTACAAATGTCCACCGATCCAGAGCTGCAGCTTCAGCCCTACTTTTCTTATCCCCTGTACAACTTCAACTGACAATGAGATTTTACGTGTTACGTATATTTGTTACGGTAAATGTGATTAATCCGATGATTATGAATAATTACCGGTTATTATATATTGGGTTATTCGGAAAGTAATTTCGTTTTTCCAAGGGAAAATGATGATGATGTTTCACTATTTATTTATTTATTCGGTGATGTAGTGGCAATTTTGTTCTATGATTTGTGCCATTCCTGTTTTTTATTAGCAAATAATTGAGTTGTTTTACTTTTGACGCCTTCATTTAAAATGATAGGTACACCGCTTAAAAAGTATTGAAAAGAACGAAAGAAATGGTAATACGGTACACCCTCTCTGTAAACAGCATACATCTTTTCCCTGCTTGCATTGCGTTTTTACCATACCCGTAACAAAAAAGCAAAATGTGACGGATATGCTCACCTTGATTTTGCATATTTGATGCGATGACAAAAAAAAATGCTTGAAAGATTATAAAGTTCTATAAGGCACGAAATGACGTCCGAAATTTCAGTTCTGAAAATATACAATGATTTTGCGACTTAGAACAATGTTAAGTAATAATAAATGGAAGCAATACCATCTCTACACGAAAAACGAAATTACTTTCCGAACAACCCAATATAATTAAGGTAATGTAATGAATCGGAGATTATGCATAATTGTTGGTCTTAAATTTGGTCTGGGTTAGGTAAAGAATTAATAAATGTGATGATTTCTTGAATATTTAGGACCTAACCCAGACCTAACCCAGAGCAAACTTAGTGGTGATCATACAGGGTGTCCCGTAACTGGTGGTACAACCGAGCAGGGGGTGATTTTACATGAAAAACTGAGTCGAAAATATAGAATAAAATTTTTTGATACAAGGCTTTTTTTTCGAGAAAAATGAGTTTGAAAATTTGTCTAGTGCGCGTGCACTCGGCTTACTTGCGGCTCATCGGACTTTATTCTGAGTTACCTCATCCTTTTTTCGCAAAGGTTTTCGAGGTTTGTATACATCGAATAAATCGATGGTCGAGGTTACAATGTTAGAATTACCTTTGAGGAATTCGTTTAATTCATAAATTGCTGGAAGTGCTGTCCACGTTGTTGTAGACATAATTGTACTCTTCGTATTAAATTCCTTCGAGCCTCTTTTAATGTGCAATTATTATGTTGTTTTAAGTGTTGAAACGCTATCACAATTTTTTGTTGTAATTGTTCGATGCTCGTTATTTCATCACGATACACAATCGATTTCACCTGACCCCACAAATAAAAATCTAACGCATCCAACGCAATAATCATATCGGTATACTTTCGATTGCTATAAGTTGCTATTTCGACAGTATGTATAATGAGAACTGGAGGCGTAATTTCATAAGGATGGGAAAAGAATAGGAGCGATGGAAATGATATCATTATACTGACAATGTTTGTAAACATATCTAGAAGTACGAAGGCAATTTGCGAGATATCCAGACGTGAGGCATTGGAATAAGTTGAGCCGCAAGTAAGCCGAGTGCACGCGCACTAGACAAATTTTCAAACTCATTTTTCTCGAAAACAAAGCCTTGTATCAAAAAATTTTATTCTATATTTTCGACTCAGTTTTTTATGTAGAATCATCCCCTGCTCGGTTGTACCACAAATTACGGGACACCCGGTATATAATAACCGGTAATTACACATAATCACCGGCAATTGTATATAATAACCGGATTAATCACATTTACCGTAACATATTCATTTTAAAGGAATTTTGAAGCTGAAGTTTTCCCGATATTTTGTCCGATTAATTTCGAATTTTCCGCGGGCCTGAAAAGTGCAGAATGTGGGAAACGCCGAGGCTCTGATAGTTTCGCTTGTAGGAACACGTCGCGTAAATACGGTCAAGTTCGCGAGGAGTTTAAGTGGAGGTGGCGTTTTCTACGGGCACTGTCGTGTTATCGTGGAATAAAGATGGCACGGAGGCAGACACAAATCAGCGGCCGGTACCTTAAGTTGGTTGGTCTGGAGGTTGGCTGGCGATTCAATGGGATCTGCCGTCGATTGAACCGCGTGGGTGCCGGTCGAATGATCTGCGACAAACGTCGCGAGCCATTAAAGGGCTCTCGTTCCGGATGCCGAAGGCGCGAATGAACTCTGAACCTCCTGTGGGAAATGGTGGCGGGGAAGAAACAAGGGGAACGGTGAAAGAGAAAGAGAGAGAGAGAGAGAGAGAGAGAAAGAGAGAGAGAGAGAGAGACTGGTACAAGCCATTGCGGGAGGTGATGCCAGGTGTTAGCTCGTGCAGATAAATTTTTCTCACGGCAAAATAAAGATCTTGTCGGACACGGGAGAGTACAAGACGGAAACATTGGTGCGTGGTGGCAGGACATGCCTGTTCACCAAGATAACCTCGGGTTTCAACGACCATTCCTCTCCTTCTCCGTTCACCACGCGTTCTATCTAAGCTTCTCTCGCTTTTTTCGGCACCCACACGTGCGACTCGACCCTAAAGATCGCCGGGGCTCACCGAAAATTCGTTGTCTTCGAGACTTCCTGCTCGAAGAAGATCTATAGATAGACTGAATGCATTATTCTTGCCGCATGAAATTTGATTGCGATCTCATTGCGATTCAGTGGCTGCGTCGAAAAACATCGGCCAATTGTCTATTATACCCAAGTGTCTGCTAAACGTGAACGATCCCTTTCTTTTTTAGTTAGAAAGGATTAGAAGCAAATGGCCTTCGCCTCAACTGCAAAATGTGAATGAAAAAGGATTGGGAAAGGATGGGTTGTCTAAAAATGATTTTATTGTATTAGCTAGTGGAAAAGATCGATTACAATCTAATTTATTCGATAGCTCTAAGAAAGAACGTCGAACAATTGTCTATGATGCATAAGTATCTCCTGAACGTAAAGGTTTAATTTTTTTTAAGTCACGTTCATCTTTCTCAGTATATTTTACGTAAATGCTCTTCGTATTAACTACAAAACGTGATTGAAAAAGCATCGAAGTTGAAAATTGTTGCGAGACTATAATGGTGAGTAATCTATAAATGATTTTATTATTTTAGCTAGCGAAAAATGTCTTCCATATTGTCAGCAGAACAAGGATGAGAAAAAAACAAAGTACTATTCTTGAATTAATACACTGACAGAATACTTTGTTAAGAATGCTTTTATTTGATCAATAGTTTACAAACCTGACTCAAAATACGAGTTTGAATTGTATTTTAGCTTTCATGGATTGATATAAGCTAGCCTAACTTTAAAATAATAAATATTCAAAGCCTACTCGTGATTTTAAAACACATTAATTTTGGCTGGTGTCTTCTTATAATTATCGGTTTGCGCAAACATATTTTAATTGTGTTCATGTGAACTTGAATTGTACTATAGCTCTTATTGATTGATGTAAGCGAGCCTAACTTTGGAACAATAAATATTCGAAGCCTGGTCATGATACTAACCCTCAGTGATTTTAACTGGCGTTTACTAAAGATTATTGGTTTGCGCAAACCTATTTAACGAAGAGAAAGCAACGAAGTTAGTAGTTTGCAGTAGAGATATCTTATTCCAACCATTTTTCTATAAACATGTAATTACTAAAGTGATAAAAAATGACTAATTTGCAACATCAGCCGCGTTACACGAGGTATTCGATTTTTTCCATTGCAGAACGGTGGGAAAGAGACTTTAGTGCACGGTTAGCCGAGTATTAATTCTCGTAATTGCTATACGTTGCATATGCATTCGATTCCGCGATTTCTATGTCAACGACGTTTGCTCGCGTCCGTGTTTCCGACGCCTGCAACTTTCATCGGCAGTAAAGTATTCTGGAGAGCCGCGTTTGCCTCGTAAAAACGGTAAAACGGCCAACGCGTCGGTGGAAAAATTGACGACTGCGTTTTAGGTGTTCCAGAGCTGTTTCATTGGGTGGTGACATTTCGCCTGGCGAACATGATGCAACGGAAAATCAGAGCCGATTACGCGAAGCTCTAGCTCTACGCGTGGCCGTTTGCAACTTTATTCTGAGCCGTTCGCGCGTACCCGCGGCCGATAATAAATTTCCGTCCGGCCGCGGCACCCACACACGCTGGATTCGGCCTCAAGACAAGCCACTCAACTCGCCTTGTAAGAATCAGTTTCAATTCATGGCTGTCCACGATCTCGCTTACAGAGTATCCGTTACAGAACCCCCGCCCTCCGAGAACCAAACAAAAAGGAAAGAAAGCAGAGACTTTCACACCCTTGCACTTATTCTTGGCTTTTTCGACGACCCCCTTCTCGTTATGGATTGAGAAACTAATATTGATTTCTTCTTTAGAAATTGTACTAATTTGAATGACACTATGGAGTTTAGAAAATGGTTTCCCTCCCCCCACCCCTCGTTGTATTCTTTCCTCTATATTATCTTTAAATTGTTTCTTCCAATTTCACGTTCACACCCTTGGCTTTTTCTACGATCTCCTCTTCATTATGGAATGAAAATTTAAATTCCTTCTTTGCTTCCAAATTTTAGTCCTCTATACAGCGATCTCATAAAAGTTGATTTACACACGTTTCATTTAAGGTACACTAAAATTGCGCCAGACCGTAGAATAAATAGATGCATTCAAGTATACAGTATATTCGTTGTATTGTTTCCTCCATATTAATTCGAAATTGTTTCTACTTTTATTTTCACACCCTTGCACTTGCGGTGCACTTCTTTTTCAAAGAAGTCGATCTGTGAACTTTTCATTTAAGTAGCAACAGCATGAATTACAGATTAATTCTAGGGGCAGCTTCAGTTTCTTATTCTGTTTATTATTTCGAACTAAAAAAAAAGGATCTTTAAAAAAATTATGTTCATGGGTGTGAAAGTAGAGACATTACTCTTTGAAAGAAGCACAGATAGGATGTTGAAGATGAGCGATTCCTAAGTTATAGTTTTGTGATCCTTCAAATTTATGAATTAATAATTTCGTGGAAGACTTAGAATTTTTGTTGTAGCTTCAACTAAATAAATCTTTATACTCAACACAATACACAATAGTAAAGAAGGAATTTTAACTACTTAAAACTTCGCTGAATATTTACGTAACGTTGAAGCAAGATGGGATAAAGATTTTATGAAAGTCAAAAGTTTCAGAAGTCCATAAAAATTCATATAAATATAATCTATTATCAATAGTTCTTTGTCATATTGAATTATTTCCTTAAGTCTTTATGTACCTTTTTGATCGAACGTAATTATTTTGATTTTATCAGAAATTTCACATAAATTCATATAACTATACTTTATTATTAGTAGTCCTTTTCATATTGAATTATTTCTTCAAATCTTTATGTACCTTTTTGATTGAGCGTAATTATTTTAATTTAATCATAAATTTCATACAAATTCATATAATTATACTTTATTATTAGTAGGGTCCTTTTCATATTGAGTTATTTCTTCAAATCTTTGCAGACTTTCTTGCCAAAGTTTTGAATACTTTGGTTAATTTTTTTACACATGGTAACAACACGAGAGCCTCGTTGAAGAAATAAATATTGAAGGAATGCATAAAGGTTTTCATAAATCGTTTGCGAAGTATGAAAGGAAAAAGAAGAAATACATCGGCCGCGAGAGAGATTCTCCGTCGGTTGAATGCAAAAGACGCGTGAAATTTGCAAATGGCCGACGCAATTTCGTTCGGAGGCGCAATCCGTTTTGTAACCGATCGGACGACTATTCCCTTTACGATTTAATGAGAGGAAAGAGGCGGCCTTAACGAGCAATATGTATGCGAGTGGTTAAAACACATAGTCCGGCAATAATTTATTGCGTATTTATTTAAAATCAGCACATAGTTACATACATATTGCTCCTTAGGCCACCCATTTTCACCCGTTAATTGTTCGACAACCGACGAAGTTTATCTCAAACATATTTCGGCTTATTTTATTTGATTTTTTATCTACGATTTGCATTCGCCGGTTAGTATTTATGCGTCTCACGATCTTCGTTTGATAATCATTTCAGTGTATCGTATTTTCTGATAATGTTCGTGATTTTTTAACGAATTAAAACGTTGTTTTGGATACTAATAAGATAAATAACCGTGCAGCGATTAAGGGTTGAAAGTAATGCGCTTTTCATGTCGTATCTTGTGATTATCTGTTTAGAATGCATTATGGTAATCGCGTGCTCTCACTTTTTTGCCAATACGGATGGATTTTTGTTATATCGGTTCCGTAAAAGAGCACTTTACACTATCTTGATAATTTATGTATATGTATACGTATCAGAACATGTGTGAACGGTTCACATTACGCTGACATTTCACAAAGGTCATTATACAGATGTCAACACGATGTTATCTATTCAAATGCACGCCTTCTCACTGTTACAACACTCGAATGCTCTTTAATGAGGCGACGTAGTATATCGAAGTACTGTTCTTATTGAAGCCATTGTCACTTAACCCTTATGTCGGGATAACTGTGCCATTTAGGTACTAAGTAACTGTACCATTGAAGTTAAATTTAAATTTTGAACTTTGAAATTTACGTTTTGTGAAGTGCATAAAAAGAAAGACAATATACTTATTCTTAAATTGAGCTAGAATATCAAGAACTAGATTTCTTTTTGTTCATATATACAATGTGCCATTTGAAGGTACATATTTTATACGTGAAAGAACGATACATATTAAATTATTTTCAAAACTCATTCCCAATATGTTACACATGCGATTACAAAGAGCAATTGCATAAATCAAAAAATAAATGGGTAATTTAAACATTTATATTTAATTTAATTTAATAGTTTCCAACGGTTTTAATTACCATTACTAATTGATAGATTTTTTCACTGATTAACATTATGATCTTATATTAAAAATGATATCTATCTTTGCATCAGTAATTGGTGCATGGACCAATTTTGTAATTTGGTAATTTTGTAAATGGACTAGATCTTCCACATTTTCTTGGGAATTCATTAGGGATTTCGGTAATGGTTCAGCTGCCGAATATGGGAACATGTCATTTCCAGAAGATAGTTATCGAGTCACGTTATCATCAACGCGTCAGTGAAGCGACGCAAATTAATTGTCCTCGACTCCCCATACAAAGTCAGCGTCGAAATTGCACCGCGCTAGGAAGCATAAATCATATTGACGTCTGTCGATTACACGCAATATTAAATTTCATCGAGAATATCGAGTACGATCTAAGAAAAGGTACTATCCAACAAACATATAGGATTACGAGACCGGTTTGCGGTAGAGAACATTATCAAATGGTGCGCGAATAATTGGAAAGCTTGATGTTGCGAATAATACATATCGTGCTCCCATTTTCATTCGTCGTCTCCTTATTGTCTTACATACTCGTTGTTCTACATAAAAATCACCATACTAAAATGAGTCGAAACCAATTGAGTTATCTTTAAATAAAACTAAAAGATTACAACAATAAAAAAGGCTATTTAAGCCACCATATAAATAGCTTGATCGCTCTCACGATTTTGTATTTTTTCGAGAGTTGAAATTTGTATGCGCATTGTATTGTTTCCACGATGAAAAGAATAAAAAAGGAATCATTAGACGATTATGCTAATGGGTATCTCGTTCTCCAATTAGGTTCAGACTATCTCTTCGACTACTCCCTACGAACGGTTTTCTTTTTTCAAGTCAATCGGAGGATCGTAGAATTAATGCATGGATGTTGACCACAAAGGCTTCATTAGCTTGTCTTGTTCTTTGTTAGACGAAAGAGTCGTGGCCAGCTTGATGCTAGCCTATCTGCAACTTCGAAATTTATCCTCGGAGAATGCCACGGTGATTGAATGGACACTGAAAATAAAATCTGTGGTCTTCTATGACGAGTAGACCATACATTTTTTTTGCATTTATCACAAAAATGAGTGGGTGTTTATAACGGCAGAAAGATTAAAAGAAGTTGTGCATATTAATGTGCATTTGTAACTCATTAAAATTGTTGAAGAAAGGATGACGTTCCTAATTGGCTCTTGTTTCTTATAATTGTTGCAGAAAGCTACTATTTTGCTTAAAATATCTAGTGTAATCATGTCTTTTAAAATTCGATTTTATTCTTTGATCCTTTGCGAGGTAAAACTTACACATCATTTTTCTGGTTAAATTCTTCCTTCGTAATTTCTATTAAACATACATATGTTATATTTTCCTTTATTATATTCAACTGGACAACTATTTAAATATGTTCATGTATGTTACAAACATTTTCGCAAAGATACTTCAAGTTAAATTATTTCTAAAATATAATTTAATGTCTGGCGCATGAAATAAATAAATGATTTAAAACTGGTGCACAGAAATGTGGGTTTTAAAATTCCACCATTAATGCCTGGAAAAGATTGTATAAATAAATAAATAATAATTAAACGCATAGAAGACCGAAAATTTACAACCATTGCGTGTCTACGTGTATTCCAATAAATAAACGCCTGCATCAGAAATGAAGAATTTTATTTCGATTTAGAAGAAATGGATACTGTGAATATTTTGTTTATATTTTTATGATTGTTGCCAGTCATTATTATTGTTGAAGATAGATCGTGTGAACTAAATATGAAAGAATTTCGCCAGTGCGAACTGCAGCAGCGCGCGCTGACTTTCAATTAGAATTTCATCTGCGTTCTCACGTCGGAAAGGGGTCCACGATTTTGCGAGGTAGCCAATTCGCATCGCATGCGTCCAGAGCACGAACGCATAATTGAGTTTCGTTGCGAGCCACTTCTGGAGCGATAATCGACTGAACTTTTTGCCAAGATGGCCGTAGAAGGAAGCCACGAGTCCACGTTGAGAACGGCACGCCCAACGGTGATGCGTTTTCGCGTTAATGACTAGAAGCTGGCCACTCGCTCGCGTGCAGACAAGACAGAATTCATTTTAAATTCGGTACACCGGTGTGAGTCAGCCACTGGAAGAAGCGGCTAATGGCTAACTGTGGTCAGCGACAGGTCAGACCTCTTCTTGCGACGGTTATTCTATGGAAAGCGTCGCTGGGCGTCGTCGAGCCGATGTTTCTGCCTAATGTAATCAGCTTCGACGATCGCCTTAATCAGCCTAACTTTCTTAAGCCTAACTCGAGAAATTAGCTCGAATGTATGGCAAATCTGTTTCGAATACTTGAGTTTTCCCATGGCCGCCATATCGGTTCTCTTCCCTAAAATAATACTGGTTCTCGATTCTTAATAAGTGGTTTTCTGAGGTCAATTTATGCGTTGCTTAGTATTCTTGGATATTTACGTGTAGCAATTAGTTTTTATTAATATACATCAGGCGATCAAATTATTAGGGCCACGGTACAAAAAATGTACTTGTTATTATGTTAGGTTAAACTTCTTCTTTGGAGTCCAAAAATTTTCAATTTTCCTGAATGCAATATTATACAATTTCACCAGAAAATGTTAGAACTGTAAGTTCTGATGCGCGGAATTGAAATTTCAGTGCGCGGAGTTCACTCATTCAGAAGTTGTACGCGAATATAGTTGCTCGATTTCAAGCGCCTGTGATAGGTTAGAACGCCGCCATATTGCTTCCTACTTACACGTTATCCAATCAGCAGAGCTACTACCTCATACCATAAGCACATACAAGCAGTCATTTTACAGTAGCAATTCGAATTCCTGATAGTTAATTTCAGAAAAACTCGCAATTAATTAAGCTCACTTGCATGGATTCACTTGAAATCGGACAAATTTACTCGCGTATAACGTTTGAACGAGTGAACTCCGTGTACTGAAATTTTAATTCCGCGCATGAAGACTTAGAGTTCTATCATTTTTTGGTGAAATTGTATAATATTACATTCAGAAAAGTTGAACATTTTTGGTCCCCTAAGGAAAAGTTTAGCCTTATATGATAATTAAGTTGTTCGACAATGAAACTTATAAGAAGAAGACTTGTAAATTGTGAAACAATACTATTAGCCTACTTGATTAAATTTTATGTTCATTCGTCAATTAATATTACCTGATAGAGAAGAATATGAAGAACCAAACGCATGAACGACTAGAATAAGATCTCGCAAGTTTTTATAAATGGAGCTGCTACTATTTACATCTCGTATGGATAAAGTAAATGGCCGAACGTAAATGGTAGGCGCGTAAAAAACGTTTAAATTGGGCAGCGATTTTGCGCAAGAATTCCAAAATGAAAAGAATCGCACATAAAATTGCATTGATGAAAGGAAAGAAGGGAGTGTCGATAACAGTCGCCGGATACTTGAAGCATTTTAATGGCGTGTTCTGCGCGGCAAACAAAGCGACAAATAGGGTGCCGGCCTCGAGATGGACAAGCGAACGGGACGACTTTTACGGTCGCGTGGCATTCTTCGGGAATCGGCCACCGCCGGACCCCATCGGCTCAATGAATAATCATTGTTCAATCATCATAAATGCCGAATGACGATTGCCTCCGGGATCGTTCAGACCCGATGATCGGAGAATGATTCTGCTCTGCGCGTATGGTCGTTCGTGGCCAGTCACTCTATGCTTGTAATTTATAGGGCACTGGCATTTCAGTACCTGCTGTATCGCTTTCTGCTCTCCGAACTGGTTGCTTTAACTAGTCTTAAACGTGGTGTCATTGGGCCAACACGGTCGATTGAAAAGTTAATTACTCGTCCTCGGGACAGTTATTGCTCCGTCCTGGAGTTACACGTTCTAATGCACCGCGGACACTCAATAAATAATGAACGTCGCGTCAGTGATTCTGACACCTGAAGAACCAGCTCACCTACTCCATTTATCTACGATTTCTTCTACAGTATCTTTTACAGCGCCCTTTCATTATCCATCTAAAAATACCGCTAAAATCACGTTTTATGTCGTTTTCTTTCTAGATAACGAAAGATTGGTCCTTTGTAGACTATGAATTTTTGATGATTATTAGATTGCGGATTTTATGCATTCATGGCTCAAATTACTAGGTGAAACACAAAATAGAAGAAACATTCAGATAAATTTAATATTACTAGTGCATTATTTACAACCTATTAAACTTATTAAGGGAAGAAATCAATTTTCATGTAACTCCCTTCTCTTGCAATCGATGCTAATAATCTTTATTTTGCATCTAGGTCCGCAGTCTAGGAATTATTTAGAAAAGGATATTCCTCACCGATTTCAGTGATTTCGTGAAATATATTGTCAAGTCGCCCTGACGTCGTCCCTGAAGGGTTAAAAGATAAACTCGATCCAATTCAACGATTCTTCAAGACTGTACACTAAAATAAAAATTGTCTATATCAATTTTAAGAAACACAGGCCATATAGAAAATTCTTTTTGTCTTTAATAATCTTAATTTCAACGATTCTTCAAGACTGTACACTATAATAAAAATTGTCTACATCAATTTTAAGAAACACAAGCCATATATAAAAGTCTTTTTGTCTTTAATAATCTTAATTTCAACGATTCTTCAAGACTGTACACTAAAATAAAAATTGTCTCCATCAATTTTAAGAGACACAAGCCATACAGAAAATTCTTTTTGTCTTTAATAGATTTGGCACAACGCTACGGCACAATTACGATTTTGGTGTGTTGTAATAATTAAACAACAGATTTTATGCACTCGTGACAAAAATTAATGTAATTTAAAATAGCATACAAATTAAAAGAATCTTGTAAGAACGCTAATGTATTATTTCCAATTTATTAAGGTTATTAAAGACAAAATGAATTTTCTATATGACTTGTGTTTCTTAAAATTGATGTAGACAATTTTTATTTTAGTGTACAGCCTTGAAGAATTGTTGAATTTAACATTATTAACAAGAATGTGTCGGTGGTAATTCGTGATCGAAGTATGTAACAAAAGTAACATCACCTGATCCGGTTGTGAAATTTGAAGGGGTTAATTAGCCGACGCGTACTCTTCAGCACCATCTGTTCCCAGACGGGGTCGCAGAATCGGGCCGGATTGCACGTTTGCAAAAAGAAGAAAGATGGCGCGCACGGAGCCCCGCACAATTAACACCGATCAAACATCACGAATCCTTCCTGGGTTAACGAAAAACTCGTTCGTGAGTGGCTAGCTGGGCCATAAATAATTTTATACGCTCCTAATGAGGACCACCAAAGCTCATAACGAATTCGCAATCAACAAGTTCGGCCGAGTTTAACGAATTGCACGCGCCTCCGCCACGAAGTTCTCGTTCTGGTTTCGATTCTGAGCCGGAAATCTCGCCGAGAAATATCTGATAAACAGAAACGGAGACCCGGTTGTATAGCGTATTTCACCGGGACAGGTTGAACTCGATCAGATACCGAGGACAATTAACCAATTACTATAATTAAGACACACGCCTCCACTTAGCATTTGTTCGATCCGAGGGTACGGTCGTTGCATTTGCATTCGAATCCACTTCGCGGCCCTCGTTTTCGGCCGTTCCTTCTTCTGCGGGGTTTCGTCCCTTAACGATACGGGAGGTTGAATTGATTTTTCTCTTAACTGATCCGACCACGTAACAAACATTCGCGCTCCGCTGGATTTTATTTCGTTTGTTAACATTCGACTTGCCATTTCTGTGGACGATACACGAGCACGGATACTTTACTGCGGATTTCGACTTATTGTACATCGCGAAGATGGGCTGACTCATCATTTTTTTGTTTATTTACCTTTGTTCTTCCTTTTCTACTAATTTTTTAACGTAGCACATGTTTTATTCATGTACATTGATTCATTGTCTTTGAACGACGCGAATAAATTAATTTTATTTTTGCTTCATTTTACCACAGTTCTTCCTTTTCAAATAAAGGATTCATTCATTCCAATGTTTAGCTTCCCGCTATATTGATTTTTAGCAATTTTATCAATTTGTTACCAAAAACAAATTCAATTGAAGAAACGAGTTAATAATTGCAAGCAGAAAGTAAAAATTGTGTTTCAACTCACCAATCCACTGTAATTCTGATTTGAATAATAATTAAAATGCCACACATTCTTGCAAAAAATGAAATGAAGTAACAAAATCATTACCAGACTACGGTTTTTCACACAAAATAAAAGTGGTCTTCATTGATTGAAACATGCAAGAATTACGTAGACATATTACTTCTCTTTTTAATAATTCTAATGAGTTTATAATAGTACAACAGCATTATAAATTCTTTAAATTCAATTTTCATTGTTGTATGTTCCACCTTCTGGTTTTTATCATAAATGCATAATATTCGTCTATTTATCATTAGACTGCAGATCTTTGTGTAGGAAATCATTTTTGTACTTGATTTCATTGAAATCAAACTAAAGGAAATATTTCTTTCATGGATTGAAAGATCTTCTGTGGTAAAAATAAAATGAAAGTATTATCCATTCTTTTTAATGTACACGTTCTTTTTTTAGCATTTCAGAGAGTGTATGCTATAACCGGTGAACGGTTAAGTCTCGGATTTTCCGAACGTTTTCAAAAAGAAAACGTTCACATCGGTATCAGTATGGACGCCAACTGTGGAGGCTCAGCATGTAATAAATCGTATAATTGGTCACAGATACGCCGCGGCAGGTCGAACAATGTATCTAATGCGCCTCATCGCCACGGCAGGTGTGTCGTTCAAACGATATTAAATAATATAGTCCGAAAGGGGTCTGCATAGAGCGCGTAATACGATTAACCGCGTCACCGTAGGATCTCTTGTAGCCACGGTGTCGGATCGACGGGGGGTCGCCTAGCATTAGATCCCATGATCTATAGCCGGAGCTCGTTTACAACGTGACGTTATGTTGGCCTCTATGATTTACGACTTCTGGGATGCGTTTAACGGGCGACAGTGGATACACAGTAAACGCTCGAGCTTGCTCGTAGTCGTCACAACACGGTGCACAAGGCTCTCTGTCAGCATGCATGATGGAAAATTGTCTAACAAAAGATAATAGCGCATTGAATATATTTACCAGACTCGTTCTATTGCAGAAAGAATTTTTAAGGAAATCAATGAGAAACGAAATAGTCTCTGCAGTAGTCAGACGTTCATTAATATACATATAGACTCCTTATGTTGTACTTATTAACATCCTGTAGTCATTTTCTGATGTATAGACCGCGGATTTAGTGTATTTTTCCAATCATGAAAATGAATAAGTGAAATACAACATTGGCAAGACATTGACACACGAATGTTAGGATATTATTACATTATTTCTATTGAATGTCTATTGTGCATAAATATCCGCCGTTTAGTAATGAAAATACTTAATATAGATATATGTACTTTATTCATTGACATTATACGTATTATTTCGCATTCACTAAAATTATAGAAAGAAGAAACACATTTTTATTTAACGCCTGTTCCTAAGGATTGACTTAGAATATTTTTATTCCCCATAAAGATCTGTTTAAAAAGTAGTTTACTGGTGAAGATTGAAGATGCTTAATATTGTAGGATAGAGGCGAGAATGTATGTGTGTGTGCGAGTGTCCGTTGGCTCCCGCGAATGTTCGTCAGCGGAATCAACGTGACGGTTATGAAAAAGACGATCGACAGACTCGCCGTAAGATTGAACGTGTGCGTGTGTGTGTGTGTGTGTGAATGTCCGTTGGCCTCCCACGAATCACGTGATCAGCGGGCGCGTATCGTCCGTTGGCGAGATCGATATCGCGCGATTACCAAAAGACGACCGGCCGAGGTATCTTGGTCAACGTCGTACGAGGCAGTAATGCCAGAAGGGTTGAATCGAGGGGAATACAGTTTAACACCTCTCTGATGACCAGAGTAATATGTGATACGTTGCGCGGCATGTCACGTGACCAGTCTACGGTCTTAGTGGGGGGCGTTGGAGTGTGCTCAGGTAGTGGAATGGAATAGTGGAAGGGGAAAAGGAGGAGAGAAAAATCAACCCAGTTTTGGGTGGATCTGGCATCACTGGTACGACGAGAGATCACTCTTTGCAAAACTGTGTAAGAGTAACGATCTAGCGTAACAATAAATTCTATATTAATCCTCCTGAGGCATTTTCTCTCTTACAATATAAATGAGTACATTCCTCATTGCTAATTGAATTATAATTTATTCATCTATTCGCTTAATAGCTTTTACGACAATATTCATCGAAATTCGCAGTCAACAGTTTAAACCTTACCACTCGAATGGCGACTCTGAGGCGCAGCTACAAATTGTTACACCATTATTCAGAATATGTTTTACACGATTAAATTTGTTTATATGTAATAAATTACTAAACATTTAAATATTGTATGAGGTACTATATCAGTTTCGTACGCATATAATGAAAAAAAATTATGTACAATGGAAATATTCTAGGTTAGAAGAAATGTTTGATTTTTTAGTTGAAATAGTTCCGAGTGCAAAGGGTTAAGTTTGATGACCCATTAACGAGCTACATAGTTAAATAACCCGAGCGAAGTACTGAAATGAGTTGAAACGCATACGTACAAGAAACAATTACACTTGAACAGAAATGGAGAACATTTCGAGTCGCCTTCAGCCAGCACGCGACCTTTGCTTCCACTAAATGATATGCATCTGACGATAGGTTCGCCCGTAATTTCTTTATCCTACTACCTCTCGACGGTTCTCTTTCGTTCGTCGAATCGCAAAGCAGTTCAGCTGTACTTATACCGTGGCCTTCACTATCGACAGCGCCGATTCCGCGATTGCTATATGTCAGAACGGCCGTTTAAACTCTTGTCCAGCGATCCCCGGGATATCTTACCATCTAACAACTCGCATAGTTGCATAGGTCATCCTGTGGAAACCGTTCGACGGAACGGATCGACCTTTTCTAACGACTAGACTGGATTTCTGTGGCGTTCCTTAGAATTCTTTCCATGAAATGCGAAGGATCGGATCAACTTTCTTCGTGAATGCGAATAAAGTACCCAGACATCCTACTAAAAATGACAGAATCGCTGAACAGGGCATGCGCATCGGCCCGTTAGAGTTTGCGTATCCTGAAGCACTGATGATTACTAGACTGTGGATTTTATGCATTTATAACAAAATGGAGTATGTGTAATTTAAAACAGCAAAAACACTAGAAGAATTCAGAGAAGTACCATTATATTAATTTCAACCCATGAAACATATTAAGACGCGAAATAAACTTGAGTTTCACTCCAGTTTGTTGTAATTCAAGCAGAAAATTTTTATTTTGCATGAAGATCTGCAGTCTGTTTATTACCATGATGTTTCATACCAACGAACCTGGACGACAAGATTGAAAGGTAAGTTGCTTATAATGTACATCAGGGATGGGCAATTTTGCGTCAATTGAGGCAAAACCGTCCACACCGTAGCGCCCTCTGCCCCCTTCCAGAAAGCGCGATACAATGGGGCAACAAAGACGCGAGACATTAGCGTACGCTACGAACGTGCGCACTGCATGAAAGAGTAGTTGGTGGGAGAAGCAAGCGTTTGAGGGACTCCACCCATGCCCACCACTGATGTACATACATCAAATAGTGAAGCAGAGGCTCAAATCGTTCGTGTCCAATCATTCATCAAATACTCAGAAGTTTTATGCGAAAGAACGCATAAAAGCAGTGATGGCTTAATCCCAGTAAATCTCAACGACAATTTAAAATCACAAGTTGCTCACAATATATTGAAGCCATTGAAGTAGAAAATCAAATAATCCAACCACAGAAAACACCCGGAAGGCCTAATAAAAAAAGACATTTAGACATTTGATTAAAAATGCAAAAATCACTGAGAACAGTATGTGATTTTAGAATTTGCGTATCCTAAAGTATAGATGATTCAATTCCAATAAATCTGAACAACAATTTCAAAAGACAAGTTGGTTATATTATACTTGATATAGTGAAGCAGAAGGTCAAGCAATCTATTCAAATAATAGAAGTTCTACTAAACAACGATCAATCCCTGAAAACAGTATGCGCGCCTAGAGTTTACGTATCTTAAAGCACAGATGAAACACCCAGAGTTTGCCTAAAGGCGTCAGAATCCTTTACAACAGTATGTGCGTCTACACTTAGGGGTTGTATGCCCTACAGTACAGATGCTATATTCCCGAAAATCTTGAGCATGTTCCAAGACCGTGATCAACTATAAAAAATGACTGCCAACAATAGCGTCGTCTTACAAATCAGCGCCCTCATGGAAACAGCATAGTGATAAAAACGCGACTAACCAAGCATGCTCTCAACCGTGGCACTTTCCTGAATCACACTTATCGATTGGCGGATGAGTGGTTACATCTTAATAAGGAGGGCAGGGAACAGGCGGCGCGAATTCATCGCCTCGCCTCGGCCATTATTAATGGGCCTGGTCTTGTTAGCGATTTTCGCAGGGGCAGTTGGCTGCCACGGGGTAAAAGATACGCCAGCGATATATTAATTTATTAACTAGTTTATTTATACGGCTTAAAGAGGGCCTCTAACGCTGGGGCACGCGGCCCCTGGGGACTCGGCCGGGGCCGAGGCCCCTGCCATAACTCAATCCACGGATCTCGGAGTCCCCGTTGGCAGTTTTCTACGCTGAACTACTGCCGCCATATCGATCGTATCGCTGTGTGGTTGCACGCGCTAGCTAACCCCAGCAGGTTAGCCCATCGACGGGCCCCCGATTGCCAACAGTAATGCCCATCCGGCGACTTGTAAATGGAAATCTGTCTATGGGCCCCTGTCCCATGGTGACCATCCTCAATTCTTCGTCAGAGAGTTCGTAAAATCCTACAGAACTCTAATCCCTCCTTTTAATCCTTACACGTTCTTCAGGATGTACATTTGTCCATCATCATCTTCTTCTTGGTTTTGTAGGACATTCGATTCATTTCTATTTGTACTGCAAGATGTTTGCACTGCATTGTAAATGAAACATACTTTGGTAAGTGTAAAACAAGCATTCGCAAAGCACATTAATCCTAATAGGAGATTTGTGGTTTTCACAGCGTGGCATCATAATGTACACACTGAGGCAACATCGTTCCATTTTTCGTTAAAACCAGATGAAGGCAACAAGAGGCAACAAAAAGTTGCTCGATGTTTCTTCAGTGTGGATACAGCTTTAGACTTAATGGATTTCGAGTATGTTTTTATTTTGCTATAGTCTTTGCTATCCGTCAAGAAGAACATAAACTTTGGAAGACAAATAGAAAGAAGCTACCCAGGTACCTACGTATTTATATGAGGGTTTAAGGACGTATAAAGCCTTTTTCGATAAACCTTTAATTAATTGGAATTAACGATTGTAATGTATGAAGACTAGGACAATTCTAAGGATTTCACGTCTATTATTAGATCAAGCTGATCAAGGGCTTAGGAAAATTCTAAGGACTCCATGTATGTTATAAAAGTCTGATCAAGAGCTTAGAAACTTACATCATCACAAAGTTACGTTTCACCACCACAACAGACGAATTGGTTCTCTGACTGTTCTCCACTGATCAACGCACTATGGCATAGTGACTATGTTAAAGCAAACTTACACGCGTCATGGCGGTCTTAATCAGGAGCTCGCGCATCCGGCGAATGGACGCTGCCTCGATCTTATAATTCGCAAATTCGCAAGTAGCAGGGGAACTGGGTTTCCTGGCGGGCTCGAAGAAGTTCAGACACCGTCAGGGATAATTGTATCGTTCGTTGCGCAGGACGATCCGTCTCTGTCGACTTTATCTCGCAGCTAATTTGTTCGATAGATTGGCCAAGGTGAAGCGAACGGCATAAAACGCCGACACCGTGGATTCACCAGGTAAATCCTTGATATCAGTGCTCTGAGCATTGCAACTAGTCCATGCGATAGGCGACACAGGTACCACCTTGGCGGGTACGTCTGAGCAGGAATTTATCGACGGTCCTGGACCTCTCTTAAGAGAGAATTCTCTTGGGACTGGTATGCGATGGTAAATTATGATCCGGTCTCTGTTTAGATAACCGCGGGGATGAATTTCGAACGGGTCTGATAGCTGACCGTTCATAAATATAGCTGATCCTTTTATCTAATCGTTTTCTTGGCTGCTTTCGGGAATTTCGGATTAATTAGAGCGGCCGATGGGACTCGAGGTGGCTCGGATGGGTCGATGAGTAGGGATCAGTGAATATTGACCAATGGATTGGTGATCTATGATCCTGATCCTCCTCCTGACCGCTCGCCTGAGAAACGGGATTGTTTAATTTACAGTAGTTTGCTGATTGTGGATGGCAGAGTCGTTGATTGTAGATGTTTGGTTATCGTGGCTTTGTGGTTTCTTTCTTTTTATGTTTTGGTATTTATAGCTGACGTCTCATGTTTCATAGTTCCGTGTATTCTCCTTTGTCTTTTTTGTTGTCTATAGATGACGGTGTCGTAGCTTTTTGGTTTCCTTCTGTTGTGCGTCTTTGACAGGTGCGGTGTAAACTTGTGTTCAATTAATTGTTTCTTTGATTCAGACTTGTTAGTTTCGATATTATTTACATTTTTAACGACACTTAACCTGTTTAACTTCAACAGGTTCGTGTACATTTGCATACGATTACGGTAATTATATTGAAAACTGTTTTACTAGATTGGACATGCTAGTTTCAATGTTAATCGTATCATTTCGTGATGTGAAAATGAATGAATCTATTTCATCATTTCATTTCCTGTACAAAGTTATTAATTTTTAGAAATTTGCTCTTTACGCCTGTCGACGACCGTCGCAATATTTTCAATAATAATGATAATACTTTCTGCCTACAATATGCAGAAAAATTAGACTGCGGAGCTTCATGCAAAATAAAAATGTTCTGCTTCATTAGCAAGAAACATGAGCCAAGTAAAAAGTTCTTTCTTTCTGTAATCATTTTAGTGGATTGAAAATAATGCATTAATGTTTCTAAATTCTGTTAACCGTTATACTATTTTAACGTGGACCTACCAATTTTTGTCATGAATGAATAAAATCAGGAGTATAATAATAATATATCCCAATTATCCTTCGCAATCTCATCAGACCTAACCTGCTCGCACCTTCGAATGAAGAAATTCCGCCTAATCTCGAGCATTGGCAGTTTTCTTCTTAATTAAAAGTTAATCTACAGATATCCGGCGTGTAATCGACAAGAGCTGGTCACTGGATGGAGGAGTATAACATCGACGCAACATCCGATCGTCGATGTTCGAAGAATCCTGACAGCGCTGAGGGTTGTTGCGTGCAGGTAGATGAGTACGTTGATTATGAAAATTTCCGAGTTCCAGTAATCAGCCGAAGCGCTTCGTGGATTAAATTACGCGCGATAGGAAAGGAGAGGAGAGAGAGAGAGAGAGAGAGAGAGAGAGAAAGAGAGAGAGAGAGAGAGAAAGAGAGAGAGAGGGAGGAGAGAGAGAACCGGTACAGACGGAAAAGGGGGCGAACGTATTTCCAGCCGGACGTTCCAGTCCCGATGAAAATCTCAGGTCGATCATCGTTCCTCGTCCTGAATCAAAGCGAATGGAGGGATTGAAGAGGGGGGAGGGGTGGGCAAAAAGGGAGGGGCAGGAAAAAATCGAGCACTACACAATCCCTCGGTTGTTATCGTCCGGACAGTTTTGACTCGGTTATATTCGCCCGGGTGACAACTCGCGCTCGAATCGATCAGATACCAATTCACACACACGCCTGTACACATTCGCGTGTTCGACGAGCGACTCGACCGGTTCGAGGAAACTTCGACAACGAATATCAAGAGCCGCACACATAATGAGAGAGGAGCACGACCGATTTTTTCTTTCCGCCTTTTTTCGCCTTTTCTCGAAGGCTGCACCCTCGCTCGCTCCACCGAGAAGATAGCATGCGAATGGAATTCCCGAGCCACGTGGACGTACCGAATTTATGCGATTCGCGGTCATTAGTCCAAGGCAGTATCCGAGTTTCGTTTCACAGCTTGAGACCTTTCTCGAGAGAACCCTTTTTTTTGCTGCTCGTCCTCGTGATTGTCAACCGACCCTCTTTATACTCTGTTTTTCGCGTGGGGAACACGGAGGATGGGTCTCGTTTCGACGATGTATACTGATGTTGGTATTAACTTAATTATGATTGGAGTGTACGCTAAAGTTCGAAGTTTCAACTTTCTGGAGGATTGAAAAATGATGTTTTTGAATTTTTTGGAAGAATAGAAATGCAAGAATGAACTGCGATGTTTGATTGAGCGTTTGTTATCTATTGTATAAATACGATGTATAGCGTTTGATAGATGTTTGTATGCTGATAGGGTGTAAGACATTTTCTTAACGCGAACCGAATGGAAAGAAAAAAAATTGAAATTTTTAAAATTACAAAAGAAAGTTGTAAAAACAACTCAAAGTATTTTCTCTGCGATTGCGACCAATTGCAGTTTTTGAACAAAATTTTTCTTGTCACATAGTAAATTAATCCTTCTAACGTCTCAACATATTTTAAGTCGTTTGGTCCAATTTCAAAAAAAGTAATCGTCGTTTTAAAAGTGTCTGAATCTTTTTGTAAATGACTGTATTCATAAATATAAAATATAATAAAATTAAAAATAAAATTGAGTCAGTAGACAGGATTTGAACAATGCGTTTTGTACGTGAAAACATATGATACGCTAAAATCACGCCACGCGAACTCTTGTTGTAAGTTGTAACCTGGATAGAGTATTTAATTTTACTGAAGCAACGAAACTTTGTCAATCATCAATATCTCGAAAACTATTGAGTATATACCCCTGTAATGGTACACAGGGTGTTCACGTTATTACTATCCGGCATTTTTCTTCCAAATAATAAATACTAGACAGAAATGAAAGAAGGAAAAGTAATACTGTTATTTGCAACCAACGTAATGGAACATATAATTTTTTTGTGCCTGCACTATTTTTCTAGAAATGAAGGTGACCTTCAGTTTTTTAAATGGAATGCTATATATTCTTTATATCATGTAAAAGCGTGTGTCAAGACATATTCATTAGTATATGACACAATGAATTTCAAGGTCCTACAAGGTCAGAAATGGAAGAAACATTTTGGATATGTCGTACATAATACTTCGTAACGATATTGTTTACGGTACACCGCCCAGAGATGTAAACGGCTTGAAAAGCAAAATTACGTAATCATGTGTATTAATATCTCGGACAACATTAGAAGAGGCTACCAATAATGTAATTAATACAATTACAGTCAATAAAGAATACTTGAAAACGCATTGGTACAAAATATCAAAAAGGTTTCTTCCATTTCTGACCTTGGATGACCTTGAAGGTCATTGCGCCGTATACGAATGAAATTGTCTTGACGCACGATTTCATAAGGCATAAAAAATATATAGCATTTCATTTAAAAAATTGTAGGATCACCTTCGTTTCTACAAAATAGTACAATCACAAAAAATTGCATACCCCCGTACGTTGATTGCAAATAACAGTATTACTTTTTCCTCTTTCCTTTCTTCTAATATTTGCTGGGTCGGAGAAAACCGCTGGCTAGTAATAACGTGAACACCCTGTATATTCATAAACAAGAGAACGAGATCTATGATTGGCAAAGTTTCAACAAAATCGGTCACGACAAATCCAAGACAAAAGGTCTTGGAATCTCCTTATTTATTTATTTATTTATTTGTAACAGCGATGTCATTAGCGACCACATGGTTTACAGTTTACAATTTGCTATAGTATAATTAGCATGTATATTAATTTGTAACGGTTTAAAGTTAATATTGGCACTTGGATGGAAGAAAATAAAATATGTTTATAATCATCATCGATTTGGAATCTCCTTGTTAGTAGTAAAACAACTCGTTTACGATAATATAATTCAGGGAATGAAATAACGATTTGTGAATGATCATTTTAACAAACGTGCAGCTCAAGTGTTCATTCACTGGACAGGTCACCCGACCTAAATACGTATCTACCTGTGTCACCAGTGCGTTCGGCTCGTCTCTCATTAGGGCATGTACTTCGGGACCGATATTGTGTGTTGAAACTGGCGGAATAGCGCGGCCGGGAAGGTTTACACGGTGATTGGGGCTTGATTTACCACGGTGGCCGAGCAACGACACGGTCACGATCCGGTTACGATTGCCTTCGAATGGGATCGCAGAGAGAGAGTCAGCCAAGCAAGTCTTCCATCGCGTCGCGTCGCGTCGCGTAGGGGGCCTCGTTCGAAGCGCATCCCGATGATATTTGAATTGGATTCGAAACTGAATCGTGCGGGAGATCCCGCGCGTGCGGATTGCCGGCGTAAATCAAGCTTCGGGTGTCGTTTTTGAGAGACACAGACGTTAACCGTGATGACTTCATGACGATCGCCGCGCGACTTCGTGATAGGTTTCTATGCTCAGCGAATCGGCCACTCGAATCGAGCCTCAACCTACCCGCGAGATTTATGGGCCTCGTTTCGAGCCGGGCTTTACATTTATTGCCACTTCTCTTAGTTACCCTTCGGTGTACTAACCTGATCAACACAGGAAAAGTTACTTTGCTCTTTGATTATGGTAGAACCTCGCTCGTTGCACGAAATAGGGCCGAAAAAACGTGCGAAAATCGAAGTTGTTCAATGTAATGATCTGTTTTTCTACTTTCCTATTCTGTATTTGCTCTACGTAGCCACCGTAATCCCCACCAGTTTCAGGTTCAGGACTTATAACTACTCGTGGTGGGAATTGCTGGTACCACCGACCGCTGGGAGGGGTGCCTGTACTAAGAGTTTTCGATACCTTAGCTGCGATTCATAAATTGGACCCAATAACTAATGAACGAATATCAATTTGAATAAATAAATATTATTATATAAAATTTCACTAAATCTTCGAACTGTGTACATATCTAATAAATTTTCGAACTGTAGACTGCTCTAATAAATCTGTAAAATGTATAAAGCTCTACCAAATTTTCTAACAATATACAATTATGTTAAATCCTTAAGCTGTCTACAATTCTACACACTTTTATTAAATCCAAATACTGTGTAGAAGTTTATTAATATTACTTAACCTACAACTTGCTTCCTATTACTTACTACTCTTGAAACTGCAGATGAAATCTTCAAACTATATGCAATTTTCTTAAATCGTTATACTACAAAGAGGTCATTAAAACTGCCTAAAAAAGTCTATCAAATCTTAGAACTGTATGTAATATTCTATGAAATCTTCAAGCTATAAATAATTCTATTAATTATTGTAACAGCATACAATTTTATTAAATCCAAATACTGTACAGAGGATTATAAGCACTATATACAAAATCTATTAAATCTTGAAACCATATAAAATTGTACTAAACATTCGAAATGTACACAACTTTATTAAATCATAAATCTGTATGCAAGTTTATTAAATCTTAAAGCTGTACACACAATTCTGTTAAATCTGCTCAATTTATTATATTTAGTGTTTAATAATTTTTCAATTCGAGGCAATTCAAGCTGTCTCGGTATCGAGTTAGCGGCGCTTAAGTAATCAAAAGCACGGCGGCCCACTCGCCGATTCGCGGTGAATACATTTTCATAAATTAGGATTCTTCACGCGAGCCGGGCGCCGATTTCGTGGATCGTCGTGGGCGGAAGGCCCCTAATCGTCGAAACAAAACGACATAATTAAGAGATCCATTACCGGGGCCACTCTCTCCGTTCACGGAATATTATCTATTATTAATTCAATCGACGGGGGCCGTACTCTTAATTACGGATCGGCCACGGCTCTCTCTCTCTTTCTCTCGTCGGTCTCGACGGGTTCCAAAAGATCGACGAGTTCCGAGAGTATCTCTTACCGAGATTCAGGCAGAATGGCTCGTCCCATCCCCAACTGTGGGAAGGGTCGCACAAAAAGAACTCTCTTCTCTCTCTCAAGAATTCTCTTGGTCAACTCGGACTCTAATGATGCGTCGTTAGTTTTATATTCCGCTCATATTTCTTTTTATTCCCGTTCGTTTTGACTACCTGCCTACTTACGGGCCCGCAGCGTATTTGGAAGTCGATTCCGCAGGATTTATCGACGCTGATGGCTCTCTCTGGGGAGACCGATACTCGTTAGATTTGTCGTTAGTATTAAATATTCTAAGGAAAGCAGAAGCAGAAGAAAAGAAACTGTTACAGCGCTGACGAGGTCTCTAACTCGATTTGATCTTTTTGAAATTTTTCAGTGAATCGGAGAAATGAAGAGCATATCAAAAATGTAAGAAGAACAAGGGATGACACTCTAGAAGATTTTAAACTGCAAGCATGCTGATAGAAAATTCAATTCGCAAGGTTGACGTTTCTATTCCATCTTTTACAAGGTAGTGATTTGTAATGTTAGCAGTTAGATTGGAAAAACGTTCTTACACTGTACCCTTAAACTATTTTTAGTGAGCAATAGTTTTTTAAAAAATTTGAAAAAATTTCAACATCGAAATTAAGATTATCACAATAATTTCGTCGAGCAATTTGTTTATGTATAGTATATTGTAAATAATATGAACCAAATTACGTGAATCGTACAAATCATTTGTCTCTTTTTTTAAGGCTAAGATTCATTACAACGAATGTTTTTCCCCTCATTTTCGGCGATTGGAAGCTATATAAAAACCATGTTGAAACCGATATACATAGAAATGTATCTTTACGAGTAAGTCAGGACTGAGAACTGTCTGAAATTGTCGACTATGTCGGTTTTCAGGATTTTTAATTCTATCGTCTCTCCTGTCGCTTGTACGATAACGTTGCTATCTTAAGAAGCAAATGTGGTGTACTTTTAATACCATTTGACCAAAGATCGTGTTCCCCATCGATCTGAGTGAAATCTCTCTTAAATTCGAGGCGGTCCGCGGACCCACGAGCGATCTTTATTCGCAAGAAAAGCAAGAGCAGCGACGATAATTCTCGATCGGCCAGAAAACACCGATTTCGCGAAGAGGAGCGTTAAATTGTTATCAGCCGATAAGAATCGGAGCACGGACGTGGATGCACTTGTTCCTCGGTGCGATCGGGCACTGCTTGAAAAGCGCAGTATATCTCGAGCCTGTGTTTATCCCGACGATAATATCGGGATTATCGGCCTATAAATCCGCGTACATACGGTCTGCGGTAGTGCTAATTTTATTTCACGCTTGACAAAGTAATCCGGACCGCACAGCGGAATGGCGGAAAAATAAAAGAAACGCCAGGGCAGAACGAGAAATGGCTTGGGAGCGACGAGGTGGAGTAAAGAGAGAAAGGGACGTTCTCTTGTCCGAAGGAACATGTCCTCTCCCCTCGGATAACGTCAAACGAGGACGTATCCGGCTTAATGCGGCTCCTTATCAATTTCTGCTGAACCCAATGGAAACCATTCCTCCGCCTTCCTGCCCTTTCGAATGCCCCAACGATCACCCTCTCCGCCTCCTTCGTTTCTTCTTATTCTAGAACCTGCAAACGGGATTGAATCGGGTCCAAAATATTTAGATGTGTAAATGAATGCCTTTGGATTCTCCCGTTTCTAACAACTGGTTTACATTCAGAATATTTTTTCATTCCGATTCTGTTTCAATGATATCGCGTTTTTGCACGTGAGAACAACATCCTGCGAATGTTTATGGATTTATGGCAGCTAAGTAAAGGAAATGTTCGTAATAGTGAAGATTGAGAGCAGGTTGTCTTTGATGTTGCTGTAGGATATCTTTTGGTTTCAGGAATAATCTTCTTGGTTTAATTTTTAGAAAATTATGTGTAAAGATTACTTCTTGATCTTCTTGTTTGTCTTCGATTCTCGAGACCATCACTTTTTTCCGAAAATTTATCAATCGTAAATCTATTTACAATATTAGAATAAAATTGTATTCAGTTTGAGGATTTAATGGATCTGTACACAGTTTGGATGTTTAATAAAATTGTATTCAGCCTGAAAATTCAATAGAGCTGCATACATTTTCAATATTCAATAGAATGCTAAACAGTTTCGAAATTTCGAAAATTTTCTGTATACAGTTTTAATAAACTACTTTACAATATTAACCATTAGAATGTAAACGTTCTTACAGTACTTTCAAACTGTCAACGTGGATCTCTCATGTCTGATGCGTTTTTTAGTGAGTAATGGTTTTGACAAGTTTAAGTATAGTATATTGTGAATAATATGAACCAAAATAAGTGAATTGTACAAACCGCTCGAAATCGTTCTCACAGGAATGACCATTCTTTACAGATTAAGATTTAATAAAATTGTAAAGAGTTTAAAAATTGAGTAGTGTTGTTACTACTTGAAGATTGAATTGCATATAATTCTATACAATGTTTGATTTACTAAAGACTTTAAAAGAAAGAAGCAACGCATAATCCGGTAACCCATAATCTGGGTTTTGAGACATGAACGCCGGCATAAGTTCAGTTTCGTTCAAGTTTGCTTCGTGTCTTTGGCGAAACGTGTTAATCGCGCGTTTAATTCGAGAGCACGCACTCCTACGTGTACGGATTATATCGAGTACATAATGTGAGCGTTTTAAGAGCCGGGAAATATCTGAAGCGTATATTGCCGCACTTAGCTTGAACATGTTGAGCGGCCCCGTTAATTTCACTAATTAAGTTAGCAACCGGGCGCCCCACCCCGCCGCACCGGCGTTATTTATCTTTTTTCTTGCGCATTAATTTCTGGCCTTCTTATTTCTCGTGCGACTTCCTCCCTGCGAGCCAGCTATTTTCGTTTTGCCTCGTTTATCGGCAAGCCTTTAAACGTTCCCTCCTTCTCCGCCGACGTTTTGCTTCTCGTCGCGTCGTCGGCTTCGCTCGCTCCACCTCTTTGCGCACTCGTCTTTCTTCCGGTCTTTTATTTTTGAAAATCCCGACACAGCGCCCCGCGTTTGTATCTTATCGAGGCTTCCACGATTTTACGAGATACCAGAACGCTCGCCAACCGATGTCATTGTACAGAACGGAATTCATAACTCGTTGATCGCGAACGGAAACCTCCTTTTGCTTCCACCAGCGTTCGAGGATTCGTTTTAACCCTCGAATGACGGTAGCGTCCTCCATTTTGACACGGAGTTATAAGCAAAATCTTTATGCAAAATACAAGTTTTTATTCGAAAGTAATACATGGATACTTTTCAATTCTTTCAATTGTTTTACTGTTTCAAATTGTAATTCGCTACGAGATACTGGAGCAACATATAAATTTGTTGCCTTTTTTAATCATTTTAATAAGCCGAAAGTAATACAATAAAATGTTTAGATTTTTAAGTGTTTTTACTGATTTGGGTTAAACCGACCCAGTTTTGTCGTAAATGCATAAAATCCGCAGACTAGTTTCAAGTTTTCCATGTAAATTTTAATTCTTCAGCAACCAGTTGAAATTATTAGTTATTTATACAGTGATAATTAGACGGCGGATCATTATGCAAAATAAAAGTTTTCTGAAGGAATTATAAGAATTCGAATTGAAGTAAAAATGTATTTCTTCTTTCAATAGCTTTAATGAATTGAAGAGAATGTAAGAATGTTTCTAAATTCTTTTAATATCTGTATAGTTTGGCGTTTTATTAAATCGTAAGAAATGTATTAACATTCTTAAGTGTTTCTAATCTGTCCACCATTTGAAAGTACATATACCAATTCCAACTATAAATACATAATGCGTCACACATACTTCTGAAATGTTTTTAATCTTTCCACTGTTTGAAAGTGCACTCACCCATCCTTAATGTAAATGCATAAAATCCGCAGTATATTCATATTCAACTGTATAGTGCGTGTTACATACAAATCACATAGATTTTTAACAAAATTCAAAAGCTACTTCTGACCAATCCCATAATTGCAACAAGTGTTCCCAACCGTTACCTACAGCCACAAAAGAACAGCTTTCGATTCTCAGACAAAAGCGCATATTTATCCCGCCGAATGCAACTTTATTTTCTGCTCCAGTTTCCCTTGCGAAGCCATAATTTTGCTGTACGTAGTCCACACGGACCACTTTTTCTCCCCATTGTCCACAACCCCTTTTTTTCCTGGCAACGAATGAACACAATTTAAACCGGCAATATTTAATAAAGATCCGGAACCGATAAGGTCACGAGCGTTATTCAAAGGCCACGATAAAAATGATTTCCATCACGCAATCTTTCAGAAAAGCAGGATCGTTTCATCCCGCGATCATGCTTCGGGTTCGTGTTCCGGGTCGCACGCCACCCAAACAAACCACCGGCGATTTTTTGCGCATTGTAAATTACCAACGGCTCGGATTCTGTATTCTCGATTTTTCCCACGTTGAAGCTTAATCCCCCGTGTTAATCATGAGAAATCGCGGTGCGTGCCTCTTACCCGTTCCCCATAACGCGGTTCCCTCCTCTTCTTCTCTTCCTTGGCCATGGCGACCGCGCTTATGGTTTTTAATGCCAAGATGACAAATACGCTGTATTTAGCGATATTTATGCGAGCGGATCACGTCAGCTTCCGCTGACTGGACTCCACGGATTATCTTGTCCACGAGAATTATTGCTTTCGCCGTTTGTCGCTACGAAACCTGCCATAACCGTCCTCTCACGTAATATTAAGTTACTCCCAAAGCTTCGAAATTAAGAGGAGAAGAGAAAGGGGCAGGGAGGATGAAAAAACAGGAGCCTTGCACTTTGTCCGAATAAAATATGATTCCCCTTTCACGGGAGCCTCTGAGCTTTCGTATCGTTCATTCTACTTTGCTCGGGGATAAAGAACAGTATAGCTCCTTCGTGGCGAACGAAGTGTGTGAATGAGTTTAATGTTTAGAGAATTCTCTTTTGAAAATTTTCATTCTCTACATATAAATTGTTAAGCGATTAAATGTCGTCCAGATCTGGAACATCTAATTTCTTATTTGCGTAGTACAATTTTATCAGTTATCATTCTTCCATGTTTTCTTAAAAAATGTTAAAAAGATAGTCTTCAAGATTATACAAGTCACTTCTAATAAAACTGGTCATGTCTCTGGGTCAATATCGAATAAAAATTTTTAAATATAATATTTTTCAACCTTTACACAACTTCAGTTAACCCCTTGTCCTACAACATCGAGTCTGACTCGTGTTGAAGATTTCGAACAGAATTGTTTAAACTTGCATGTCATTAATTTCCTTCAAACCGGAATAAAATTCTACTTTTCAGTCATTGATATTTAACCATTAGAGAATATAGAGACACACACAATAGATGTAAATTTTCCCTTTCTTCTAGAAGATTTTTCACGACGAATAAGTTACAAGGGGTTGATACAACATCATGGATCTTTCTCAAAACATTTGTCCATTTTTCCAAAAACATATGATGTCCATTAAATATCACGAATTGAATGTACCGAATAGAATGTTAGAGAGGCACAGGATTGCCAATTAAGAGACTCCAAACAAATCACTCTCGATCCAACGACCTCGTTGCCATAACTCTAAACTGCCACCCCTTGGGAATCGTCCGTCCCTTCCTCTCGGCGTTCCGTCATCCTTATCTCGCATTCGTCGCGCGTAAGAAAGCAACAATGGGTCCCGTCGAGATGATAAAAACACGAACAACGAAATCACGTTAAAGCTCCAAATTAGGGAAGGCCCGGGAAGGTAATGGGATTCCGGGAGACGGCCGGGTTCCCGAAGTAGGCGTTTTTTCGCCGGAATCGCGGACATTTTTACGAGGATTAGAGGACAGAGGATACACACGCTGGCGCGATAGCGGTTTTTATCTTGGTGGAAATCGACGGGCTGGCTACGTGGTAGCTGCTTCCTACACCCACAAGACTGCACACGCGTGTACACGTTAGAGAAGCGGGTCCGGTTTCTCGTGTTACCGTTTCGTGATGCTGCCGGCTGCCCGCCAGCCGCATAAATACGCGTATAACTTCTGCCTGGCCCGCAGAAGGGACGCCTCGCAACCTTGTGTAGGTACTGTCTCTTGCTAACGTCTTCGCGAAAAGAATCACTAAAAATCGCGCTTGCGGAAACATTGGTACTCGCCCGTCCCAGATCTCCACAAATTTGAGACGCTGCATGAATGTTTTTGACGTTGTCTTCCTTAACAGCAAAGAAATTGTTGTTTGAAGCTTACACCTCTCACGGATTTTATGCATCCATGGGAAAAATAAGGAACTGCAATTATTAAAACAGTCGTGAGAATAAAAAATTTGAAGGATGTCAATATATTACTTTCAGCTTTATAACATCTTTAATGATAAGGCTTTTTGACTCCTATTTGGCTCCTGTGACTTATAATTGACGATGCAAATTTTTATATTGCACAAAGATCCGCAGTCTATTCATTACTGTAAACCAGGCATGGGCACGGTAGGGGCCCCTCAAACGCCTGCTTCTCCCACCAACCTCTCTTTCATGCGCGAGGCTTGCACACTGTTCGCGACGGGTGAAGCACTTCTTTCCTCTATGGCAGGGATGGGCAATATTGCCTCAATTGTGGCAAAACCGTCTACACTGTAGCGCCTTCTGTCCCCTTCCAGCAAGCGCGGTACAATGGGGTAACGAAGACACGGGACATCAGCGTACGCAACGAACGTGCGCGCTGTATGAAAGAGAGGTTGGTGGGAGAAGCAGGCGTTTGAGGGGCTCCACCCGTGCCCACCACTGCTCTATGGTAACGGCGGATGCTGGTGGGGGACAGTGGGCGCTATGGTAGGGACGGTTTGTCTCAATTGATACAAACATGTAAATTAATTTATATTAAAAATCCCCTCTTTTATTAATTCAATGCAACATTCTATATCTATATAATTTTACTCATTTTTTTAATTAAAAATGCTAATTATCCATATAATTTTGATAGTGCTAAATTATTAATTTAAATAATAATCAAAATTTTATAATAACCCAATTTTTAATTAAATAATCCACTAAATTTTTAGCCAAAAATTTTCATTCTATATAATTTTACTAGTACTAAATAATTAATTTAAATTATAATCAAAATTTTATAATAATGTAATTTTTATTTAAATAACCCCCTAAATTTTTAAATCAAAATTTTAATTTTATATAATTTTACTAGTACTAAATTATTAATTTAAATTATAATCGAAATTTTATAATAATCTAATTTTTACCTAATCAAACGCCTGCTGTGAACAGTTGAACAAGCCAGGATATGCATGATTCAATAGCTTGTAGGAGACTGCACTGACTAGTTGACTTAATCACAATAGAACCTTGATTATCCGAATCTCAGATATCCGACTTCTTTAATGCCTGAATGCGTTCTACATGTGAATAGTTCAATATAGAACAAATAAATAATCTACAACACGATTTATTGTAAAGCTCAGCGAAGACGTAATTCAACAATGCGACTAGAGGAAAAAGGGAGTAAGAAATGCTGAGAATATCGACCTAGAAAATACCCAAAATTGTGTTTTTTGTACGTCATTATATTAATTAATCCTATAAATTTGTACCACGAATAGAAAATTATTTCAATGAAAAACGATAGAAATTTTATAGTGAAGGTATAGTGACTTCGCCAAAAAGGTAAGTAGAGGTTGTGGAACGAGACTGTGATAACATTTTTTCGTAGAATTTAGAGGTACGTTTCAAATATTAATTTAAATAATGGTACAGTAAATGGCACGAGCTTATGGGACGACCTAATAGAAGATTCTGCCTTAATGAAGCGTACCAGTATCCCGAGATTAACAAAAGCTTTTTGCGAATAGCTTGGAAACTGAGACGCAGTACTAAGTGGCAGTACTACGTAGAAAAAAAGACATGATCAGACCGATGATTTTGACAAAACATTTAATCGAAATCTCCTGGGGATGCGTCCCCAATCCTTTCCCATAATTACCACCATTGGTTTTCCTTTCAGTTCCCAGTAACCCACAGTTGTTCTACTCGGATCCTCGATTTACCCGAGCAAATCCTCAGCTCTAATTTATACAGCATGCCTTATGCATATCCAGCGTTTACACGCGACATCGTTCAGCATGCGCTGTCGCGCGCTCAAAATACCGGAGCGGCTTGAATCCATTACCGCGTACACGCCGCGCCGGCTAGCCTTTTACAGACGCAGAACGCTTCGTTCTGGTTCGGCTGGTAGTGTATGTTTGTATACGGGGCACTGTTAAACGCTGGGAGCATAATAAATAGCGGGGCCAGGACCGGGTGACAGGACAATCCTTACCTACTACGACCACGTGGCCGAAGACCTGATCGTTCGCCACGTGGGAACAGTTCCACCGATGATGCCTGAACTGATGTCGGCATTCGCGGAGACCAAGCTCCGCGCCCTCGCCCACCGCGGGCATCGCGTGCGGCGCTTTTCTGCACTGCTCTCGCTGACTTTTTGCAAGGCCGGGGATACGGCCGCAGACTGCAGCGCCGACCACCACCGCTCCGACCACCCTGGAACAGAAAGAAAATTTTCTAATTAGAAGAGAACTGTTGAGGTCCTGGAGGGTGATCATCCCTGTGCGCGCTCCTGATGGTGCTCGCGAATGTCGCAACGGGCCATGCAAAATTACAAAGCTGAAAGGTAACTATAATTATTAAAGGTAACTATATATAATTGTAACTACGAGTTACGAACGCCTAGTCACGCGTAGTTCTCTCTCCACTTTGCATTTTGCGTTCCTATAGTATTAACACGTTTAGCGCCCACTCCACAATCATAAAAATTACACAAAATCAAAGCAATATATTTAATAAAACAAAAACTAAGAAGTTTAGTTTTGTGATATTAACTACTGTTTCAAATCTCTTCTATTCCTCAGATCGTAAGGAAATTTTGTACACTCAATCTGCCAACGTAAAAATTAATTTTCAATTCTGTATAAATAATTCCGTCACCCAGATATGGGTGACATGGCGCTGAACGTGTTAATGGCTCGGTTGGGGCTCCTCAAACGCTTCCTTCTCCCACCAACCTCTCTTTCATGCAGCGCACACGTTCGTTGCGTCCGCTGATGTCTCGTGTCTTCGTTGCCCCATTGTAACGCGCTTGCTGGAAGGGGACAGAGGGCGCTACAGTGTGGACGGTTTTGCCTCAATTGAGGCAAAATTGCCCATTCCTATTAACTCTTTGGGGACGACGATGAATTGGCAGTTAGCTTCTGTATGGTCGACGTTATACGACGTTACTCATGTTACAATGATTTTTTGATGATCTAGTACCAGGCAAGGGCAACGTTCCTAAGTTTGAGGGCCAAATCTGTCTCGGAGTCAAGAGCCGGACCGAATTATTAAATAAAATAAATTAATATTGAAGGAGGGAGAAAACATGGTGTGTTTCACGCAAATCATAGAACGTCAGCTTAATGTGAGTTAGTAGAACTCACCATGTTTTCTCCCACCATGAATCCGGCTAACTTCGCTGAAATGGATCAGGCCCAGATCAAAAGAAGCAGACGGCCGATCCGAACTGCAGTCCGTGGGTAGTGCATAAGTGATTTAGAATTTTTTGATATTTTCACTATCTTCAATTTGTAGAAAGCGAATTATAATGCACGAAAGCATATCGCATCTAATAATCTGACCTGCTGTAATCAATTTTGAAATATTCCTCAGAGTCAGTACCATGGAATTTTGGAAAATGTCTGAGATATAAAATAATCGGGTTACTATAGGTCGTGTTTTAAAATTTTCAATACTTTAAGTTAATAACACTTAAGCATTAAAAGTAAGTAGAAACTGACAGTAATGACCAGATGAATTTTTTTAAAAATAGCTGTGAGAAATTTCCAAAGCAATTGCATCTCTTTAATTGGTAATTGAAGGATTTGATCAAACGAAAATGACAAATTTTACATTGTAAGCAGCAACAGACAGCAATATCCAAACAATTGTTTTAAAAACTGCCTTGAAAAATTTCTGACACGATATCACCCCTTAATTTACTGAATAAAGGGTTTGATCAAACAAAAATCGATAATATTGTATCATAAATAGAAAAAGACAAATTCAGACAAAATAATTAATTACATGTAAGACATAACACAACAACTATGAAAAATGATGAAGGTCTAAACAGAAATCGTACGCTATAGAATGCATATAACTATTAATTTATTACTACGATTATTACTTTCTATCTACTATAATTATCCTGGTGTTTTAAAAAATTCTCTGTTTGCTTCTCGCATCCGTTTCGCCACGAAATTTTCAATCCCCGAATGATTAATCAAACTTTCCACGCGCGCCTTCAAACACAAGATCTGTAGACTCGAAATTAATTCTGGTATAACGAAGTTTTTTCAACGAAACTCGATATATCACGATCCCCTGGATATTTATCCCCATATCCGTTCGGTCACAAAACGTTAAATCAATTTCGTATAAATTACTGACCGCCGCCGTGGATTTCGAATGGAATCACGCTAACGGGATATCGTTTAGCGTTTCGGTCAGCATTGAAAGATCCAGAATCGAACGACCGGTAGTGGGCCCACCTGATCGTACGACGAATTAAATCTCGATAAACTCGAACGTGTGAAAGTATGAAACGAGCGTGTTGACGAGGAGTCAGCGCGGTCGGCTTGTTCATTAGCATTTTAAGTTGCTTCGTTTCGTTGTCGTCGTATTAATACGATTTCGTCGGTACGATATACTTCGCCGTATATGCAACGTTGTCCGCGGTAAGAAATTAACGATCCCTCGATCTTTTTCTTCCTCCGAGAATCCTCGAGATTCTCTTTCCATCTTATCCTCGCGGTGACGTTTTGTTGCGGACGAGCCGCAGAAACTTGCAGATTCCGCCGGCATTCTTCGGCAATTAGTGTCCGGTATGATTCATCGTGTTGCTCGAAGAATACTTCTTGAAAAATGTGAAAGCCCGTGGATTTTGATGCAACGATTCGATGGCACGCCGGCACTCTACGCTTTCGCGGCCGATGATATACAACGCCGCCGCGGCAAAACTTCTTCAGGATCGCCTCTGATGCAATTTCTTTGATGGGGAAACAGTCTCCTATGGCTGTACTTCGTTTACATTATGCACGATTCTGTTCTGTACGAGCTGCAAGCTAGGGCCGATCTTACATTTCGTCATTTCCTTCATCTTAATGATAGTGGAGACACTAGGCTACTGTTATCCTCGTTATTATCGATTCCTATGCAATTTCTTTAATAGAGAAACGGTCGCTCATGGCTGTGCTTTATTTATATTATGCACGAGTTTAGGGACAATCCTAAATTCTGTCGTTTACTCCATCTTATTGATAGTGGAGACAGAAAGTAAGTGTTATCAGTAGACTGCAGATGTTTATGCAAAATAAAAATTGTCTGCATCGATTGCAAGACGTAGAAAACAAATGGAATGTTATTTCTTTCCTTAATAATTTTACTAGATGAAAAATAATATATTGACATCTTCAAATTTTTTTAATTTTCCTACAATTTTAAATTTCATCTATTCAGTTTTGCTATAAATCAGGCAGTTCCAACCAGTGTTGGGATATGGTCCATCTTTTCTCGCGCATGCGCGGCCAAAACAGTAACGTATCTATATCATTATGACGAGGTAGTGGAGCCCTAAGACTTCAGGACGTGTCCTACGAGTTACAAAATATACACAAATACACATGTTATACATTCATTTTTCAGAATCAAATCATACCAATTTTTTAAAATTCTGCTGGGTGCTCAAGGTACCCCATTTTATCGAGAATCTTACTTTACTGAGGCCAAAATCGCCGCGCATGCGCGAGAAAAGATGGACCATATCCCAACACTGGTTCCAACCAGTAGCTCCGGAGCTATCTGCGGCGCGCGTAGCACTCACTAACTCTACGGCTGTACGTAATAGTGGGAAGAGGTTAGATGGTAGGGACCTTGCAGTTCTCGGAGGGTAATACGTTGGAACTCCCTGCTATAAACGCTTAAAATCTGCAGTGTAATTGTCAGCCTTGATGCAATTTCTTTGATGGAGAAACGGCCTCCTATGACTGTGTTTTATTTAGACTATGTACGATTTTGTTCTGGACAGGCTTCAAGCTAGGGACAATCCCAAATTTTGTAATTTATCTCATCCTATTAATGGGAAAGATACGAGGCAACTGTTATCACCTCCAACACAATCTCCTGTGATGAAGAAACGTTCTCCTATGATTATACTATACCTTTATGCTGCATGATGTTACTCTGGGTAAGCTTTAAGCAAAGGTCAATCCTATTTTACTGTCATTAACTTCCTTTAATTGATGGTGAAAACACACGGCAACTATAATCGACTTCAATACAATTTCTTTGATAAAGAAACGTTCTATGGTTATACTTTTACTCGGTATGATGTTATTCTATCAATCTTGTAATTTTTATGAAGTAACAATCAACTAGATACATCGCTAATGTTCGCTACGTTTAATGTTAACCCTTTGCACTCGGAGCTATTTCAACTAAAAAACCCAACATGTTCTAACCTAGAATATTTCCATTGTACATAATTTTTTTCATTATATGCGTACGAACCTGATGTAGTACCTCATACAATATGTAAATGTTTAGTAATTTATTGCATATAAACAAATTTAATCATGTAAACAATATTCTGAATAATGGTGGAGCAATTTGTAGTGGCGCCTCAGAGTCGCCGTTCGAGTGCTAAGGGTTAATTGAGTTATTGCATTTCCGAAATTCATTTTGTTCGTACACTTAAAAGTTAATATAAACTTGATACTTATTCGTTGTTCGTACAAATAAAATTGCTCTATTAATTTTCCTGTAGTTACAGTAACACAATAAATAACAATGAATACATTGTTTGGTCTGGAAGGTACTACACTCATCACTGTATCGAAAATTGCTCCATTAATTCTCTTATAATTACAGTAACAAAATAAATAACAATGAATACATTGTTTGGTCTGGAAGGTACTACACTCATCACTGTATCGAAAATTGCTCCATTAATTCTCTTATAATTACAGTAAGAAAATAAATAATAGTGAATACATTTTTTGGTCTGGAAGATAGTACACTCTCCACTCTATTGATGTACATAAATTAACATTCCATCGCTTATAAGCTGCTTCTCGATTTTCTTTTCAGTTTTTCCAGATGTGAAACGCACAAGTTCAAATTTTGTTGGGACAAGTTGTGTAACGAGATCAATTTCGAGATTATTCCCCTCGTATTTGACCGCCTCGGTGTAAACCCGTTTCCTTCAGGGTCCGGACAGCTACAGTTTATGTGTGGGGTGGCCGATCCGTTCACGGATGAACTTAATGTAATCTAATTTAACCGATCGTCGGCCCGACGTGTTTCACTTTGTATTATATAATCCGATGCTCGAACGGACGACGGTTGTCCCCGTATTAAAAGTTTTCTGGCCCATCCGTCATCCCGATCCTTATTTCGACATCTTCACGAGCAAACTGCGAGACGCGATCACGGCATACTAAAAACGATTACCTGCCGACAAGTTGAAACGTGATACTCTCAGCCTCCTACTGGTCCATTGCGTAATTTACATCCCATAAGTCAACCTCTTCTGTGGAGGTAACGGCGATTCCAGAAACCGTGGATACACGCACACACGATTTCCACTTAATTCCCCCCAACCGGCCTCTCCAAAAAATATCCTTTTATCGCGCTCGGACAAATATCGACCCGTGTTTACAAATGAGGACGATTAAAACGGGGATTATCGTTTTATTGATTCTCGAAATTAGTAACCGAGGTAATCTGATTTCGCGGATATTGATATTACAGCTTCCGGCGAATGCGTTCAAAATATACTTGTACGAGAATGTTAACTCTGGAGTAATAATACGGGATGTCTATCGAATGTCGTCTCCGATTTTTACACTAGGTTTACGGGACCCGTCAAAATGACGGGTTCTAATATTTTGAAATTACGATTGTTTAGATTGTAAAGATGCATCCATGAGAACTTAGTCAACAAATTTCTTTCTTTGGGTATATATTCTTTAAAAAATGGCTAAAAATTTGGATAGACTTATTCTCGTCATTTTTAGACTGTTATGTAAAATATTCACTCTTAATGCTCCGTAAACCTAGTGTTAACCAAGCTTACGTATTATTTTGTGTCCTTTTTAAATGTTTCATTTATATCGTCCGGACGAAAGTCATCTTTGAAGTTTTATTAGACTTGTTATGTACAGAGACTGCCTACGTGACTTTTTATTCCCTCCTTGAAGCCAGATGTTGTTCCAGCGAGGTCCGCTCGTTTAAACTAAAAAATACAACTCTCCCACCTCTGAGAAAATTCTCAAGAATTTCCACCCAGATGTACGCACATCCCCACCACACAATTTCTAAACAATTTTGGGATATTTGTATAAAAGACATGGACTAGTCCCAGAGTGGGCCCAGTCGAAATTCAGTTAAATCGTGTCACGCTACATTCCGCGAGATCGGGTATAAAGTCCCCATCAAACATAACTTTCACGAGTACTTATCACTACCGTCGACTCATTTAACCCCTTGACCTCCAACAAAGAGTGAGACTCGTGGTAAGAAATTTGGGCCTAAACAATAAGGACGAGCCTGACTCGTGGTACTTCGTTCGAACCAAACGCGAACAAGGCGAGCCTGGCTCGTGGTACTTCATTCATGACAAACGTAAACAACACTAACATGAAGATTACTAATTTTCTACGAGTTTTCTCAAAATATTATTAATATAAATTAAGTATTAATTTACAAATTGTTACTGATACATTATCCACTTTCAAATTATAAATCATTTTTGTTCACCGATGAATTGATCATAATTACTTCCCAGACATCTTAAAAGTATTAGTTGTGCCCAAACGTGTTTATTATTTCACAATTCCATTAGTTACGCCGAAAAAGCACATAAAGAAATGTTAATCTGGCAACAGAAACATTTCGAAGCTTAATGTGATCGCTAGACTATAGATTTTGATGTAAAATAAAAATGTAATCTTTTGCAGGTTAGGAATTTCCTCTTTTCTTTAATAATTGTAGGAGGTTGAATGTTGTATATCGATACTCACAAATTCTATTAACCACTTGTCCTACAACAACGAGTGAGACTCTTAGTAAGAAATTTGGGCCAAAAACAATAAGGGCGAGCCTGACTCGTGGTACGTACTTCGTTCGGACCAAACGTAAACAACACGAGCCTGGCTCGTGGTACTTCGTTCGGACCAAACGTAAACAACACGAGCTTGGCTCGTAGTACTTCGTTCGAATCAAACGTGAACAACGCGAGCCTGGCTCGTGGTACTTCATTCATGACAAACGTAAACAACACTAACACGAAGATTACTAATTTTCTACGATTTTTCTCAAAACATTATTAATTTAAAGTAAGTATTAATTTACAAATTGTTACTGATACATTATCCACTTTCAAATTATAGATCATTTTCGTTCACCGATGAATTGATCATAATTACTTCCCAGACATGTTAAAAGTATTAGTTGTGCCCAAACGTGTTTATTATTTCACAATTCCTTTCGTTGCGCCGAAATATACATGTCATCAGACGCATACATTTTGCGCAAGTTCGAGCACACGGCTAAACAGCTAAATGGCTCGACGCGGGACCGACCTTCTTGTTTGTTATGGCCCGAGCAATCGGGAGTTGGCGGGTACGACAAGGGGTTAATCACGATTATCCGCGCATTTCTCAGTGCGCCAAAACCGAGATTGAGGGACATAATATTCGCGACTACACGTCACATACATACAGGTGTAAGCATCGTTTTCATATTTTAGAATATATTGTACTTTGTAAGATATTTAAGGTGTTTATTGCTAGGATAATATAGGCATTTACAAGTATGTTACAGTTAGGTAGAGATACATTTAATATAGACTAAATGCTAAATAACTAAGGGCTAAGCTTAACTAACTCGACTAACTAACCGAAAACGACTGCACGTGAAAGCTCGCCTAAGCGGCACAGCACGTAACTAACGTAAAGGCTGCTTACAAACATAAAGGCTGCTTACAACTTCTTGTTCGGTATATTCTGATCTCTTTATTTTCATGTCCACATCTATCTCAATTCCAGTAGCTAGTATTCCCACAACGATACACCTCTGCCGCTAAGGGTGTACCAAATTACATTTAACGTTAGAAGGAGCCGATACTAATTACCCATCCATTAAACCACGTGGCGACCCGGTGGTGAAGGAGACACCGGCAAGTCCACAACCGACCAAGTCCCCGTAAAATCTAACAAACCTTGGTCACGTATCACCTGCTTAGCCCTTGGCTCGCAACAGGTTCATTACTTCAGAATCGATGAACTGTAGAGCAATATGTCGATGTATGCACTTTCCGTGGGTATTTATTAGAAAATTTTCAGAATGTTAAACGTTGGGAAGAAACCATTCACTTCAACCCCTTGCCTCACGATTTCTTTCACAGCTACCACAATCAGAACTATTTTGTTGTGAATAGATACTGAGGTAATTATATACAAGTTGGTTCTCCTCACTGATTTTGATGACCTTGAAATATGTTGTCAAGGTCATCATTCTGAACAACTTTTCGGTTTTAGTTTTCGAGATATTCGCAAGAAACTATTGCTAATACTGTATTGAATTTTCCGTATTCTTGCACGCTCCGTGGCAACTGAAGCCTGTTCCGGCGCAGCGTCTGTTTACTTTTATTTTGTAAACACGCTGTGGAGATGAGAGAGAAAACAGGGTCTCACTCTGGTCATACATACAGTGGCCCACAAAAGTGTTCGTACGCCCTTTAAATCAGAATAATTTTCTTAAAATTTCACCAAACCACTTGACATTTTTTGAGCAATTAGAAGCATTGATTTTGTAAATCACGTGCTAAAAAGATTTTGAAAAAATTGCAATTAGTAGGAATTACACGAAGAAATAAAAATGGCACTTTTTAAAACTTCTTTATTTTAGCCCATAATGAAAATTCAAAATATGCCTTTTGTAGATCTATGTTAGTTATATATATGCTGAAAATTTCATTGAAATCGGTTGACGCAGAAAAAAACGGCGCGCATCGAAAGATGTAAGAAACTATGGATTTCAGGCAGAAACTGACCAAAATTCGTGAAAAACTGCGATTATCATCACTTTCAACCGCTTGTAGCTCGTGTGTTTGTTAATTTATTTCGATGAAATTTTCAGCATATGTGTAAGTAACATAGATCTACAAACCGCATATTTTGAATTTTCATTTCGGTCTGAAATAATAAACTTTTAAAAAATGCCATTTTTATTTTTTCATGTAATTCCTACTAATTGCAATTTCTTCAAAATCTTTTTTGCACATTTTAAAAGTAGATCAATGTTTCTAATTGCTCAAAAAAAGTCAAGTGGTTTGGTCAAATTTTAAGAAAGTTATTTTGACTTAAAGGGCGTACGAACACTTTTCTGGGCCACTGTATATGAGGTGAGCTTTCAATTTTGAAAGACTACTCCTTCGATTGTCGTATGCGTGGTCGGGCCGGCCTAACGACGGGCCCGCTCTGCCCCCTGTATGACCTAACCACCACTCATTCTATTCGCATAATCCTTGCATTGTAGCTGTCATCCAGAATTTGATCTAGTAGTGGAAAAATCATGTGAATAGAATGAGCTGTGGTTAGGTCGTGGAAGGGGCGGAGGGGACCGGCCGTCAACATAACATTTGTAAGAGGAAGAAGCATACGTTACGAACGCCGTTAAGCAATCGCCTATGCTGATATACGAAAAATCAAAAGAAAAAATTCAATACAGTATTAGCAATAGTTTTTTTGCGAATATCTGAAAAACTAAAACCGAGCGGCAGTAACATGTATAGGGAAAAGTTGTTCAGAATGATGACCTTGACAACATATTTCAAGGTCATCAAAATCGGTGAGGAGGTCCAACTTGTATATAATTACCGATACTGCTTTATATGTCAAACAAAATTACATTTATTTTAATGGCTAAATATTGTCTGCCGCTACCTACTAGAAAATTATCAGAATCTTGAATATGTAGAAGAAACCATTGACTTCAACCCCGTGCTACACGATTCCTTCCACGCCTATCATAATTAGAGCTATTTTATCGTCAATAATGCTTTATATGAAAAGAAAATTTATATTTATAATAAACCTACAATTACTCCAACATTTAAAGAAATGTAATAGCATTTTGATTTAAAAGAAACGGCTACCAAAAATATTTAATTGATCCTGTTTGAAATCCTCACAAGTTAGGCTCGCTATAATAAGCCAACGGGTCAACTATCCGATAATGTTGCACTTTCGAACCACGGACATATCACTACGTAACAACCTAATACCAATAACCCAAGCTTCCTCCGATCTGAGGAACCAGGCCATTATCACCCTCGACGCTATCACGACCTGCTAACCGGTCGGAAGAAGCCGCCGAATTTAAACACGCCCGTGGCGGTAATTCATCGATCAAGGAAGGAGGGGCTCTCGATCTCTCGATCGTTGGATCGCTTGGCCTGGTCGTAAATAACCCCGGGACGTTACGGGTTGTCATCCTTCTGGATCGTGGGTCCAAATAATGCGTGCAGGTATTAAACTCACCCAGGGGGTGGTTCATCGAATGATATAGAAGCTCGGTGAGGCTGACAATCTGCGAAGCTGAGAGCTGCATACGACCGATTTGCTTGAAATTTTAAACTAATGCTTTGTATACAGTACTCTAGAATATGGCGTAAGAGTTTTTTGATACCTCTAATGTTTTTAGAATTACATATGCTTAAAGTTAATTGTTCAACGTAAACAGTGACCTTTCCGATTCATACTGCTATCATTTCTACAAATGATTGAATTTTGTTAAAAATTCCGCACTACATTTTAGACAATACCATCTAGTTTGAGAAGAAAGAAGATTGTTTATTTCAGACGTCATTTTCTCATATTTTGCTTTGTGAAAAAATGGAGAATAGAGTTAAGAGTTCTGTTAATATCACTGTGAAAAGCCAGAATTTTGCATCCATTATGTATGCTTACAAAAAATTCCAAAAAACGCACATTTTTAGATAGTCGAGGTGGTCTGCCCCCTTAAATCGACGTACCAATAAAAGGACGTTTCAAAAAAAGCGAATAACTTTGCCATTTGTCGATATTTTCTTTCAGTATCATTTAAAAAATTCTAGTTTTATAGTCAAGGTGTTCAATCCCCTTAAACTCGTCCAGGGGGTGGTTCGTCGAATGATATAGAAGCTCGCTGAGGCTGAAGGGAGGAGAAATCCAGGGAATACGAAATTGAGAGATGAAGAGAGAGCTAGAGAGAAACCTGTACAAGGGTTGGAGAGAGGAACATTGGGGATTGGACGGGATGAATTTCTGAGAAGCATGAAATTGCGACGATTACACCGCGTCCCCGGGGCAAGAGTTATTTGCATTGGAATGCATCGCGCGGCGCGGTGGCCGAAACTCACCACGTGGGACGATCTACAAGGTGTCCTGATGAACGTGAGAAGCTGCCAGGACGAGGCGCCGCGTGCCGTGCGAAAACGAGCCGAGCGAAATCGCCCGAAGGGCCAATCCCCGAGCGTCGCCTCGCCCTCTTCCTCTTCGTTCGCGAAACAGGCAAACGAGGAAGACGTTGACGGGCGATACACGCCAGCCGACAACAGAAACAGCCCCTCGAGTTCCGTCAGTTTCGATCCCGCACACCGGCGAAGACATAATCGCCGCCGCACGTCCAGGTGAAGATGTTCCACGTCGGTCCTGGGCGCACAGGATGTCTTTAGATGTCGGGTACCGTTGCGAGATCCATGTCAGTTAGAGGACATTGTCCTTACTCTGTTATTATGGCTCCGAAGCGATTCCGTTCGATTATGGGGGACTTTTAACCCTTTTAAGGCTGATCGACGATGTATCATCGTTGGCTGCATTTGCGACAACTTCTGTTCTAACTTAGATAGATTTCTAATAACTAGACAGCGGATCTTTATGCAATATAAAAATTTTCTATCTGAATTGCAATAAACTGGAATGAAATAGAAATTTATTTTCTTTCTTCATATGTTTAATAGTTAGATAGATTTCTAATAACTAGACAGCGGATCTTTATGCAATATAAAAATGTTCTATCTGAATTGCAATAAACTGGAATGAAATAGAAATTTATTTTCTTTCTTAATATGTTTAATAGTTAGATAGATTTCTAATAACTAGACAGCGGATCTTTATGCAATATAAAAATTTTCTACCTGAATTGCAATAAACTGGAAGGAAATAAAAATTTATTTTCGTTCTTAATATGTTTAATAGATTGAAAATAATATAACAGTATTTTCAAATTCTTTCAAATTGCTTTACTGTTTCAAATTGCACCTACTCATTTTTGCCATAAATGCATAAAATCCGCTGTCTACTAATAACGTTAGAATTGTATCTTATTCTAATATAATATTATTAGATTGTGGATCTTTATGTAAAATAAAAATTTTCTACCGCAATGCAACAAACACGAGTCAAGTAGAAATGTATTTCTATTCGTAATAGTTTTAAAAGGTTGGCAGTAATGTAGCAGCATGCTTAAATTGATATCAAATATTTTTGGTTTTATATTTTACTTACTCATTTTTGTTATCAATGGCATTAATTGTCATAAAATCCGCAGTTTAATTATTATCTTAGAACCTTATTCTGAAATCAGAATCGACGTTTTATTCTAATATATGGATTTCTCTTCAGCAAAGGGTTAAGGAGGTGTTTTTACTCGAAGGGTGGAAAAGTTAATTTGTTGGCATTATGTGTTTTGGTAAATTTTTTATTTTGTTTCGTTGTTTTGTCTGCGGAGTGTATATTTAGAAGACTCGTTTGGGATCTAGCTGTCCAATTTTGAATAAAACATACTACTGAACAGTCGCCCCCATAAATCCAGAACTATTTTAATTTAGTCATTGTAATCAAAATTAGAGAATTAAAAATTGTTATAGATTCTTGATATTTTCTAGATCGTATATATCCTAATGGAGATCGGTAAGAACAACCATGAAATATTATGAAACAAATTAATATTTACAGATGAAGATGACGAAGAATTATTAAATCTTCTTTAAAAAGAATCTTTTCGTGCATTAATTTTGAAAGAAGAAATATGGAGAGAACTCGAAAAATTGATGAATATAGAAATTGTAGTTGAGATAAGCTTCTGGAAAATGATTGGATCGAAGTTTATGAAGACGCGAAAGCGCGAAAAGCTGCCGGCGTTCGTGCGCGTAGTTAATTGCACGTCCATTACGTCACTCGTTATCCTTAATTAGAGACGCTTAGCGCTATGGCTCCCTTGTGGCCTCTCTTAAACGCGCGAGTCGAGCTGGTATTAATTATTCATTTGTTTTACTTGCGGCCAAAGTAATTACAGTCTGGTTGTACGTTATTACTCCGAGCAGCGTAAACGCTCTTACACTTTCATGCTGGAGTCATGTCAGACGTAATATACGGACTTCAGGTTCCTAAAATAAAACAATGAGGAACGACTGGCAATAAGAAGAGAATCATTCAACGGAAGAAGAAATATTCACTTAATTTTTTCAACTGTTTTATAAATATCCGAAAGACATATTAAGTATTCAGTAAGACAATATTATTTTTATTAAAACAATATCTTTAATAACTTTATATTATAAATGTCAAATATCGAATCAACATAACTCATATACATTTATCAAACCTCTGAGCAATGTGTTTATAATGTATAAAATATTTCATATCACAAATGCAAGATTAGAATTAGAATTAGAATTACATCCATCTTGTTCTTCTGCTTCGAATAAAAATATGAACCTACACACTGAAATAGTTTTCCAAAAATCTAAATATCTGGTCGGTCCATAAGTTTATTCATATTTGGGTCATATTCATATATAATTCACCTTGATCCTTCCTGATTCACGATAGAAGTAGATAATCGAAAAAATTGATAAAATTAGTGAAAGATGTTTTATTTAAACTGTTTCAAAATTGATTCAAATAGTAAAATGTGTCTTACTTGAATTGTTTCAAAATTGATTGAAATAGTAAAATGTGTTTTATTTAAACTGTTTCAAAATTGATTAAAATAGTTCGAACTGTTTCAAAATTCCCGAAAAATACAAACGAGCTTGTAGTTACTAACCTGATACATAAAAATATAAAATACCAATCTTCAGACACGCAGTAACAGAACTGCAAATACATAATTTCTTCAATGCAAATTGCCGTTAAAAAATTTCGATATGAATGCATTGCCAACGTAATGTAGCGAAACGAATTTCCAGAGATCGTTTGCTATGCAATACAGTTCATAATTTACTATCCAACGATGGAAGGATTCCAAGTTCCCGGGAGGAAGGTGCGTTGAAAATCGAACTAGGATTTTACAGTATCCGGTTTCCACTCGCAGGAGCAGGATTCCGCGTTTGCAGATGCAGCCTGTGACACAGATTTTGCATCTCGCGCCGGCCGAGTTCTCTTTTCAAGAATCTTGCGCGGCGGCACGGCACTTAGTATGCCGATCAGGCGACCGAGAGAACAACGGGCTCGTGTGCATCTACTCTCAGCAGCAATACGTACGTGGCCATTAGCGTGTAATGTATAACATTATGCCCTTCTCATACGGAGGCTAATGGCGAGCTATTTCCAACGGGCCACTTTGGCACCGTAGGCCACCGTTCCTCAAAATTGCCGTTGCCACGATTTCTTCCGTAACCCCATCATTTTGTCGACAGTTTTTTATCTCTTAATTCGCTGGGTTACATAAAGACGAAAGTTCGTAGCAATGTTCACTAATTTCTTAAACCCCCATACCTATACGCAAAAACACATCACAGAAGATAATAAAACAATACTTCGTCCATTTTTGTTTTGTACTTTGAATGAACAAAGCATGTGTCATAAAACAGAGGTTAATTTGTGTTTTAAATCAACAAAGCACATTTTGTTTATTAGTAAAACATTTTAAAGAAATGCGTCTGATAACACAAACAGAAAGAAATAAAATATTTTATAGTAATCTAGAAGAAGGAAACCGGCGAATTTTTAATTTAATAAATATATAGAGATCGAAATGTATAAAATCTATTATTACTGTCGATTTTAACTCTAAAAAGTTCAAAGCAATCATTAAATTTTTGTCATTATAAAATCTATATATTATGATGTACTAAATGTCTGTATTAAAATTTATATGTTTCCACGCTTACTAGAAGAATTGCAATTTAATAAAAATCTTTGCATTGCTTTGTTTATTCCGAACAAGATGAAATTCATTAACCGTATTGAAGTGAATCAACGCATGTACCATTTATTTTACCGAGCGCTGTACATTTGTACTCATTTCTTCCAATATAGAAAATTGTTTTACGAATGCCTGTCAGATCAAGTAAAAATATGTTCGAAGTTAGAATGGAAGGAAATCGATATGAGGAAACATTTGATCACAGAGAAATCAGTCCGCGTATCATTCGCAGGAATTTAGAGCGGGGGAGAGTTGTCTAAGCGAATAGAAAAATTCGATAAATCGAGGAAAATTATGGGGATGCCAGCAGCGTTATTTTACATAATACCCTCCTCCTAGGCTACTGTTAAAATACCTTCGCGGCACCGAATACTAAGCGTGCACAAATCAACGCACCTTCTCGCGATCATGATTTCCCAGTTCCGCTCGCCGACATGCACAGTTACTAGTGGAATTATCTATTCCATAGATAATTTATTTGGAGCGGATGAATACCGACAGTTCTACCGTAATGTTTTTTATCCGCGTGCATAATGTCTTTTCGAGAGCTTCTGAAATGTAGTCAGATACACGCGGACCATTTTACGTATTTTTAATACTAGATCTGCGGAGCATTAAATATGGCTATTTTAAATTACTTTATCAGAATGCGAAGGATTTATTTATTCATACTTTCAGCAATTTTTATCGTAGTACATGTCCAAAGAAATAAAATTGAATAATTTCCCAATTATTATATAATTTTCATAAAGATAAAATAGAAACTCTGAAACTGGTCATTTGTATGTATTTATTTAGTGATCCCTTTCGGGTTACACGAACTTCCGTCCCATTACATTGTTTTTTCTCTTACATCTATCTTTTCTCGTTACATTCATCCTCATTTATCCACTCACTTTCTCTCGTCCTTACTCTCCCACTCTTCCTCTTCTACCCTTTTCTATCTCTTTCTTCCTCTAACTTTTTTACCAATCCTTCTCCCCTCCCGTTCCCTGCTAATATTTCTATTACCTTCTCATACATACTTCCTTCCTCTTCCTTCCACTCTCTACAATATCCCAATACATGTTCCCACTCCTCTACATATCTACCCCGCATATCCTGCATTTCTTCTTCTCCTCTTTCTCCCATTATCTCCCTCCTTTTCTCTCATTTCCTAATCGGAACCTTGCCATTCTCCTCCATTTTTCTTCCTTCCACCCTTTTGTTAAATATTCTGGTACTTCCTCTTCTCTTATCTCTTTATACCATTTGTTGTATCTTCCTTTTTTCGCTTTCTTCCAATTTTCACATTCCTGCATTTCCTCCTCTCTTTTTTCCATCTTATGCCATTCCTCCTCTCTTACTTCTTTTCTCTCGTTTTCCAGTTTTTTCCTGCTCCCTCTTCTGTCTATCTATTTCTTCCTTTCTTTCTCCCATTTCGATACCTTTCCTCCTCTTCTCGCTCTTGCTCCAATCTCTTTTAGGCACCTGAAACTGGTTATTTAAACAGTAGCTAATAGTTTCAACAGACACACTACTGTTAATAAATTCTTCGAATCTCTTAAATGTTGGAAAAAGATTTACAGAAGTCTTCGAAACTCTTAAACAGTTTCGAACTTATAAATATACAATGATATTTAATGGATTTACGAAATTCTTTCATCTTTTGTTGAATTTTGTCCAAGGATTTTGGTCCGTAATTTTTCTTATGATTACGAACAGAGGACTGGAAGTGTGACAAGCGTTGTATAACATGTCGGCTACTAAATATCAAGCATTCACGGACCCACGACAGCATCGCGCATCACTTCAGGGATTTACGTCGACCGAAACGAATTCGCTCCGCGCTGATGAAGATGGCTGCCATATTATCTGAAAAAGCGTTTCATTCTTGAACCCTCGTCCCACCCAGACAGCCACATAATTGAATAATAGATTCGACACGAATCAAACCTGTGTAAAATCGTTCCGACTTCATAATCTTTCCGATCTGGTTCGATTTCTTGTCGACTCGGGTTTAATTCAATTCTAAATGGAAACTTTATGGATGGAACTAGTTCTATGGCGAATTAATTCGAATAAAGTCGGATGACTTTAATCGGCTGCTTAAGTCGATCGATAACTCTTTGTCCGTGTCATTAGAATTGATTTCCGAGTTCCAGCGTGCTCAGCAAAAACCCAATGGAGTCGCTCGTTCTGCAGGGACTACCGTATAATTTCGTTGAAAAAATGCTCCCCTGTAGATCATTCCGATCCTCTAACGAGTACCAGTTAGCGGGTACTAGCGTCCATAGATCAACCGAACGACCAAACGAAGAAAAAGAAACGAAGAAATCGCGGTTTCCAATGAAACCGGACAAATACGCGGCGAATGTTCTTGCTTAAACAGCTAATTAAATAACGACGAACAAAAACAGCTATCCCCTATACAACTACAAATTTTTCGAAAATAGTCCGTTTCAAACTTTCTAGTAGGGCTGTTACTTTCCTTCGTAGGAGATTTCGAAGCTTCGATTTCAGAAACTTCGAAGGTAAGATTCGTTCCCAACTAACGGATAAGAGGCGAAAAAAGTTGAATTCATTTTCTAAAATGCGTTACAATGTAAGCCCGCTACGGGAAGCCTTCACAGAATTTAATAAAACTTATTGAAATTTTGTTTCCAAAGTATTATTTTTCAAGTACATTCGTGATATGATCCCGAAATTTATTAATAGAAAGCAGTTTTTTAAATTTAATTTAATTACGAACAGTCCAAACGGAAAGATCAGTCTCAGTCACCGGTGACTGACATGGCGCTTTACGTGTTAATATTTTTATTTATCAAAAATCGTGACATGCTATGATACTCATAAGTTACAACTTCATACGTTTCGAAGACTTTGAAATTTCGTGCATTTTCAAGACTTCGAAACTTCGAAAATTCGATACTTTGAATACTTCGAAGCTTCGAAGAGTCGAAGCATCGGAAAAGTAACAGCCCTACTTTCTAGTACCCTGTGCTCTAAATCATCGCACATAAATCGTTATAAATAACCTGGGGTTCTTTATGCAAAATAAAAATATTCTGCATCAGATGCACGAAACGGGAACCAAATATAAACTTAGCTTCTTCAATCATTTCAATTCTTAATTTCTTTTAATCTTTCTACCATTTTAAATTGCACTCACTCTTTTTTTGTCATAGATTGCGGATTTTTATACAATATAAAAATTGTATTAAATGCAAGATGCAGGAGTTGCGTATACAGTTGTTTCTTTTTTGAATGATTTTAATGACCTGAAAGTATTTTTCAGCAGTATTTTTAAATACCATGCACTCATTTTGATCACAAATTAATAAAATCCATAGAATAGTTAGGAATGTATAAAATGTGTAATTCAATTATTAGCATTTTCAGTCACGTTTGTTTCCAGAACTGGAGCAAAGAGTGGATATAATTTTTACAATGAAATTACGCTTTCTTCTGAAAAAAGATTAACAAATGTTCGTAAAGAACTGCAAGACAGATTCTCTAGAGATAATCCCGTAGAAAGTTCTTGGTCAGGGAAATCGTTGGATCGCAGTAATTCTCGTAAGCATGGATAATTTTAATACGACTGTACAACGAATTATGTTCCACCCCAGAGCTCTTCTATTCACACCAGCCTACCATTTACCCTATTTACGCGTTTTGCTTTGCTTTACAGGGGCCCATTGGATTCGTTCAAATAAGGGAAGCTAATTTCAATGTGTATCATATTAAGATCGCCCGATACGAGTTTTACGATCGCAAATTACAACGAGTCACTGCAAAAGCGAACAGCTAATGGGGGTTTAACTTTCAATATAATTACGACGTTTCTTGGCGAGGGGAAGTAACAGTTGTGCGCCGTATATCGTAAACGCTGCTCGTGCACCTTCCAGGCACGATTCTCAAGGGTTTGTCCTCTTAAACCACTTGTGCATGATGAAACATGTTGCTATGAATCGGTTCCTAAGCTTCAGAATGTGTGTTACAGTGTGTGCAGTTCAGCATTTGTGAGTCAGCAGCAAATGCTACTTGCATCTATGTATGTAGAAATTAGAATTCGGTATTAGGTTCAGTCAGAGCAGGATACAATTCTATTTCAAATAGTCTATTTTATTTGAAATCATAAGTTCACTTTTAAAAATAAAATATTTTATTTGTCAGAAACAGTTACTGAAATAGTTCCATTTGAAGGATTCTCAAAATAGTGAGAACTTTATTTAAGGGTGTGATTCTACATGAAAAAATAAATCGAATATGTGCAATACATTTTTTCATTTGACACTTCGTTTTCAGGAAAATCGAGTTCGAAAATATTATAGTTTGTTGCATTATAATATTACCCGTTTCTTTAGTCTATTTTTATCGTCAAGAAATATTTGATATAATATTTAATGCAAAATTCAAATATCTTATTTTATGTTTTAGATTAAATAAAATATTAGAAATATTCTATTTTATGTTTTAGATTATCAAAATAGAAATATTCTATTTGCGGAAATTTTATTGTTCATTTATAATAGTATTTCATTTGAATTATATAACAACTACAATGTAGAATAGTATTTGAAATATTTTTTCTCCAAAATATTTCCCAGCTCTGGGTTCAGGGTAGATGAAAATTTGTTTCTCTGGATTGTTTCTTAGCTTTTTACCCATGTCTTTTTAGTCTATAATTTTTTATCTTTTATAATTAACACTAAAACTACCAAGCATTATACAAGACTGAGGTTCATTTGTTTATAATAATAACAGGAATGAATTTATTTAGGTTTCATATGATTTTTATAGTAATATTTACTCGAATAAAGAAGTATACTAAAAAATTTTTCAAAGATATATTTCTATAATTTCACAAATTGTAAAAGACAAAATTTGAAATTCATTTTGACGGGTTCGGTAGTTTTAATGTTAACACTAAATCTACCGATCATTAACTCTGAACCTACCAGGGCCGGTCAAATTGACCGGTGTCAGATTATTTATTTTAGAATTGTTGAAATAATGAAGATTCTTTCATAGGAAATGGTTGACTGGATTGCTTAAATCAAACATACACCATTACAAAAATAACAAAAAGTCTATATAAACTTAATCTTGTAATTTTTATAAAGCAATACAAGCCAGTCTCTTTTAATGCTCGGTGGGATTAGTGTTAAGAACGATATGCGTTGTCTTGTAAAAATAAGATTGAATTTATTACATTTTCCACGATCATTATTATAATACGTGCTTGTTAGAATATTTTGATTAACCCTTCACGTACAATATCTGCACACTATTCTGATTGTAAATTCGAAATTTATCACAAAACTGCGGATCTTTATGCAAAATTAAAAATTTCTACCTCAATTGCAACAAACTGGAATGAAATAAGAATTTGGTATAATTGTACCACTAAATTCTTCTAATGATTTTACTGTTTTAAATTACACGCATTCATTTTTGTCATAAATGCATAAAGATCCGCAGCCTATCATAGAAATTCAGATGATTAGACACGATATTGTTTGCTTAATTAATAAAAGAATTAAAGATAGCTATTGATGACATTAATGGTTAAATCTTCAGTAGATTATGGTAATACAGAAACTAAGAACCATGTCTTTGACGGGTTACTACAAAATACAGTTAGGGAAACAATAAAAGACGATGCAAGCCAGGCACTAGATGAAGCGAGATTCGATCCTATGCACATGTTACCATGCGAATACCTGGTCGCCGGATTGTACATTTCCCAGGTAACATTGTACAAGTTAGATTCGTAGCAAGAGAATTCCCGTAGTGTCACCCAGCCACCGACTACAGAGATAGTATCGTCGAGAGTATCCAGCGATCGCGATTCCGATCGCAGGTCTGCTCTCCCAGCGTTCCTGGGATTGTTAATCGCGATCGACGTGTCTCTTCAACTTTCATTCCTGAGAACCTAACAAAATCCAAAGCAACGGAGAAAGATAAATTGGTCGTGGTTCTGAAAAATAGTTGCAACTTTCATCGATAAATTGTGGATTTGCTGCATTCGTGACAGAAATTAGTAGATTAAATAGACAGATCAACGCTAAAAGTATTTAAAGAGTTGAAAGACTCTGTTCAGCACATTAGTTTTAATTTGGAAAAATTATTGAAAGCAGAAACACAGTTCTGTTTAACTGCGGTTTGTTGCAATTGGTGCAGACAATTTTCATTTAGCATTGAAATTCGCAATCTATTCATCTGATTTCAGTTATTATTATAGAATTTTAGTAATGAAAAAATTAGAGAATGTACAGTTTTAATATTCTGAAATTCTTCTCAATGTTTCATTATTTTCTAAGTTTTTACTTTCATGACAGTGTTAGTTGGTTGTTTGAGAAGCTATGCTGATTTTTACTGATTCTTCATTTCACGTGAGTTAGTAGCAAACAATACTTTTGGAGAATCCTGATACAATTGTTCAGTGTGATGTCACTATGCTTTACGATACGATACTAAATTACAAAGTAATAAAAGCTCTCGCGCGTAAAATATTGCACAACGCTCGGCGCACTAATAACTTGAGCGTCTTGTACATCTTTATTGTCGCATCGTCGAACGTCAGGCAAATTTAAAAAGATTGGCATTTCTAATAGTCTTGAAGTCTAATCATTCGATAAGCAGAATGGACGCGTGTACACAGGGTAATCCTTAAGTCACGGTGAGGAAGCTTTTACGAACGTGTCGAATAAATGTTTACGGAACCACGCTATAAATTCACCTTTGATGCACAAAACGATAATATATTGAATTGATTTTTTATTATTGTAACTACTACAATCATTGCTTAAAAGGACATACTTGTCTTTACAGTCTACAGTATCAAAGGGTTGATAAACGATGTACAGTATTTTATTGTTAATTGTCGTGAAATTCTGAACGATAATTGTCGTAAAATAATCCCTTCTTCCGCGGGGTATACCCCGTAACATAATACGGGTCGAGTATATCGGTGAGACCACTACTAATCCCATGACAAAACTTCTTTATTTTTTATTATTTTTTGATGGCATTTTCACCAACATATTCGTGGCATTTTTCTAATGAAAATGATACCAAATAAGATATAATTGCGATAATATTTACTTGAAGGACAGCGCATGGGAAAGAAAGAGACTCGGAGAGTCGCAGTCGGCGGTACAGTTCAAAGGCCCACGTGTCCTCAGAGTGTAATGCCAATAAAAAAACTTTTTTATTATTACTTATTTTTTTATGAGACTTTCTCCAATATATTTGTGGCATTTTTCTGATTAAAATAATACCAAACACGATGTAATTCGGATCATATTTACAATAATTTTCCGAAACATTCATCCTCCATTACTCAAGTAAATACCATCGGAATTATATCTTATTTGGTATCATTTTCATTAGAAAAATGCCACGAATATGTTGGTGGAAGTTCCATAAAAAAATAATAAAAAATAAAGAAGTTTTGTTACTAGCTTAGGTGTTGTTTTCACACCGACATACTCGACCCGTATTATGTTACACTTCTCGAGGCCTCTCGAGCTTCGCTGTCCTTTTCTACGTTCGGCACAAGTCAAAGAATAGTATTATCTGAACGTTAATTGTCGCCGGCCGGACCCGTGATGGCGACCATTATCGATGAAATACTGTAGCAATAGGGAAAGTGTTAAAATGATGTGTGTCAATTAGTAAGAATTTCTAATAATATACTCTCATGAGTTACCGAATTTATGTTACTGCTAAAATAAAATTAATTTCGATTAATCGATTCTAATTCTCCCAATTAAATTAATTTGATATCCAAAACGTTGATCAATGTGTGGACAAAAAGATGAATGTTTGAATGATGAACATTTATTGGGTTGTCTCTATTGATTGTACAATTCGCAGGACACCCTGTACAGTCGCGAGGATAGTTACCGTGATGCAGCAGTGATAGTATAGTTCTCGTGGACGGTAACCCTAATAATACTAACGCAAATAGCTAACCGGTAACCTTTTGTAAGCAGGATGTGCATGTGAATAGTTGGTTAACGATGGTAATCTAGCTGATTTTATAGTAATAGTTCGTGACGCGATGGTGACTGCGCATCAGCTATATCATCAATAATCAAGACTTCCGGGTGTAAGCAGTGTCAGTTCGGCGAATGATTGCGGAAAGTCAACAGCTGACGTAAGGTTTATGAAGGGTTTAAGGAAACATCGATACTAACATCAATCCACTTCTGTCTGGGACAACAAGCTGGCCTCTTCATCTGATAAAATGGCTGTCATTACAATTCAAACTCTCCGAAAAATCCTTTCATTCTTACTCACAGATTAATCTGATAATCTAACTACAATTTTAAACGTTGCAACAAGTCATTGACAAAGTACGACCTATGTGAAGAAGAAACGGTGACAAATATACATATGTATATTTAAGAGAAAGAGATGGATTTGGACAGGTGTGAGAAAGATAAAATTGCTATGTTTCAGTCTGGAAGACATTTTACTATTACAATTGACCAAATGTAGATAGCTTCTCCAAATGTATCTAAATTAAAAATTGCTATTGTGTTGAGCTTTCTGATTAAGTTTCTACAAAGTATAAACAGCTAGAAATTTTTCCATGTGGTTCTAATTTAACGAAGACATACTACGAAACAAATTTTTATATGTGGCGCACACGTTTGACTGCCACTCATAGTTCATCTTTAATCAGTTAAGCTACTGTCAAGATTATAAGAAAAATTTTAGACAGTTCATCTTCACTGTACGGTAAAAAATACTTTCACACTCTCCCAGAAACTTTTACAAATGAAATATATTAGAGACACCGTAATGAATTTCCCAGCTCCAATCGTGACAGAGATCTATTACCTCCCGGTGTCCCGTGCACTATCATTAATAACATCAGCGCCGATGGATTGCTTAATCAATTACCATATCAGCCTCTTGCAACCCTAATTACCAATTATTCTTATCTAATACATTCAGAAATTACGACTATCCCGAACCGTGTAATCGATTAAATAACATACTCCGACGGCGGTATTTATGATAACCGATTTTCACGTTGCATTACATAACAATGATAAAATGTGGCAAAACCACACACTGGTGGCTGCCAGAGACAGGAGGCGATTTAAATTTCGTTGCCACGGCGAGCTAAGCATCGATTTGTCGTTATAATTCGCTGGCATTCGCCGGGGGCTGTATTTACGCGCGGGAAAGACGAACGAACCAGTAGCCAGGCTTCGTTAATTATAGCATTTGATACACCCATGGCGAATGATTCAGTGGCCACGATACAATCTTGCCATCGGCTCGCGGGATATCTCTGCGCGCGCCGGGTCTGCTCCGATTTGTTTTTCCTTTCTGTTTAATGAAGCGTTTTGTAAGAGAGAGCCCGCGTAACGGAACGCGGCTACATTGAAAACGAGAATATTGAATTCCTCGTAATTACCGGTCCAAACACCCCGCGCAGAAGCCGCGTGTGGTCGTTGGGAGATTAGAAACGGGAAAAAGTCAGCGCGTAATGGAACGTAAGTTTCGTTCGCGGCGCCGTAATCGCCGAGATAGGTTGATAGTGATAAATTGGCCGGTAACAGTGAAAATTAGCGGCGACAAGGCACCGGCACGTTTCAACGGCCAAATTTTATCGTTATCAGGAATCTCGTGCAACATAATTTGGTAAATCACGGGTGGAAAACGTAATTGGAGGTTGCGACACAGAGATACTTCATTTTGAATTGTTTCGTTCTGGGAGAACGACGATAGGCATACTGTATTAACCCTCGGACAGACGACCATTCTTACAGTAACATGATTGATGATAGTCGGGACTATTCACTGCTTTATTTATTAATCTTTTGAAACATATTCTTGGCGGTACTACTTGTGGGCACATTAGTCTTCCTTTTGTTTCTACTCTAATAGCTGTTCATTTAATTTAAACGGAAACTGAGTAACTAAATGATGATTTTGACACTCTGGGTCAAAATAGTCAAATAGGTTAAATTGTAACCGATAAAGCATTGTTAGTGTATAATGTTTCTGAACATGTTACTGCGATGCGATACTATTTTTAAAAATTGTCCTGATAATGTATACTGTAGTTTTAAAAATCGTTCTGTTAGGTTATACTCTTTTTAACTGCTACTGTAAATCATAACATTTTTGAAAATCGTCCTGTTAGTCTATCTATAATATTTTGAAAAATCGTCCTGTTACTGTATGCTATTTTTTAAAGTTATCCTGATTATTCTTAAAAATCGCATCGTAGGCCATAATAATTTCAAAAATTGTCCTGCTACTGTATACCACAACATTGTTGAAAATCGTCCTGTTAGTCTATCTATAATATTTTGAAAAATCGTCCTGTTACTGTATGCTATTTTTTAAAGTCGACCCGATAATATGTATTATTCTTAATAATCGTCTTACCATAAGATCCTATACCATAAGATTTTTAAAAAATGCCCTGTTAGTGTGTACCATAATATTTTTAAAACTCACCCTATTAGTGTATACCATAATATTTCTAAAAATCGTCCTGTCAGTCTACATTACTTTCAAATATCGTCCCATCAGTGAATATTATTTGTAAAAATTGTCCTCTTCGTGTATCCAATTTTTAAATCATTCTTCTGCTGTAAAAAGTTTCTCCTCTAAACTGTATCAAGCTCGTATTAGCATGTTAAAGATTTACAATCTCTTGAATCGTCCTGCACATACCACACAGCATCAAATCCACGAAAATTCAGTTTATTACTTATCTTTACCACAAAGGCAACAAAAGTAATGGATGTTTTGGTTCAAAATTACCAACAGTCCAAAGTTACGGTTCAGAAAACAGGCTTCGCGCTTTGAGGATCCACGGATCATCTCCACCCCCGTTTATCCAGCGTGAAGATCTTCGAGAGACAATTTTCCCGATGGTGTCGCTCGACACTACAACTGAAAGAGTCTGCGTGTTGCGTCTTCGCTCGAAGATTTTAACTGGACAGCCTGTGGCGAATGGGTTTTGGCCGGCCGATACGCCGTGACTAATCGGCAGAGGTGTCCGTTGAAGTTGTTGGGATAGGTCCCGGCTTGTCATTGCAGTCCCAGAGGCCGCACACAATGATATCCCCTCTACGATTGTACAGGGTGCATCACAACGTGTGGGACCTGCTTCAGAAATAGTCGGGAAATACCCAAACGTGTGTCCTCTTTACGTTTTTACCATTCTGTTCTAGACACTCTGTTTTTTTAAATAGTATATTCTAACTCCTCTGTTCTAGACACTCTGTTCTTTAGTTTTGTGTTTCCATAATACTTGAAGGATTATGGAATTCGTCTTCATAGGTAATTAGAGATTTGAGACTTTCCTGGCAGTTTATATTCCTGAGACTCTGTTCTGGCCCTGGTTTTTTTAGTCTTTTAGTTAACAATCCTCTGGGATGATTGACTGGTGTCAACTGCAAGGTGTACAAGAGTATGATTATTTTACATCCTCATAAGGAGGTGGTTCCCTAAGCGTAACCCAGAGCAATTAAAAAGCGTTTTTTCTAATTTGCAAACAATTATATTAGTGGAGCTAGTGGATGCTGCGTTAGTGGACCACCATAAGGCACATACGAGTATCACCAGTGTGCCTTTTGACTCCCGGTGAAGCTAGCTACAATGCTTGAAGTTCGAATGGTTGGCAAAACAGTTTAAAAAGGTCACTGGTTCCATCCAGAAGCCTCAATATTCAAAACTTCGAAACGGTATTATATAATTTTTAACAATTCAGGTTTTCGGTAAGGTTGGGCTTAGGACAAAGACTAATTACAGAATCGTTCTTTCAATTGGGAAGCAATAAACACGAACATCAGCTACCTCTAATATGTTTATTAGTGAAGCACCACACAACACACATCAGTATCAATGTGTATTTTGAATCCTGATGAATGTAGCAGCAATGTTTGAATAGTATGAAATTTTTCTATTGTTTTCCAGTGCATTCTACCGACTTATTAAGTGGGTCCCACATGTTTTGGTACGCCCTGTACCCAAAACTCCGTCGCTCATGCTGCGATCGCTCCTTACGGATTCGATACGCCCATTTCCGTCTGTGGCGGGTTAAAACGCGCATCAGACAGGCTCCGGTTACTGGGCCAAATCGGGACTCGTTCGGTGACCAAGCGATCCTGAAACGATCCGTTTCGGTACCGCCGATAGGACCGCCGCGCCGCGTCGACTCATCCACGATTCATCGATAATCGATTCTCACCGGGGGAACCGTTTATCCGGACCCTGACAAGCTCGATTTCTTTCCGATAGAACCCTGATGGTGATCATTGTTTTTCCTTCTTTTTTCATGCGCGATCCACCGGCCCAGTCCTTTCCGAGACAGCCACTAGCTGGCCAAAAGTATCTTCCAGCAACTGTATCTTCTATGTTGATTCTTCATTTTTATTATAATATTCTTCGCAAAAAGAAGAGCACAAAACTCTGTATATATGGAGCTGTATATATGTATATATGTAGAGCCATATTTTGCATATGAAGAAGGAATTACAATTGCAACGGTGAAAGTAAAGGTATTTTCCTTTGTCTATGTTGAAGATTTTCAATCATAGCATTTACTTTAATGGTAAAATGACTTACATATGAATTTTTTAATGACAGATTTTTCCTGACTGGTTAAACATGATTGTAATTTCTTGAGACATCAAGGAACATGAAATTTGTTCAACTTTGATGGCCCGTGTCTCAGTAACCAATCAACACATTTCAAAAATTCAAGTGTTGTTCGATGCACTGATACATACACATACAACGGATCTGCTGTGCTAACAAAGACTATGACCGCTATTCAGGGTGTTCGCGCTAACAGTAGCCAGCGTTTATCTTGTAAATAGTAAATATTAGAAAAAAATGAAAGAGGAAAATGTAGTATTGTTTTTTGTGCGCAATACAATGGCGTATGTAATTTTTTTGTGTTTATACTATTTTGTTAGATATGAAGGTGACCTACAATTTTTTTAATATATTTTTTTATATCACAAGAAAGCGTTGTCTCTAGACGAATTCATCCGTATACTGTATAGTGACCTTCAAGGTCATGCAAGGTCAGAAATTGAAAAAACATTTTACATATTTCATACCAATGTGTTTACAAGTTTTCCCTATTCATACGAATCAGATGATGTCATTCACTATCAGAGTGTTTACTTCTAGTTTCTTCTATCATGAGACAATTTCAGTATTACTTCCGACACCGACTAGTAATATCGCATAGTAATTTATTATTATTCGATGGACGAAAAGGTACGCATTTATCATCAGTGCAATAGAAATAAAAGACTAAATAATAAACGACTTGAAAAGCGAAGTAACACAAGCATGTGCATTAGTATCTCGGAATACATTAGAGGATGCCACCAGAAATGTAATTAATAGAGCTGAAATGTGCATTCATACACAAGGAAGTCATATTGGACATTTACTGTAGCCTCACCAGTTAAGAATACTTGTAAACACATTGGTATGAAATATTCAAAATGTTTCTTCCATTTCTGACCTTCATGTGATATAAAAAAATATACAGCATTCCATTTAAAAAATTGAAAGTCACCTTCGTATCTAACAATATAGTATAAACACAAAAAAATTACATACGCCATTGTGTTGCGGATAGAAAACAGTACTACTTCTTCCTCTTTCATTTTTTTCTAATATTTTACTATTTACAAGAAAAACGCTGGCTAGTGTTAGCGCGAACACCCTGTATAAGTTAAAAATTTTTATTTCATTCAGCTCCACGCGAAAACTGCTGTGCATCACTGTCGCAAAAATGAGGCAACCAAGAGGAAAGATAGTCATCTCCCGACCCGAAAAAACAAGATGGCGCCCATTTCCATGAAGTGACACACGAGGAATTCTCAGACATCGGGTCGATCTCGATTAAAATATTTATCTCCCGAATAATGATTTACGATCGTTTCCAAAATAAAATGCGGGGACCATTTTTATCCGTGTGAAAAAAACGCTGTTGCGCGGTGATAAATCAGTGGTTTCGTAATCTTACCTGGACTCACCGATGCTTAATGGTTCTTTATCCAACTGATTAGCGACATTCGGTGACAGAAAAATGAATCCTTCTGAATATCATTAAAACGGTCGCCCGATTTCCGTGGCTCGGTTTGCACGCATTTGCGTCCGCGACGCGTTCAGAGGAGAGGAGACGCGGGCGATTCACCTATCTGGAAGCTATGATCGCGAGTCGTGAATCTGCGAACTAGATAAGGGGATGATGCATAGCTTCGTTGTTAGAACACCGGCCGGTTCCCACTCGGACGATGACGAAACGCTGCGCAGCGAAAACGGTAACGCGCGATTTACCGGGACGCTTTTAAGTCCCTTTTCTCCTTGATTCCGAGCGCATTGTGTTTGCATTGTGTTTGCATCGTGTACACACACTGTTCACCAGTATCGAGACGTTCGCTGGTTTCAGAAAGAACAGCTATTGTTTCGATACTGGTACTGCGGTCTCTGTCGTGGCAATTTCACGTATACTTCACTGATTCCCGAGAAACGTATTCTGTATGTTGTTGCATTGGTTGTGAAGGCTATTAATAATTTTATTCTGAACTTATTCAATCTGGATTTAGTTCCTCATTCTCAAAGAAAAAATCTACAATGTTAACATTTGATCTTTTGATCGTGTTAGTGTTTTACCAAGAGGATTTTTATAGTTGATTTTGAGGGACCCATTTTCTGTAAACATTTCCAAGAAAATGTTATATATGAACATTTGCGTAATTGTAGATGCCAGGCGACATTAAGCTCGTTTATTTGATTCCTAACTTTCGAAACAAATGATTTAAGGATATAATGAATGATTAATGCGCAGCTTGATTTTTCTCCAATATTTCAGGATTAGTGGACGTTTATTATAAAACTTATCATTTCTGAGACATTTGGCTTTGTTCACCTATGGCTTTCCTTCAAGCTGATGATTACGCTGTGGATTTTATGAATTCATGACGAAAGTAAGTAGACAAAATACAGACGTTTGCCGTGAATTACTACAGAGAAGTGCTTCTAAACGTTTCTCATGGAGCCGGTCATCCGCAATGTGATTCATCGTTTGTTAAGAAATTGGCTCCTTTAAACCGAGAGAACCATTTCTGCGCTGTTCTATCAGCAACATAACATTCTCTGTATACTGCAGAAATGTTGCGATCGGTCTCAGCAGCATTAGAACCACGGTTAAATTTACAGAGTATATTCTAAAGTAGACTCTACTCGAACATGTTGCTCACTTTTGTCTACTTCATGTTCTATATTTTTTGAACAATAAATAGTTTTGCTGCTGACACAGAACGAAAAAGTACACTATCGCCAGGGCCCGCTCTAGGTGCGTATATACTAGAATATACTAATATATACTAGAATATACTAGAATATACCAGAATATACTAAAATATACCAGAATGTACTAGAATATACTAGAATATACTAGAATATACTAGAATATACCATACTGTACTAGAATATACTAGAATATACCAGAATATACTAGAATATATTAGAATATACTAGAATATACTAGAATATACCAGAATACACTAGAATATACTAGAATATACCATAATATACCAGAATATACTATAATATACCAGAATGTACTAGAATATACTAGAATATACTAGAATATACTAGAATATACTGCAATATACAGGAATATACTAGGATATACCATAGTATACTAGAATATAATAGAATATACTAGAATATACTAGCATCGAACATTTGTCCGGGGCGCCATTTTGGCTTTATTTAAAAAATATATATGTTCTTAAGAGGCGTCAATTTGTCTTTTTGTCCGGGGCGACGTAACCGCTAGAGCGGGCGCTGACTATCGCCCAACAAAGGAAAAGAAAAACTATCGCAGGACGTATAACTCATGGATCATACGCAATTGTTACGGGGAATACACGACATAAAATGAAAACCGCACGAACTTATGATTCAACCCAATAGATGTCTACCAGAGTTGGGAACATTTTATTGGAAGTAAGATAACAAATAAGCTTTTGAAATTATGAACTGTTCCAAATACTTTATCATTTGACTACACTATACATATATATTATTCAATTATATACATATACACACAATTATACTATATTTAATAATACTTAATTATACTATTCCACTCAAATGAATTATTCTTAAATAATTTTCTATTTTAAATACTCGACTCAAATACTCGAATTGAACTAATTAATTAACCGAGTTGTACAGCAGTAACTTCGTCGAGTTATACGTGCGAGATATTATACAATAGACAATTCTGTATTTTAGACGCAGTTGACGATACTGTCAAGATGGAGTTAAACATTATTTGAGATGTCATTTGAAGAAAGTATTTAAAGGAGTAAAACAGATAAAATGTAAAATTATGTCGAATAAGTTCCAAATTACGAATTAATCTAAAAGAAAACTGATTCGTCTGTTCAAATAAAAGAACACATGATTATTTCAAATATAATGTAACTACATAAAATAATATATTATCTTAATTATTATTTTCCAAATTTTTTATTTGGATAATGCCGAAGTCTGATGTCTACGGATGAGCAAAAAAAATGACAGCGTTATACAGGATGAGCCAAAATGGGTGGCGCAAAATAGGTCAGGGAGATAGTACAGCTAAAAATAACACAAAAATCAAGAATAAAATAATTGCGTTAGAGATTTCGTTTTCATGAAAAGTGAATTTGAAGATGTATCAAATACGCGTGCTATTGAATTGGAAATCAGTCGAAGCGTCTGATCATGATCTGTCGATTCTACTTATCTCTACGTCAATATCAATGTATGAGAACGTAACAAATTTTAAAAGCCAATTTTCTCGAAAATAAAGCTTCCAACGCAATTTAGTTATTCTTGATTTTCGTGTTATTTTTAGCTGTACTATTTTCCTGATCTAATTTGTACTACCCATTTTGGCCTACCCTGTGCATAAAAAAATTGGAGTGTAGGAGGTGAGAGGGGTGATCCAGGAAATCAGGGGTGTTCAATGAGGCTCGGAATAATTCCGGAAATTAGATGCGAGGTGATACAGTTCGCGCGTGTAAGGTACCTTGCGGGGCCCGTTCACTAAATAACGCGGCCTCGGTGGGAACAGGTCGACCCACGTACGCACGCACGCACGCACGCAGGCAAGCAGGCACGCATGCAACGCACGGGGACCACTTAGTAAGTCCTTAATCCTTATCTATGCGTATCGCGCATATGCAATGCAAAGTGGACACGAATATTGACTGGCCGAGAGGGATCAGTCGACTTATCGGCCAGAGATAAATGCGGCTTTGCGTGGATCGCCAAGCACCACGCCACAGTCCCACGGAGACCTCGACGAAAAAGCGCGTGCTTCGCGCTTTCCTCCCTGCTCTGGACCCTTTTGGGACCCGGTTTCGGTCCGAGTCCTGTCTCCAGTCCGGGTCTCCAGGTTCATTTCCCCAAGACCGTGCGGACGCGTGCACGCGTGGGCGTCTTGTGATCGTCGTGTGCGATCGTCGCTTTATGGCCGAGTAAGCTAGACTTATTGGATGGTGGGTGTCAGAGCTTCTATGCGAACCGACTCGACTTGCGACTCGTGTCGCTAATTGTAGAGTTTGTATCCAGAACTTCTCTGAAATGTATGCGCTCTAAGACTGATTATTGAAGTTGTGTCGCTTTTGCTGTTACTCCCTCCTCGTTGTTATAGTTCAGGCATTCGTTACATAATTTGTGGCTTTACTACCAGAAGTACTGGTCTGCCCTTTTTAACCACTTGTTTTATTATTTCTTTTAAAGCCACCATTTCATTTATTATTTCATAGATGTGTTCTTAAATCCTTGCTCTACGATTTATTTTACGATTTCAGTAATTAGGACATCTTTGTAATTCATAATTTCGTAGAAGCAGCAGAAAATGTATATATCTATTTTATGCCTATATGTTCTCCAATGGCTGTACGTTAACGACAACAAAATAGAATTTTATTTCGGTTTAAATTAAGTTAGAGACTTTGTTCATAATCTTCGTCACGAGTCTCACACGATGTTATAGGGCATGGAGTTAACCTGCTAGCTTTATGCATATACTTTAGCTATCAGAAGTCTGCTAATGTCCTATTTAACTGCATATTTTACTATTTATTTTACGGATATAATGATCAGAACTGTTTTGACGTTTATCGTTTCCTACAAGAACAAGAAAGTTTGTAACTACTTCATTGACGTATTCTTAACTTTTTAGCATTGTGCATGCACTTTTGCTACCAGAATGTTGTTAATAGTCTCTTTAAGCACTTGTTCTAGTATTTCTTTTATAGCTACTGGAACAGCGCTATCGTTTATCATTTCCTAGAAGAACAAGAAAATTTGTGACTACTTCATGGATGTATTCTCAACTTTTTAGCATTGTGCATGCACTTTAGTTATCAGAATTTTGTTAATAATCTCTTTAAGCACTTGCTCTATTATTTCTTTCATATTTTGTTCATCATTTCCTAGAAGAACAGAAAAATTGTTGTCTGCTTTACGCAAATATTTCCTTTCATGAAAGAAATTACAATGGGTGACCAAATTATTAGAGCGACATTACGAAAACCATATTTCTTATCCATGCTATAAATAATAATACATGCAGTGCTCCTAAATATACAATAGACTAAGAATACAATAGAAATGAAGTATTGCAAGATTTTCATTTAACGATTCACTGTTTCAATCTATACCTTTTCAAAGTAAAAGATGTTGAGATATTGACACGAGACTTAATAAAACGAGAACACAACTGTGCCCAAAAGTTTGATACACAATAATATTAAAGAAATATAAGAACACGCCATGTTTAATTTCTAAATATTTATTTTTCTTTATGCATTTATGGTTTATAAAAATTTTTAGAAAACAACTAGAATATAAAATTGAATAGAGTTTAGTACGATTTTAATATATTTTGGAGCCACAAACGCTATTACCACTGAAAATAAGATCTAATTTCACTCTATTTTCTTAAAATTTATCTACAAAGACTAAGAATTGACTAATCATTAGTTTGACCGTATAGTTGAAGCAAATATGGACGAATACACAGCACATCAGTCTTAACTTTTTTCAGGTATTATTTAGCCGATCCTCAACAAAACTACAGCATCTCGGAAGTTCAATTTCCATGTGTAATCAAACTTTTTCATTAGAATCTAGATTGCTCGATCGTACTCGATCGTTACGCGCCGAGTGAATTCTAATTAAAAAGCTGTATGTCATGTCTTCGGTGCAGATTCTACCGATGCGTCGGGGGAATACTTTGTCGAAGAACGGGGCTTGAGTTTTTATCAACACAATTCTATCGACGTGTATTACGCCGGCGATAATATACGGGGTGAGATTTCTACAGAGAATATTAATTGGAATTTACTGCGATGGATTGATTTATGCGCATTACAGCTTGTAAGTCCGTGCTTGGGAAAGAAGTTCATAAATTTGCGATTAACTCGATGACACGGTATTGAAAACATTTGCTGCATAGCTCGAATATTAAGCATGTTCCCACTTGTCTCTTTTTTATTGTTGGAATTCTTAAATTAATTATGACACGCACATGTACACTGAACAAAAAGGTATAGCTGATTATCTTAGTCAAAATATATTATCGACGAATTTTCCTAAAGAAAGTGTATTGCTTTCAGAATCCGTTTAAACCTTGTACGAGTTTAAGAACTAAATTAGTAAATTTACAGAAAAATTAAAATATCGTATACCACTGGAACAATATTACAATTTTTCTACTCAATAGCTGAATATCAGAAGTACTAATTGACAATGCAGAACTTTTCCAACATTTGTTAGGAAATTTAGTATTTAACCCAGACCTAAAACCTAATGTTTAAACACAAATTTGTTACATATGTAAAAATAATATTTCAGTTTATCTCCTGGGGATGTTTTTAATACAACTGACAGACTAGATTCTTAACAAATATAATTGGAATACATATTTGCCTATTAATCATCATTGCTGCTCGGAGCACGGAGAGTGTTCACCGTGAATCCTTCACCCCGCGCAGGTGAGACACTTCAATTAAGAATTCCCCATTAACAACGACACGTCGAATTCGCAATTAGTCTGCGAACATCGCCGGAGGCCAGAGGCCGATGTAAATTAGTTGCGATCGCGTGGCAACACGGGGACACCCTCGAGCGTGTACGCAACCGATACAAGAAGAGGGAAAAAATTAGATTAATCATCGGCCGAGTCGAAGGTTGAAAGCATTGCCTCCCCCCTCCACACCATGTGATCGATGGAAAAGTCAGGTTTATTGTATCGATCGCCAAACAGGATATCCTCGATTCCCTTCGCCCTTTATCCGCGGGGGTAGGATCCGCCATCAGCAGGTTAATTTAATTCGTATTCAATGCTAATGGAAGGTGAAGTGCCCGTGTTTCTTCGTGAGCGTCAGTCTGCCTACGTGAATCTTGTGCCTGTCACCAGTTCAGGCCGAAGAGGAAGTCTATGGGTCACCTTTTCCAAGATTCCGGCAGTGAGACATCCTGTTTCTTGGATCGGATGGATGGTGATAGTTGGACGTTGTCAGAAATGTCAGAATCTTTAAGCTTGAACTTGGCGTAATTGTTTAATGTTCGGAATAGGGAACTGGAGTGTGATTTAATTTTCATTATGTTTGTAGAAGTGGAGTTGATATGAAGAAGATGGGGTTAGTAATATATTATCACTAGACTGCGGATGTTTATGAAAATTCTAAATTTCATGGCTTATTTGACAAAACCGGGATGAGGAAGAAGTTCAATTTACTAATAGCGGTAAGCATACAGCTTAAGTAGAGATGTTATTAATGTTTGTTACCATACATTTGTATGTGGTAAGCATAAAGTAGAGACGTGATTAATGTTTGTTACCACACATTTTTTCTTGTATTTTAAAGATGCATACAGATCCGCAGTCTAGTTATCACATACAGTATCAATACATAGATTTTGTATTTTATCCAAAGCCTCTATAATAGACAAAACTATACAGTAAAAGGAATGACCAGGGCAAATCTCCTCGATGATTATAAACGTTCATAATATATTATCACGTACAGTGTCAATACCCAAATTCTGTACTTTATTCAAATTCTATAATATACAGAGCTATACAGGGTGTTCATGTTATTACTAGCCAGCGGTTTTCTTCGAAACAATAAATATTAGAACGTAATGGTGTATGTAATTTTTTTGTATTTGCACTATTTTTTCCAATGCTAATGGAAGGTGAAGTGTCCGTGATTCTTCGTGAGCGTCAGTCTGCCTACGTGAATCTCGTGCCTGTCACCAGTTCAGGCCGAAGAGGAAGTCTATGGGTCACCTTTTCCAAGATTCCGGCAGTGAGACATCCTCTTTCTTGGATCGGGTGGATGGTGATAGTTAGAGATTGTCAGAAATGTCAGAATCTTTAAGCTTGAACTTGGCGTAATTGTTTAATGTTCGGAATAGGGAACTGGAGAGTGATTTAATTTTCATTATGTTTGTAGAAGTGGGGTTGATATGAAGAAGATGGGGTTGGTAGGACCAAGATTGTAAGGACTGAGATGTACATCACAGATTTACAAGAATTTGAGTGTCCAAACTAGTTTGATTTTAATGAGATTGTCACTGTCCAGACTAATGATCAGAAGAATGATCGCATTTGCAATGTATTTGTAGAATTGGCACTGCTAGAAAGAATGAACATCAGATTAGTACCTAGGTTGTAGGGGTATAGATGTACGCCACACATGTATAAGAATTTGTGTCTCCAAACTAGTTTTAATTCAATGATATCATCTACTGTTCAGACCAAAGGATGAGAGACTGATCCTATTTAATATGAAGAACAATCATCACGCTGGGACCAAGATTGTAAGTACAGAAATGTGCACCACAGATTTACAACAATTTGAGTGTCTAAACTAGTTTAACTTTAATGAGATTGTCAACTGTCCAGACTAATGAGCAGAAGAATGATCGTATTTGCAATGTATTTGTAGAATTGGCACTGCTAGGAAGAATGAACATCAGATTAGGACCTAGGTTGTAGGGGTATAGATGTACGCCACACATGTATAAGAATTTGTGTTTCCAAACTAGTTTGTATTTAATGAGATCATCTCCTGTTCAGACCAAAGGGAGACTGATGCTATTTAATATGAAGAACAATCAACTGGCTAGGATCTAGATTGTAGGGGCAGAGATATACAGTCTAGAGCTACACAAATTTGAGTGTCCAAAACAGTATAATAAGATCGTCTAGTGCCAACACTAAAGAACATGTAAATGATCCTATCTGCAGCAATTTCGTAAAATTATCGTTATTAATATGCAGAATGAAGATCAGTCTAGGACCTAGATTGTAGTAGTAGACAAACACCCTAGAGCTATACGAATTTAAGTGTTTAAACTAGTTTGAAGTTAATGCAATCGTCTATTGTTGAGACTAAGAAACGGGAGAATGATTCTATTTGCAACAATTCTATAAAAGTATCGGTGCTTATATGAAAAACAAATATCAGTCTACAGTCTATGGTAGATTGCTACACAGATATAAGAATTTGAGCATCTTAATCGGTTTGAATTTAATAAGATCAACTACTCCATAGACTAAAAGATCGGAACTTGAGATGGCACAGAAGATACAGAAAAGTATCCAAGGGAAAAATTTAAACTAATAGTCACAAGATCATCGTCTGATCTGAAGTCTAATATGTAGATTGCAGATTTTATGCATTTATGAAAAAAATGTGTAGGAGAAACTTGGAACAGTAGAAAAATTAGAAGAATTGGAGAAGATGAATATGTGATCTTCAACTTCCTAAAATTGTTAAAAAAGGAAATAAGAAAGTTTCTATTTGGTTTTTATGTCTTGCAACTGTTAAAGACAATTTCCAATTGCATAAAGATCCACAACTTACTAATATCGCTTCTCAGATCGAATTTCTTCAAAGTTCGAACTTCACAGCTCTAAATCTCCAGACCTAAATCTTCACCTATAAATCTTCATCTCAAGATCTTCAGAGCTAGATCTCCAGAGCATCTTCCCACCGAGACGAAAATGCAAGAAGCTTGTCGAACGCCGGGCGTCACGATCTCAGACAAATTTCGACCAGGAGCCAAAGTTATTACCCATCGGAAGAGTCTCGTCCCTGACGCTCATGCTCAACTGGTGCTAATTAAAAGGATCCAACGTGGACCTCGAACGGAAGATAAGATCGGCGCTGACGCGACGGAAAGGAAAGTCTGTCGGTCCTTCTGCCAGCTTTCTCGACACCAGGTGAAATATTTTGCACCGAATCGTTTCTCGCCGGTTCGCATACCTTCTTTTTTATCCTAGCTTCTTTCAGAGACTCGCCCGGGGGTTGTCACCATTTAGAGTGGTCTATTAGCTACGGTTGTTGGGGCTTTGAGTTATTGCGGCTGGAAGAAAGATACGGAACGGAGATAGGAATCATTTGGCGACCCTAATTGGCGAAACATGATTGTTTCGTTCGTCACGGGTGCGCGCAACGCTTCCTAGATGCTGCTCGGGACTTCGCTGTTTGATGGAACGCAAGAAAACACGAAGAGGTTATGGCAAGCAATGTCAAATACAATGGCGATGGTAACAATAATGCTTGTTGAGACACTTGGTTGTTAATTGCACGAAGAAGTTGCAGACAAACGGGTGCAAAAGCTGGTGCATTGAGGATGCATTTCGGGACTGTTATTTTGATGAATCAGGACCAATTTTATAGGCGAACGTGATTAATACACTGTGGATCTTTATGCAAAAAATAAAAATTTTCTACATAATTGTGAGCAACAGAAATTAGAATAAACATGCACATTATTTCACCTATGCATGCACGTTATCAATTATTGAGTTTTGTAAATGTTTTTACCGTTTTGCATTTGATCTACTAATTTCTTTTATAATTGCTTAAAATCCACAGTTTTGGTCACAATGTTATTACATGTTGTTAAAAGGAATAGAAGGAATGCTAGTAAACAGAACAAGCAGGACCAGTTCCCTCGATCATTACAATCCATTAGTAATATATTATCACTAGACTGCGGATGTTTATGCAAATTCTAAATTTCATGGCTTATTTGATAAAAACCGGGATGAGGAAGAAGTTTAATTTACTAATAGCGGTAAGCATAAAGCTTAAGTAGAGATGTTATTAATGTTTGTTACCATACATTTGTATGTGGTAAGCATAAAGTAGAGACGTGATCAATGTTTGTTACCGCACATTTTTTCTTGTATTTTAAAGATGCATACAGATCCGCAGTCTAGTTATCACATACAGTATGAATACATAGATTCTGTATTTTATTCAAAGCCTCTAATAGACAAAACTATACAGTAAAAGGAATGACCAGGGCAAATCTCCTCGATGATTATAAACGTTCATAATATATTATCACGTACAGTGTCAATACCAAAATTCTGTACTTTATTCAAATTCTATAACATACAGAGCTATACAGGGTGTTCACGTTATTACTAGCCAGCGGTTTTCTTCGAAACAATAAATATTAGAAGAAAGGAAAGAGGAAAAAGTAGTACTGTTATTTGCAATCAACGTAATGGTGTATGTAATTTTTTTGTATTTGCACTATTTTTTAGAAACAAAGGTGATCCTATAATTTTTTAAATGGTACACTATATATTTTTTATGTATTATGAAAGCGTGCGTCAAGACAAATTCATTCGTATACGACACAACGACCTTCAAGGTCATCCAAGGTCAGAAATGGAAGAAACATTTTGGATATTTTTTACTAATGCGTTTACAAGTAATCTTTATTGGCGTGGCTACAATGAATGTTCAATATGACTTTCTTGTCAAATGAATGCGTATTTTGGTTGTATTAATTACATTCTAGGTAGTTTCTTTTAATGTTGTCCGAGATATTAATGCACATGATTACGTAATTTTGCTTTTCAAGCCGTTTACATCTCTGGGCGGTGTTCTGTAAACAATATCTTTACGAAGTATTATGTACGACATATCCAAAATGATTCTTCCATTTCTGACCTTGCATGACCTTGAAATTCGTGTCATATATGAATGAATATGTCTTGACACACGCTTTTACATGATATAAAAAAATATATAGCATTCCATTCAAAAGATTGTAGGTCACCTTCATTTCTAGAAAAATAATGCAGGCACAAAAATATTAAATACGCCATAACGTTGCTTGCAAATAACAGTATTATTTTTCCCTCTTTCATTTTTGTCTAGTATTTATTATTTGGAAGAAAAATGCCGGCTAGTAATAACGTGAACACCCTGTATATTAAAAGTAATGACCAGGGCCAATCTTCTGAATGATTACAAACGTTCATAATATATGATCATTAGACTACGGATGTTTATGCATTTATAGTATGTACACGTTTTTAAAATACGAGAAAACATGTATACTGATAAAAATCAATGACATGTATACTGTATGCTTACCGTAAGCGTTTTTTTTTAGTTGATCAATCAAACTTATTCCTCACCGTGGTTTTTATAAAATAAGCTATGAAATTTAGAATTTGCATAAAGATCCGCAGTCTAATGATCGCATACCGTGTCAACAGCTATACCAGATTATATATTATATTCCAAAGATGTAATAGACAAAGATACATATTATAAACGATCAAAGACAGTTTTCTCAATGACTAAAAGCGTCCATAAAATATTCTAGCACATTCTGTAAACAGCTTCGCGCAGCAAAGTAGAACAAAAGGGGTCCTAAGCGAGAGACAGCGTCTCCAAAAGATCCTTGAACGAGGCGAAACACCATAGAACAGGTGAGGCGGTTGTTCCGCGGACCAGGAGGGACCGAGTATAACTGGTCCCAGGGAAAAGAAGAAGCGGTTCGCATAAATTCGCGATATTATCTGGGCGCAAAGGTATTCTTCATCCTCGTAGAATGTTCAGCGCGGATTCCCACGCACGAACGGCTCTCGTCCAATTTCGAAATTTCGGGGTCGACCGGGTTAAATGTTAACACGGAAATTATGCTAATTTTTTGGCAGTGGCCGGGTCATCGGGACATTCGTCATCCCGGCCGCAAGCCCGCGATTCTCTGCTCGGCTTTTTTCTCTCTTCTCCGCGCGCCGCACGATTATACGAACGTATGAAGGTGGTCCATACGGTGAACATGCGACGTATTTGAAAGTCTAATTCCTGTCTTTTTTATTGTTATCATTATTTACGTGCAAGATCCTTACCGGCGAGCGAGATTTCTCGTCTAATGCGAGTTCCTTGTTCCTCGGATTGACTGACTAGGTATTTTTACCTGGTTTTTACCGTGAACAGGTGAAACAGTCGTTCTAAGAATTTAGGAAATAGGACTTGAAAGTGTGAGCTTGAGGTTTGTAATAAATTTCTATTTTTGCGGTCTTTGGCGTAGTCGAGCAATTGAGAATTTCTGAGCCGAGCAATTTAATCAGTTGAAAATCTTTATGGACATTCTTATATGAAATTGTTAATCCTTCAAGTTTATACATTTATTTAATACTGGCAGTTTAAATACACCTCTGGGAAGATAAGAATTTAATTTTTTCAGAATTTTTTATGTGGACTTTTAAAGTTTATACATTCGTTTAATATTAATAGTTTAAATACATGTACAGCGAGATAAGAACTCAAACTTCTCCAGAATGAACATTCAACTGTGATTCTATTGAACTCTCAAAATAATACATATATTCCAATTTCTTGAACAGTGCATAATGGTTACTATTTTAATATGATAATAAAGAGATGAAAACTTGGTAATGTAACTTGTTGATATTTTTATACGTTTTTCATATCGTCTTGTTATCTTGATCCATGTTAGAATTACTATAAGTGTATTACAGCTCACTAATCATTTTTTCGTAGATTGTATTACCGATGAATCTATTATTACAATTAATATACAGCGTTAGAAACATAATTATGAATATTTTGTATAAACTAAAATAAAGACATCAGAAGAGACACCACTTTGAACAGCCAACGCATCGGCAAAGTATATTCATCATTTAAATGGCATATCTCAACAAGAAAATTGTATCGTCACTACAGTGACGCTTCACTAATGGAAACCTCCATATCATTCATAAGAAAATGACGCAGCCGATCTGTTAGACAGTCAATATCCCAAATCAAATATTCAATGTAACCATTTACACTCTATACGCTCATAAATTTTCAATTCTCCCGTTTTACATCGTTCTCGCATTATTGAAATGATGAGAAAAGCAAATATGCAATTAGCTGCACTCGTGAGCATCAGTAAATTTCTCGCGTAGCAACTTGGGAACGATATTCGATCTTAAAGTTAAAGAAGGCAAACTCATTATCAATGTTATTAACAATTATGGATGTCACTTATACCAAATCGACCTAAAATTCTATCTTTCTGTCATTTAGAGTCAATATAATAGATGTTCAGTAAATATAAGTTTTCTTCTAATGGAATAGAACGTGTAAGGATCTAACAATTACATTTTTACATATTTATACTTAATCCTTAAATTTTTCTGGGCTAGACGTTAGAGTTGCAGAAGTCACATTTGCATTAAACAGTTTCAAATCTTGCTTATTTGCAATGCTATCATTCTTACGTATTATTATTTGAGAGACTATTACTTCAAATAGAAATTAAGGAATCATTTCCCACGGAAAGATATATAATTTCCCTAACACTAAACTTACCAAGCACATAAGAGTGAGAAGATTAAATTTACTTAAACTTTGTACGGTTTTCATTATAATATGTGAATTAAAATTCTTAAATAAAGAAGTCGGTTTAGTCATTTCCTATGAAAGCGTTTTTATAATTTTAATAATTGTGACATAGAAAACTGGTCATTTGATATTGGTAGGTTTAGTATTAAGCGCGAAGAAAAATATATAAAAGCAGCGATTTGACTGGTGGTGTTCGGTTATGCGTTCTTATGAAGCAGGAATTCCCAATAATTCAATTACGTGATCCTTTCGAGATCAGAACGTAGACGCGGGTCATTCTGTAATTTACAGGTTAGGTCAGGGAATCGTCGAGTTCGGGGGCGTGTCCGACATTATGGTACGCCCGATTTTCGATGTAAATATCCAGACCCGTTCCCTGGCTAATCCACGGAATTATACATATTTCAGCTATGGGATCGGTGACCGGGCCTTGCCGCTCGCCTTGACAAAGCTCGTCTCGTATTTTTGGCGATTAACCCTCTTTCGTTCGGTTGATGCTAAGTTATGAATTTCCGGCGGACAAGCGAGACAGAACTTGAAGATCTCGCCTCGTCCCCCCACGCCGCGAGTGGGAGGTTTGATGTACAGCTTTTGTAGATTTCTCTATTCCCAACGGGCGAGGACCGATTCTGGTTCCGCTGGTGATTAGCGATCGACTTTGGGGGCTTTGAGGATCGCGTGGGCCGTTGGTGTTTGCGAAGCGAACGCGTGCCTTGTGACAATGCTCGCAATTTTTTCGAGAGATCGGAGATTGCGAAGATTACACAGAGTTTGCTATACCAGCCGTGAAGACTTTACTGGGACTTAGGTGTCAGGTCGTAAAGAGAAAACGAGCATTGAAATCACGCGAGTATCTGCGTCAACAAATTTTAGTAGGTACGGACAGTAACGATCATGTGCAAGAGCACATAATTATGTGTGCCTGACAGATAATAACTATAGACTGCGGATTTTATACATTTATAATGAAAATAGATAGGTGAAGTATGAAATAGTGAATGGACTAACTTAATTTAACCAGGTAGCTGTTTTTGCCGAGTATATTCGTCATGGAATCAAAATTAATTGCTTGCTATTTATGTTAAAATTGTAGTGAAAATTAAAACGCATTATTAATTTGTCGACATTTTAGAATTTTTCGAGTCAAAGACGAGGTAAAGAAACGAAACAAAGAAATTGACGAGAGGTCAATATGCGATAAATAAAGTTTTCAAAAATTTTTAGTAGCCACATACAAAGTCGAGCTATACAGTTAACTGGTCAAGAGAATGAACATGTAACCATTAGACAGCGAATCTTTATGCAAAAAAAATATTTTCTACCTAAATTGCAAAAAACTAGAGAGAAATAGAAATTTATTCGTTTTTTCTTAATATGTTTTGTAGGTTAAAAATAATATCAGTATTTTCAAGTTCTTTTAATATTTTTACTGTTTCAAATTGCAATCATTCATTTTTGTCATAAATGCATCAAACCTGCTGTTCAGTTATCATGAATCTATTAAAATGGTTACAGGAACGAACGAATATTTATTTGATGTAATTGATGCAATCCATTTTTATTTTGCATAAAAATCGTAGGGCTTTATACAAAAATAAATTATTAAATCCCAGGTACGTGTTGTTCGGTTTACAGTCTGCGAGGTACTGCCTGTATGTTCTTTGTTATAACATGCCTTAGATGCCCTAGCAACAACCATAAAACATAAACCATTACAAAATCAGCACTGTAATAATAACAATTATTGCATCCTCTGAACTGACTATTTATATTCCCCGATACAGTGGGTGATGGAATTATTAGAACCACAATATGAAAACCATATTTCTCATACTAATAATATTACCTGCAGCGTTGCTAAATGTATATCTATAATTAATAAGCACCATACAAAAATTATAAGAATTCTCCATAGATTTTATAAGATACTCCATACAAAAATTATAAGAATTCAGGATAACAGGGTTTTCATTTGACAACTGATTATTTCAATATAAATCTGTGTGAGTCTATAAATTAATATCAATATTCAAAAAATTACACGAACTAAAATTAGGATCAATACGCAAGATACCCATTTTGAATTTGTTCTTAAGGTTCGTAGTATGTTCTTGTTGATAAGCGGCAGAACCGAGACATTTCTTGTGTAATCGAATAAATGGATAAATTAAATGAATTGCTTTAAGTTTGAAACAAAAATATAAATAGAACTATGAAGTTCAACGATTACAACGATAGTGAACGTTCTACAAAATTGTGGGTGTTGACATAAGGGTAAAATGCACTTGAAATGGCGATTTCTAGGAAAAAGGTGCATCAAGTACAGCCCCTCCAGTATTCTAATGGGCGTTTCTTTCAATAAATATGGTGGGGGTGGGTGGTGGGAGGCTGTATAGAAGGAAAGAGAGAGCATCGATTCAATTTATGCTCCGACAATGCGGCTTTGTCTCGCCAAATTATCATACATGAACCTACATGCATAATCCCGTGCCGGTGCATTATCATATCATAGACGCAGGCATTAAAATACCAGTTCCCTCCTTTGCCACCCTCTCGATCCCCCCCTCTCGAGAGAGCGGTAATAACGCTTTGAGAGGCGCCTGCGTTTATGCGATCCGGAAGAATACTTCGCCTTCACGGCACCGTTTCATCGATTAAACGGCTGAACGGCTCGATTTCGTGGTCTGTCTGGCTATTCTGCCATCGGCGACGACGAACCGAGGCTATCCAGAAGATTTAGGCGAGCCTTGACTTATAATAGGCAGTCGATGCGTTCACGGTTGACTCACGGTTCGTTAGCTGGCGTGTTAGGGTGATTTAGCGGATCGTTCTGGGATAAAGTCGTCTCTACCAGATAGACTATTCATCCAGCGTGGATTTTGTGTTTCCCATAATTTTCTAGCCAAAGTGAACACATTATTAACCCTTCTTAGGCTGCTTAGGTGAAGATTCATTAATTATACATTGTAGATGATGCACAATTTTTTATTTCTCTACAATCATGTTGAAGATTGATGTGTTATCAACAGACTGCGGATCTTTATGCATTTGTGGATTACGAAAATTTAAAAAAAGTGCTATGGCATTAAATTCGACAGAATTTTGTACGATTTGTATTTATTTGGGATCTACAAAGGCTATTATCAATGAAAATAGGATTTCATTTGATACCATTTTCTTAAAATTTGTCTACAGAAATTGAGAATTGCATAAACATCCGCAGTCTAGTTATCTGTGTTATCACTTATCAAGTGTCTACTAATAAAACTATAAAATTCTTACAGTCCAAGTGCAAAATATTTTCATTAATATATAATAAAGGCAAACAGAATAATAAAATACGTCATATGATAAAGGAAATGTTAACATAAGAATGTTTGTTCTTTTGTAAGTTAGAAAACAAGTACCTATAAGCAGCGTTACCAGAGTCACCGCTCGGTGATTTTAATGCCTGGTCAGGCGATAATCTTTCGTAAATTTTGTCTCACGAATTCTAAACTCTAACAAATCTTTATTTTTCATAATTAGACTGCAGATTATATGCTTTTGTGACAAAAATGAGTAGGTATAATAAAAAACGATAATAACATTAGAAGAATTGAGAAATGCTGTTATACTATTTTCAAGTTATTAAAAATATTAGTAAAGAAAATTTCTATGTCACTGGACTTTCTTGCAATTCAGGTAGAAAATTTCTATTTTGCATAAATATCCGCTGTCTATTCATAATAAACGTAAAGCCTGTTCTATTTTCGTCTTTTTCTAAGTGTTCCATATTAGATACAATACAACCGCGTTTATCCGAACACTTCAAGGTATAACGCCGTTCGGATAACCAAAGAGTTTGGATAACAGAGGCTCACAATTGTTGTATATTAATTCTTTTGTGCCTTACGCAAGTCTCATTAAAAAACAAAACCGCGAACACCTCCTTTAGTGGCAAGTTTTTCAAATGAAACAGCGAATGTTCAAACAAAAACAAAAATTTGTTGAAGTCAATTATCAACCCCCTCAATTTTTTTAGATAATTTTTAACCCATAATTTTACACAAAATCAGCTTCCTCATTTTTTTATTATTTAGTGTTTTTAAAAAACCGAAACGGATTAAGTTTTATATAATTTGTCTAATATCGTCAGCTTTGTAGTTCTCGTACTCATTTATTTCGTGAACACATCAAATCCATAATCTTCGTATTAGCAACGTTTAGCCTGCAGTGTTTAAATCGACGAGCGATTATAATACGACAAAACTGTGCACTAACGAGTCTCGGAGCGTGCTGCAGCTTCTGCAGGCGATATTTCAATGCTTAAGTAACTTCCACGTCTCCTGTCGCGTCTCAGCTTCTCGAATAATTAGATGTACAGTTTTCTGCGTTTCCTACCGCAGTTTCCAAGCGCGTCGGATTAACCCATTTCTGCCGTTTCTTTTAATTGCACTATTCTCCGCGATTCCACGAAGGGAAAGGAGGAGGTGGAGAAGCGTTTGTGCTCGAAAGCGTAGGAGATCATTCATCATCCCGACCCGTTGCCACATACGCTGGAACGCAGAAACATAATGTTAACAAGTCGCGCTTTAATCTTTCATTACGTTCCTCGCACGCGATCGAGCGTCCCCTTCAGAGCGCATTAACGTCCCGTCACGGCGAACAAAAACGCCGAGAGGTAAATTTCTATTAAAGAACAGCGCCGGGTCAAGATAATTACGAGCGTCGGCGGCGTGCAAACAAGATAAGTTACAAGCCTGCAGGCCGATCCCGATCGATCAATCATGATACTATCGTGAAATGCCGCGGAAAGTATGCGATCGTTACCACCGGGACGCCCTCTTGAAACCGGAAAGACAGCGGAACGAGATTATTGTTTGCAAAATGTTTGCAAGATTTTAGTGAATGGAGACTGTAATGAATGTGGAGAATACGGCCTCAACCGGAGGCATGAGATTTTATAAAGTATGCCAAAATGAATCATTTTTATACGACGTGACCCTGTAATTTATATTGAATTCAATTTATTTAATCATATTTGATTAAAACTCGGATAATAGAATCAGGATAAATTGAAAGATGAGAGAAAAATTATGTGGTATTGTATTCGTCGTTTATTTATATGTACTTAAGAGAAATATTGCTTGCACAGATACTAGTATTTATTATAGAAATACAGAAAATATAGAAGGGTGAACAATTAATGAATTTAATTTGTTTGAAACTCGGATAATAGAATGAGGATAAATTGAAAGATGAAAGAAAAATGATGTGGCATTGTATTCGTCATTTATTAATATGTGCTTAAGAGAAATGTGCCTTGCACAGATACTAGCATTTATTATAGGAATGAGAATGAGGATGAATTGAAAGATGAAAGAAAAATGTTGTGGTATTGTATTCGTAGTTTATTTATATGTGCTTAAGAGAAATATTGCTTGCACAGATACTAGTATTTATTATAGAAATGCAGAAAATATAAAAGGGTGAACAATTAATGAATTTAATTTGTTTTCGTAGTTGGAAGTATTGCAGCACTTATCTATGGAAATGCTATTGTACAATATCGTTTTACGTATGATTACACTGCCATTACACAGTCCGGCGAGTTATTCAACCAAAGTAGAACTGCGACTTTGTATAACACTTTCAACTTCGTCTGAAGTCAGTCCTCGTTGACAGACGTAATTGCAGACGTAATTACTCGATCTCGAGAAGAAGTTGTAGCAATAAGATACACATTCACGCACGCGTGTTTCGTCACACCTGTACTGTCAGCGAAAACGTTCATGTCAAACATCATTATTTATCGCATCATCGTTTGGCTAAGTTATTCAATTTTCTAATGAACCGGAGATCGTAAGAATGGATTGGATTATTATATTAACCTTGGAGGCAAGGTCTAAACAATCTTTTAAGCCAATCAAAATAGAGGAAACTGCCAGAACTTTTTTCAGTTTGTCCAGTATTGATATTTTTTATCACAAATCCCACAGAAAACAAGTAAAACGTCGTTCGCGATATTTTTATTCTGAAGCATGGTATATTTAGGTTATTTTACAAAGCACTTTATCATTTTAATACATCTCAGTTTCTGCGGAGAAGGCACAAATATTTTTATTTTCGACGGATACTAAAATAAATAAAAAAAATTTTGAAATGAGCTGTGGATATGAAGAAAGGGAGAGCGAGAGAGAGCGAGAGAGAGAGAGAGACATGAAACTGTTGATTGAGAAATGGATAATCTGGAATGATTATTCCTTCAGATTACCAACTGCACTGCTCAAGTCGATACCCAAGTAGATAAGAGCTTAAAAACATTGACATCATGACGAACGGGTTCCAAGAAAACCGAGAAATACAACAGACAATAAAACAGACAGTTTGAACCCTTAACTGCCACGATTGGCTTTTAATGTGCCCTAATCTTCGTTCTTTCCACAGTAAAATCTTTACATCTTCCTCAGAACCAATTTGGCTTGTATATAAAAATAACTAGGCTCATTAAAATTTTATTTGCGATAAAGATAATCGAATTACCATTGGTTTAAAAACCTCCGTCGTATTCTCTGAGATTCCATTTCGCCAGATTGAGGCTGCCGGCAAAGTTACCGCACCAAGTACCCAATAAAGCAATCACATAAAAGTCCCCACGATTTACACGATGACCTAATAGTTCAATTAAAAGGCTGCCCACTGGAGTCATCCGTTGTGGAGTGAACAAACACGTGACCTTCAGGTCATTTTTTTACCTGTCATTATCACAATTTAACATTTTTCCTGTGATAAAATAAGAGCGAGACGTTTAGGCCGCTCAGGTAAGTTGGGAAATGCTGTATATGTATACTATACTTCAGTAATAAATGTTATAAAGTATACGTAAAGCTAATATTTTTCTTCAAGTGAACGATGATTGTAGTGGTATAATAATTTTTAATTTTTCATCTTTTCATTACACGACATTTTATTAACACTAAACCTACCACCGCCGGTCAAATGACCGTGTCCATATCTTTTATTGTACAATTCTTGAAGTTATAAAGATGCTTCCACTGGAAATGATTATGCAGACTTTTCTAGTCAAGTATACATTATAATAAAAATGGCACAAAATCTAAATAAATCCAATTGTGTCATTTTTATAAGGGAGCACATAGTAGTCACTTTTAATTGTCGGTTGTTTTAGTGTAAAACATAAGTGAGGTCTCGTGTTTGGGTACTGTTAGGTACTCTGTATACAAATTTCATTCCATTTCAATCCAGTGCACATTTTCATAAAAATACAGTAGAACCTTCTGTATTATGAATAATAAAAATGTTCTGCATTCATTTCAAGAAGCAGGGGTCAAGTAGAATTTTATTTCTTCTCTGAACAGTGTTAATAAATTGAATATAATAAAACAGTAACCATTCTTTAAGTTCGTCTGACGTTTTCACTGTTTTAGATTTCACCAACTCAATTTTCTCATAAATGTATAAAATTTGTACAGTCCAGTGCTGAATTAACAGTATGAGAACTATATTTATTGTCCATGTGATGGATAAAGTTGTTTATAATGCTGCTAAACGTATGCTTACAACATCAAAACATTAATACGTCACAATGAAAATAATAAAAATCCAGTGCAGACTTTCATTTAAAAATTGATTGTTCCAATATAAATTCGGTAATGTCGTGCAAGAGGCTCTAATAATTTGATCACTAGACTGCGGATCTTATGCATTTATGCTAAAAATGAATAGTTTTAATTCAGACATTCAATGCGTTATTTTCGATCTAATAAAATTATAAAAAGAAGAAAGAAATAAGTGACTCTTGTTCCTTGAAACGGCTGTAGACAATTTTTATTTTACATAAAGATCCGCAGTCTATTGATCACCCACTGTATAATTGAACGTTCACATAATGGAGATTTACATATTCACATGTTCACATATTGGATTTACTATCCAATAAAAATGTACCACTTTCCGTCCATAAATCGGAAGATCAGAAGCATCCTCGCCAAAGAGATCCTCTGTTCGTCCCACACCGGAGCAGTCCTCATCGAATCATTCATGGAATTAATTGCACAACGCGTCGGCTCGAAATCGCGGTTGGATTTGCATATTTCCGACGGTGGCCGGATCGCGTGCTGCGTAAAATTCACGAAAGTGTTCGAGCGACGCGATTCGTCGACAGCGGAAAGAGATTTCTCAATCGAAGAGCGGGGTGTATCGCGTGAAGACGACAAGAGGCTTGGAAATCCAACGCATTGACAGGATAATTACACGCACGTAGGCCGGCCGGAGCTGTCTGTCCCGTACGTCTGTTAGGTTCGTTCGGTCTGTCAGCCACACACAGAACGAACACACGCCGCGCCGCGCATGAGAGAAGACAGCGAAGAAGGACGCGAAACGCAAACGCAACGCAACGGAGGCAGCGGCAGCGGCTGCTGCAGCGGATTGGTAGCGTTGACTTCTTCAGCTACCGTCGTCGCTACCTTCAGGATCCGTCACCGCCGCCGGCCACCCACGATGCTGATCATCGTTCCGAGATCGGTTTAACCTCGTGCCGTCGCGTCGCGTCGTCGTTCGCCAGTATTTTACATTTGCATAATGGAAGTTGCACGGCCGGCCCCGACCCGGCCCAAACGTTTCCGCGGAACGCGATAATTTACGCAAATTCGACCGACCACAGATTCGATCGTCGCATACCGGGCGATTTGCACCGAAACGCCAGACGATTTTGAAAATTTTGCACGAATTGCTAAACTCCAGGTTCCCGAGAGAGTTGGACATACGAGATACAATGCATCAATATCTTCTTGTTGTTTCTAAACTCGCGAGGTTGTATTATTCGTCGAAAGTTAAGAGATTTTATAGTAACCAAACGCTGTTTCTTTAGGAACAGTTTGTACATGTTTTACACGAATTATCGACATTGTTTTATTTGTGAAAGTTTGTCAGGTAAGTATGTACTACATTTCTGAATAATTGTTACTTTTGTATAGTCTCCCCTTTATGATTAAGGGTATTTGTAAAGAATGAATCGCTCAGCTGCTTCTTTTTCTAATTATGAAACTCCATTACTTCCTAAGCATTTTATGACAATGCAACATCAAGCGGCTTACTCATTCTACCATCATTAGAGTTGTGAAAAGTTTGCGCTGATAATGCAAAAGGAATTAGTTCCAGATTCGCCTAGATTAATATTTTATAACTAATTGAAGCAGTTTAATCTTCTTTATCCACCATTAAGTTCTTTAGTGGCTCAGACTAGAGAAATCAATGACATTTTGCAAAAAAGGCAATTTTATAATTTTCTGTCGATATGTAATGGTACTTTTGTAGCATAGAAGACTCGTGAAGATCATTAACAAATTTTTGTTTAGCAGAACCACAGTAATTTTGATCGCTAGTTGATGCATTCCACGAATGATGCATTTTACGAAACAATTTGGCGGCAAGAAGTGAAACAATTCCTTAACAAAATCTGCTCTTTGGTCGTAGAGTTAGGTCTAGAGTGTCTCGATTTGCAGTCAAAACATTGCAAAAGAACGTGGTCCAGACGGATTAGTAGTTTACTGCTTGCTGCGTTTAGGGACTGTTTTTACAGAATGAATCGCCATGAATCAACGTCGACGTCCGAGCGCGCAAGCATGTTCTCGCTAATAATTTAGCTTTATCATCGAAGGTAGAGGCACGTGGTATAATGCGGGAAGAACGGAGTTAATGCGAATTTATTGCGACTGATCTGACTATTAACTTGGAACATTATGAGACGTAAGTGGCTGGCCGGATGGGAACTCCGTATTCTGTTGTGGTAATTGTAGGCAAGACGGGAGAAACGAGCTAACAATAAGTTGCGGCTAAACAGAGACGGAGAATTGAGTATCGACTATTTATAATCTATTTATAATAAATTCTTGATCTTTAGGAGTCTGCAAAATGCTACTCTCGTAAGGAGTTTGCCAATATACACTAAACTTTCTTTTAATTTATTCTGGATATCTCTGGAAACCTGCTCTTATATTTTAAGTAATTTGAAAACAATTGAACAGTGCAGAATCGATAAATGTTCATTAGAATAAAAGTTGAAACTGTTTGGAATAAAATCTTCTACGATCAATCAAATTGAATATGATTTATAATACGTTCGCAGCGAAGAAGGTTTGTGACAGATCTTTCAACGGTTAAAACATTTCTAATTTGTTATAAATTATGAAAATTGAGAAGTATTTTTATGGGGATAAAGGAGGAGATCTTTATATTGAATAGAAAAATATTTGGACCGATAACATAATTGGTTGCAGGCAGAGAACATAAATAGATATGTGGCAATAGTGGAGTCACTGCTCGGAGACTTCAATACCTAGTCAAGCGATGATCTTTCGTCCCGTATGCAGTATACTAACTATCTCTTCCACGAGTTCATAAATCGATTGTTCTCAGGTATAGTTTCTAAATATTCAGATAAATACCTTCCTAATGATATAAATTTTGTTTCTGAATTTCTAAATTCTATTCAATATAAAACTTTAATTAAACCTAGCTACATGCGAAGTTCATCAAACTTTTTATAACTTTGGTATCAGATTCTTCAAACACTAATACTGAAACTGATCGTATTAACGATGCAATCAATATCTAATAATTGGTTTTAATCACTTGATATACGAATTAAATCAAATTCGACGTACCAAAGATACTAATTAGATATAATTTAGCTTATCATTTGTATCATAAAGTCAACAGCGATTTTTCGTATAAATTCAAAACAGGTATGGATGATAATAGACACGTTGTTAATATAAAGTGGTATATCGATGTCTATTTAATATACTCTACTAGCAATAAACTACCATAAGAAAGGGTTAGGCATACTAACCAAGCACATCTACCACCAACCTGACCAAGAAACACGATTGTCATGCATCCTCCTGTAAAATGACAAGATTTACTGTATTTAAACTTTGCACAGCATCACAGAAAATTTAACGATCTCTCACGAAAGTATCTTCATAGAAATATTGGTGTGTGCTTAGACCACATGGCTGAAGTGAAACTTCTTTCTTTAATTGTTTTTCGAATTTTTATTAACACCTTATGACATTTAATTTTCTATGATTTTATTATTGAAACAATTAGCTTGTGATAGCTAAAGTATGATGTAAATATTCTTGATTCAATTTTGTCTAAATGTCTTGCAAATACTGCATCGAGAGTTGTCCCTGATCTTGTTGTCGCTTCATTAGGATTATTTACCATTTCCAATCTTAATTTACTTCTAAAAAATTCTATTAATAATTTTGATTGTTCCGATGCAAAGTTCACGTTGAAATCTCCATTTAGCATCATCGGAATTTTATCATAATCTTTATTAACACTAGATTTACCAGACCAGTCAACATGACTGGTTTTGCAATTTCAATTCAAAACTCCTACTCCATGTAACATTTTCTTTCCGAAATGATATCATGACTTTTGTAGCCATAACTAAAGAATCAGTTTTATGAACTTTATATTATTTTATATGTATTCGTAACAAATGTATTTTTTGTTATTGACACTTATACCAGTAACAGTCAAAATGACTGGTGCATGTTTCTATGTGATGAAGTGACATTGGGGCAGTTACAACAATTGATAAGTACTGCAACAGACTGGGACAGAATGTATGATTCCGGGAAAATCATGATTCTGATGCAGTACGCTAGCGGCCCTTGGAATTGTATGTATATTTACTCAGGGTTTTGGGCCGCATTATAAGGTTCTCCTTGGGTCCCGGACACTTGGCTATCTGTAAGTGCGAAAATTGTGACCGATGAACTACAAACAATTAAGCTTTTGATTAATTGATAATGTCTATAAATCTATTTTTGTATTACAATTAATATTCAACTTTTTTTGTCATTTTTTAAAAGTGAATAAAGACTGGAAACACCACTAAGCGCTTTTTCTAAAGACCAGTCATACTGACTAGTCTTGGTAGAAATATACAACAGGGTGTCCCACATAAATGGGAACACCTAAATATCTGTCGTATTTATAGTCTTATCAGAAAACTTCAGAGGACAAAGTGACACTATTGCAGGGGGCAAATATAATGGTAAAGAAAAAAATTTGTTATGTCGTGTTTTTTAATGAAATTTCAAGGTCACCGATGTTTCTTTAAATGGAATAATATATTTTTTTTACGATAGCATGATAGACAATAAAAAACTGAGTTTAGTGGATACCACCTTTTTGACCTTGAAATGACCTTGAGCAAGAATAATCATGTTGGAGCGGATAAAATGTGGAAGTTTAAAATTTACGTGTTTCAGCAAAGATTACGCGTTGTTTACGGCGGGTTGACCTTTACATATCATAATAAATGTTCGAAATGTTGACCATCCTTATTTATACAATATTGCAATCTTGCAATAAATGATCTGTAGGCATTGTCGATTTCCTGACACGTAATTGAAGCACATGCTGCAGTAATCCTTTGTCGCATATCCTCTGGCGTTGTGGGTTTATCTTTGTACACAATACATTTTATCTTTCCCCATAGATAAAAGTCCAATTGTGTCGGATCCGGAGAACGGGCTGTCCATGGAATTGTTCCTCGTCGCCCAATCCAGCGTCCAGGATATTTCGTATTTAGCACCGTTCTAGCAACTCTAGAACATACGGTCCCGATCGAATAACGTAATTTCTTCTAAAAAGCCCGACAAATCCTGGCGTAAAAATGCAGCATACTTTATACCAGTAAGAGTTCCTTGTATAAATTCGTTCGACATTCAATTACGTCTTAGAAAATCGACAATGTCTACAGATCATTTAATACAAGATTGCATAAATGAGGATGGTCAAGATTTCGAATATTTATTATGATATGTAAAGATCAACCCGCCGTAAACAATGCGTAATCTTTGCTGAATCACGTAAGTTTTAAACTTCCACATTTTATCCGCTCCAACATGATTATGCTTGCTCAAAGTCATTTCAAGGTCAAAAAGGTGGTATCCACTAAACTCAGTTTTCTATTGTCTATCACGCTATCGTAAAAAAAATATACTATTCCATTTAAAAAAACATGGGTGACCTTGAAAGTTCATTAAAAAACACGACATAAAAAATGTTTTTCTTTACCATTATATTTGACCCCTGCAATAGTGTCACTTTGTCCTCTGAAGTTTTCTGATAGGACTGTAAATACGACAGATATTTAGGTGTTTCCATTTATGTGGGACACCCTGCATACTTAAATAGCCGGTAAATCTAGTGTTAAGTAATGCCGAACCCTCAACCATATATGTATACTAAAAGTATAGAATTTCGTTTCATCGTTTCATCGTATCATCGTTCCATCGTTTCATCGCCAGATCGGTTTTACTCCTACCGCGTCGAGGTTTTGCGCCTAACGCGCCTAAAGAAGTTTCACTTCAAAAATCAGAAACCGGTGATTCGATCGTTGGTGGTGGGTTCAGTGTCAACATTTCCGGTTAGTGATTGCCAAAGCGTTTCGATCGAGCGCCCGAGTGGAAAGTCGGTTCGAATTGAAACCGCGCGACCATTTCATTAAGCGAATGAACATCTAACGTTGAAAATCACCTGCCAGAGGCCCCGTCATACCTGGAGTCGCTATCGTTACCGATTATCGTCGGCCGTCACCAGTCACAGAAGCGGCGCAATGCCGACACGCGTTTCCTTCCTCCGTTACAACCGGTGCTTTCACTTTCTCCTGCAATCTTTCATCCGCCCACGCCTCTCGCGATCGTCCTCAGGGATAATAGAGGATCGGACCTGGCAATTGGCATCGGCTTGGCGTAATTTACCGGCGTATAATGTCCACCCGGCGAATCGGCTGTTAATGGCAGCACCTTTGATTTAAACGGTTCGTTAAACTCGCGCCTCCGAGTACCACAACACCCGGCGACGAACGCTCACTGTACTCCAAGGAGACAGAAAGGAAGCGAGTGAGAGAGAGATGCGGTTTAGCTCGTGCTACCGTGGTTTATTCGCTGTCCCACATATTATGCTGCCGGCACATTCGTCATCGAACCAATCTTAATAAATAATCAGCACTAACCGGCCCGGTTGATTTCGTGCCGTTGCATCGCGTCCGTTCGTAGAACTCGCTGGAAAATAAATCTGCTCTGATGGTCATCTCGTGTCTGTCCAGGAAACACGGTGGTTAAGACATAGACACTGCACACGCAAACCAACAATACGTTAATCGATCAGATAGAGGCGTTTGATGGAGTGCAAATACGATAGCAGTCGGCGGAGATGAGCTAATTTATCATAGAATTTGAGAAAGACCATAGAATTGAGAAGTAGGCACAGATTCTTGCTGTGAAATGAAGAGATACTTGTCAGCGAATGAGAAAATATGTACATGCGACTGTTTTATTAGATCACTTGTTTGATCGTTTGGATACGATTATGTTTGTTGCGGGCTAGAGAATTCAGATATTACTGGTCTCTGCCTTTGACAGTTGTGAGAGCGAATTTATTTGGTCAGATAGTTTTAAGTAGAACTATTGTAATGATGCGATAAGAATAATTATTTGATATGTACAAATATTGTTGTGTATGTGCATTTCATGTAAGTGTATGTGCAATATAATTATTTGCAATACACATAATAGTAAAATTCAAGATTTCTGCGCTCGATGAAGAGCATTTTTTCTTGATGGAATTCCTTGATCTATGCGTAGGATTGACACTTCGAATATGTTTCGTAAGTAGACCGCGGATTTTTATGCAAAATTGTCTGAATTGCAAGATACAGGAGCTGCATATAGCTATTAATTCTTTTGCTTGATCATTTTAATGGAATGGAAATAATACAACTGTATTTTTAAATGGTTTCAATATTTTCACCATTTTGTATTTGTTCTCTACTTATTTTTATCATAAATGCATCGGATCCGTCTGTTCCTAAGCAAAGTAGTCGGACAGATACCTTTGTACACCTTTGTACACCTTTGTAAACCATTGTAGACCCTTGTACACGTTTGGTGTCCCATGTACGGGTGGCACGAATCGTGAGAAGAGAGGGTTAAAGGAACACGGAACTATTCGAGGCTCACCATAAATTTGGTGAGGATCCAGAACGAGGATCTGGCTCTGCCCAGCAGTAGACTAGACCCACGAAAGCTCGTGTACTCACTCTCGAACATCGACGACTCCACGCCCTATAAATACGTATAAATATTCCCATAAATCGCACGTACCGTCGCATTACACGCGTTCGCAAGACCCGAAAAGATCGCCGCACGGTCCCGCGTGTGTCCAACAACACAAAGAGAGAGAAAGAAAGATAGAGGAAACAGAGTAAAGGATGCACCGTACAAAGATGGTTGACCAACCAAGCAGTGTGTATATCATATACAGAATAAATTACGGTTAATGTACGTACTCGGGAACCTCGGCGCCCCGGATTTATACACTCACGTGTGTTTCCGATGTAATCGAGCATTTAGTGCGCAATTCATGGGTCTCATTGATCGTATTCAAACGACGCGTATAAAATTTGCATTTTTATAGGGAGCACCGATCCTCGCCGAGCTTGAACTTCTTCAAGACGAACAGGGTCGAGGCAACGATAGCAGCTTTTTATTCTTTGTTTTCTGTATGGTGGTTTGTTTGCTCATGTTACCCTCCTCGTCGATAGAACAATGCGACGCAACCGGGCTTGTATGATGCAAATGACGGTGCTGTGATAATGGGTATTAAAATCAGGGTATCATTAAGAATATGGGAATCCTTGGAGATACGAGTAACTAATACAGCCATGTCACATTCATTGTCTTACTCGTATAACCTCTTAATGTACAGGGTGTAAAGAAAGTTGCCGCAAAATTTTCCTTGACCTTGAATTCCAAGGTCATTTTCTTTTTTAATTGCATTGTACTCTACGCGTCATGGGAAGAGAAAGTGTCAAAGGAACCATGTGTAAAAACTCAATAGTTCTCACAAGAAATAATAGCAAAGTCTTATTATTAGTACTACTTATATTTTCTTAAAAATTGTTTACATTTCTAATAAAGCAAGTATTTAGTGTTGTTGTTTATATGCTGCTTATCAGAAGTCTCACATAATAAATCATAATTAATATTACCTTCTAAGTCTTGAAAAATGATCATCTCCTATTAAGAAATATTAGGAAAAATGGATCGGTTCTTCGGCGTAGATGAAGAAATTGAAGATGGCACATTTTTCAAGACTGAAAAGGTAATATTGATTATGATTGATTATGTAAGACATCTGATAAACAGCACATAAACAACAACATTAACTACTCGCTCTATTAGAAATGTAAACAATTCTGATGAGAATAAGTAGTTCTAATAATATAATGAGACTACGGTATTATTTTTTTATGAGAACTATTTAGTTTTGACACATGGTTCCCTTGACACTTTTTATTCCCATGACGCGTAGAATACAATGCTATAAAAGAAAGGTGACCTTGAAATTCAAGGTCAAGGACAATTTTGCGGCAACATTCTTTTACAGATCTTCATCGATCCAAAGATGTAGAATGTAGAATACGCCTATGGCAGCCAGGACCAAACATTTCTTTACACCCTGTACAAACACGTTTCAGATACATCATGTGTTTCTCGTGCCATTTTACACGTTGAGGTAAAATATTGTTTAACATGTTCACGGCCAGTGTCACATAACATGTGTGCCGATTACAATTTTCTATACCACATGAAGAAATGAAAATTGATTTTGTACATGTCGCCATTTATAATTATAACGCGTACCATGATATTCGGAGGACTTACCGTGACAATACCTTTTTTCATACTTTGCAAGAGGATATATTGCATTTAATGGAATATTGTAACTATGAAGAGTATTGCTGAAATAAATGCCAATCGTGAATGTGTTAATATTAACAGCAGATTTAAATGCAATATATTTGTTATTATCTCAGCAAACTCTCTATTAAGTTTACGCAAAAGAACAATTAGAAGATGAAATAGTGTCTTTGATCATATCCAGTTTCATTTAGTTGGTGATGTCAAGGGATTAAATCTCTGCTTCTGCTTAAAATAGAGTCGTTCATGGAGACATTGTGCATTGTGAACTTTAATCTACAATAAAATGAACGATGAATTGATTGAACCCTTAATGTTCTTTAGAGTTGAGTTCTCATAGATTTCGTCCATTGATTGCTATAATTAAATTTGATTGCATCTACTGATTTTATTTTGATTAGGACGGGGCGATTTTATTCTTCAATGATATCCACAGAATATTTATATACTTTTCTACTCTCAAAAATTGCCCTGTATGAAATTAAAGAGGATTTCTAATAATTATAAGTTTAATCAGATGTTTTCAGTTTGCTACACATGCCTAACAAACTCATTATAATTTGCCAACAGGAAGTAAAACAAATTTCAATCGCAATGTCTCTTTAGTTTCCCAGAGCCTCTTCAGCTTATCAAACCATATTTAGAATTCTCAATAAGACATTGATGTTAAGGTATTAACAGATTTGCTACTCATTATGAAACATTGATATTAATTTGAGATTGGCCGATGTAATTTCTTGTTTCAACGAACCGTTCGAACAAAACCGAAAAGAGTTCCGACGAAACACAGACGGCAACAATGAGTTCCGCAAAATTAATCGCGCGACATGGAACTCACCGATTCGTACCGTAATGGTTATTAATTCGCGCAACGTTTCACGGGAACGAGGCGCAGAAGGACAGTCGGCTGACCGTTCCGCAGAAATGACTCATGTGAATAACTCGGTGTATCCTGATAACGATCAGCTCGTTAAAGCCCAGTGGTGGAGGCACTCTACGGTCAACCGAAAATACGATTTACCTGGAGAACGAGAGTCGCGTTGGGAAATTTGCAGGACGAGCGATATGCCAGGTGGTGAACAACCAATCTCTCTTCGATAAATAAATATTGAGTGCTCCGATGAACCATTCACATTCGCAAATTCAACAATTCTTAACACTTTGCCGTCCGGCGACAACACAGTGGTGTCGCGCACAAAGTATTGCTCAACGGCCGGCGACACCACAGTGGTGTACTGGACGGCATAGTGTTAATTGCGCATTATTTAATGCATTCAGGACATATGAACGTTTCAATACAGAACGCAAGAGTCTCCGATTTCATGATTTTTTATTGAAAGTGTCTGCTACTCTCATGAGAGCTAACGATGACATTAGTAAAACTTGAAAATTTATAATCACCCGATAACCTCAAGAACGGCCGGCGCCAGGCGAAGAAATTTTTACGAGACGTACGGACGGCAAAGTGTTAATTCCCACAAAATTAACCCTCGTACGTTATCCCTTGCACATTACCATCAGAAATTGTATAAAAGATTCTAGCTTAAGACTTCACTTTGCCTTATATTGGGTTCGAGAATAAGTTCGTAGCGTTTCATGTTTTCTTTTATTCTACAACGATTTCTTTATTCTTTGGCAAAGTGTTGTACATCAATCGAAAGAGCTCCTTCTGCTCTACAAAACTGTGATAATTGTTGTTTTGAATAATTTGATTTTCTATTATTTTTCAAGCTTAGAAATGAAATATCCAGGAGGCAAAGATCAACATTTTCGACACCTGCTTTTCTTCGCTTTTCATCGAGGTCAAAAAGCTGCCGCAGCCGCTCGGAATATTTGCGACATGTACGGAGAAGGTGTCATAGGCGAGTCTACAGCACGGAAATGGTTTGCAAAATTAAAAAATGGCGAATTCGACCTGGACGAAACGCCTCGCAGTGGACGGCCTGGTGTCGAAAATGTTGATTTTTGCCTCCTGGATATTGTATTTCTAAGCTTGAAAAATAATAAAAAATTAAATTACTCAAAACAATGATTATTGCAGCTTTGTAGAGCAGAAAGAGCTCTTTCGATGATTGTACAACACTTAGCCAAAGAACAAAGAAATCATTGTAGAATAAAAGAAAACATAAAACGCTACGAACTTATTCCCCAACCCAATACATTAAATTACTTATATTAGGATGTTTCATTTACAATGTTAAATTTTAAAGAAATACGTGTAACAAAGAGAAAGAAATCGTATTACAGTATCTAGAAAAAACAAAGTGAATTTTCATCTTGAAATGCTTGAGAGTTAAGGCCACAAGTTCCTTGTTTTATTTACTAGCAGCTTTATCTTGAAACATCCTAAAGATATTTTTATTAAGTTCACAAGGAGGAATATACACTCTAACTTAATTATATTATCACGTTACTAAATCCACCAATTAATTGTCGTTACGCAAACAGAAATCTTCTTAATTTTAGATGAATATTTTGTGGAAAAATTTTAAAAATTTCTACATTAAAATCTTTGAAAAAAGACGAGTACATTCTCAATACACAATTCACAACTATAATTAAGCCTGTCTCTATTTCAATCATGTTGCCATGTTATTGAAAATAGCTTCTTCTTATTGTTTCTAAAACAAATGAATATTTTGTTAAAGAATTATGGAAAGTTTTACATCAAGATCTTAAACATGAGTATAGTATCCATTATGAATTAAGTCTGTTTTTTAACTTAGAATAATCGACAATCATTTCTAACACGATGTTTGGCTACAATATCATCCTTAAACCAAAAGAAACTTTTTAAAATCGTTCCAGGTGTAGTCTCACTTTCAACCATCCTGGAAAATCCGACAATCATTTCTGACACATTGTTTAGCTACAATGTCAGTAAACTAAAAGCAGTTTTTTAAAATTGTTCCACATTTACGTCTGTCTTTTAACCATTCTAAAAAAATCGACAATTCATTGCTCAATTATTAAACTAAAAATAGGTTTTTAAAAATTGTTCCATATTTAAGTCTGTCTTTTAACCATCCTAAAAAAATAGACAATTCATTACTCAATTGTTAAACTATAAATAGCCTTTTAAAATTATTTCTCATTTAAATTTGTCTTTCCACCATCCTCGAAAAATCGGCAATCGTTTCTGACACCTTGTTTGAAGTTAACGTAATGATTAAATTAAAAAATACTTTTTAAAATCGTACCAAAAATGACAAGTGACGCGACAATAATATAATAAACTTCCTGCAGTTAAAAATCTGTTCTCCATTTCGACAACCATGTTGTAAGTGTCTACACGTGTACGGAATTAAATTGTACAGCGAGTTGAAAGCCAGCTGGCCACGAGGAAAGCCCGTGCAGGCGAAACTAAATAAATGTCCGGCGCGGAGTATTTGAAATTTCACCGCGAAAGGACAGTGCCAATATCCCGTTGTAGGTAAGAGACGTTGACAAATTGCTCGCCGCCTCCTGTATTTCACAAAACCCGTGTCTCGCGTCGCGAACCGGGGCTCCTGCGTCGAGAATGATTAATTCCGTCGATTTCGCGTAATCTCTCGCGGTACGAGTACATTTACTTTGCAATCGTGGAGAGGAAAAAAATTACGATTCGCTACAGAGCAGTACAGACTATTCGTTTTCGACGATCGTAAAGGTAAAAGGAGGCTCGGTTAGCCGATTTACGAGGTCGCGAAAAATCAGCGAAAGGAGTCACGCCTCGGCAAGGGAGATCGAGCAGCTTCGATTGCGCTCGAGGACCATGAAAATTATTGGCCGCGTAAATCATCGAACGCGCCGCCCAGCTCGCGTCATCATTAAGCATAATTAAACGCTATCGGGCCCCGTGGCTTCGATAGCGAGCCGAGGAGAGAGACCAGAAACCATGATCGTAAAAAGCGAACGCCGAAGCTGGATCCAGATAGCTGGAACGGAGATCATCGTAGGCGAAGTTCGATCATTTTTCCAGCCCTATCGCGACACCGACTCGGCAGTTAGATAGTACAGGTGTCGCTAATTGCTCCGATAACACCTTCCACTCCGGCTATCGACGAAATTAAGTGTTCGATGTCTCCTTTACGGTCAGCTGATTCGATACAGGGTGTCGCTATTTCTCGTCGATGGTTCTCCTGTATTCTAAAAATTTTGTTAAATGGCGCTCTCTATTCTATGTTTAGATACTTTAATGTACAACGATTGTCTTCTTTTAAGATCAGCTGATTCGATACAGGGTGTTATTGGGTTCATCATTGATGATTTTCTTGGCTAGCAAAAAATTCTTTGAACGCTGCTCTGTATTCTACGTTTAGGTATTCTACTGTACAATAACTGCACAAAATTCACAGTTCAATAAAACATGTTTACGATGAAATCTTATTTGACGAAATTCTTTAAAAATTTCATTTATTAATTACATGAAATACTGAAACGTACAACAAGTGCAAAAAATCCACAATTTAATAACAAATTTCTACGATCAACATGAATTTATTTGACAAAGTTAAGTGTTTGATATTTTGACTCCTAAAAACTTTGCTTAACTATAAGTGCTCTTTATTGTGTGTTTAGATATTTAAATGGACAATGAATGCAAGAGATCCTTAATGTTCTGAAAGGAATGAATTGAATAAATTCATTTGAAAAAATTTTTCTGCGAACATCGTAATGGAAGATGATAGAAGAATTGAGCTTTTCGTTGTAGGTTTCAGATTGGCATCGGTTGGTCGCAGAACACTGTGTATAAACGATATATGTATATGTAAGTTTCCAGGTTTATCTACTACGGAATTTTATTTTCCGCCGGTTTCGAAGAGCGGAACAACTTGGCGCAGGTGTTGACATTTCCTGATAATATACATCACCAGCAATTCCCGGTATCATAGCAATAAGGAAGCGATCGAGTTGCACTCTCTTATTTTTAACAAACCCAACATCAATCCGCTGTTCGATGAAACCTTCGAATTCTTAATATTACTTGGTCTGTATGACGCAGAATTGTGGAAACGATTCTGGTAAAACAGACGAAACTATGGAATTTGTTGTTAGTGACCAGGAAGTAATCCACACTATTTTATCGAGTTCAGTATTTATTATGTCATTTGCTATTTCTGAAACGAAAGAAACTTGGAACCATGTTTCGGTTTAGACTATATTATTAATAGACTACGGCAGAGATGGGCATTTTTGTCTCAATTGCGACAAAACCGTCCCCACCATAGCGCCCACTGTCCCCCACCAGCATCCGCTGTTACCATAGAGCAGGGATGGGCACGGCAGGCGCCCCTTAAACGCCTGCTTCTCCCACCAATCTCTTTTCCATGCAGCACGCGCCTTCTTCGCGATCGCCCATGTCTCGCGCCTTCATTGCCTCCACCATACGTATCTTCGTACCTAACCCCACAGTTTTGCGAGGCCTGCGCGAAACATGCGCTCTGTTCGCGACGGGCGAAGCACTTCCTTCGTCTATGGTAACGGCGGATGTTGGTGGGGGACAGTGGGCGCTATGGTGGGGACGGTTTGTCTCAATTGAGACAAAAATGCCCATCTCTGCCATAAAGAAGCAGGCGTTTGAGGGGCACCACCCGTGCCCATGCCTGGACTACGGATTTATATGCAAAAATAAAATTGTCAGCATTGATTACAACATACAGGAGCTACCTATACATCCTCTTACATTCTTAATTATTTTATTAAGTCCAAAATAATAAAACAGTGTGTGTAGATTCTCGGCAAATTATCATTATTTTAATTTTGATGTGGCCATTTTTGTTATTAATGAATAAAATCCACAGTCTAATTATTGATACAATAATTGAATTGTTTGCATGTAGTTCTATTGAATGTATCAAATACCATGCAAATTACGTTTTAATGGATCTTGTTAAACGATATAACATTTTTAATGTAAAATATCTTTAATTAATGCACTCGAATAGAGAAAAGAACGATATAAAATAATTTGTTCATAATATATGTCGTATTTTAAATAATTGAGAATACTTTTTGATTGAAGCCCTTTTCTTGAAAATTATATTAATGGATTATACACAAGTTGTTGTAACTTGTAATAAAAATATAACATAGTAAAAAGCTGCGTTGAATTAAAATTGCCTTCATTCTGAATGAACTTGATGTTACTTAATCCATCAAGTTCACATTCTAAGCACTATTTTTCTCTTACGAAAGCCTCAATTGATTATCATAATCTCTTTCAACAAATAATAAGAATGTACTTATATTCGCCATGAATACAATTTTAGTTGCTGTACTTGTTTCACTAAGAATGTTAAAACAGCTCTTCTAGAATACATAATTTAAAAAAAACTTTATAAAATCAAGGGTTGAAACAAGAATGTCCGAGACATTTACGTTTTTAAATCTTTTAACCCGCATTCACGATCAACGCCAATCATAAAGTAGAGTCAAATTACTAGACAATAGTCCAGCAATGGCTCCAAAACTCAAACAAATCATTTCCTTCCACCTGCCACGCGATCGCCTAAAAATTCCGAAGATCTTATTAAAAAAGGAACAAGACCGCGCGGACAAAGGGGCCGCTACAATTTCATTACAGCTCCGAACGGCGATCATGAATACGATTACCATAAATACCCGTGGAGATCTCGAACAATAGAATCGTCAAAGTTCAGGGTAGCCCTCGAGAGTTCACGGCGATGACCTGGAAAAACATTGGACCGGCTGGGCGCCGGGGGCGTATGCTCGTTTATTATGATTATGCGCATCGGTCCACCACAAATTAACATTATTTTATGGATGATGGAGAAATAGAAGCGTTCGTTCGTCATGCGCGATATGTGTGTGTGTGTGTGACAGAGAGTGAGAGAGAGAGAGAGAGAGAGAGAGAGAGAGAGAGAGGGAGAGAGAGGAGAGAGAGAAAGAGAGAGGCTCGTTAACCCAGGTATCTTGAGGATCTGATCTTCTCCGGCCAGGTAATGCCGAAAGCATCTCTGTAGAAAGGACTCTGACAAGCGGATAGGTGGCGAAAATTTCAACCCCGGCGTCCGATGATTTATTGAACGGCTTCCACACCGTTCGAGTGTTTCTCCGTGTCTCGATGGGGCCCCGTATTCTTGCTACGGGGGGGCCACAGGGCGCCAGGAAAACAAAAACCTCGTGCTCCGAGCTACGGGGATGAAAACTAATGCCCGAGGCCGAGTGAATTTTTGCCGGGCCAGCGGCAACTGTGACACGGCTCTGACTACTCGGTTACACGCGCTGACAAATTTCGATTTCTTCGTTGTAAATACCTGGTCCCCTGTTCTGAAACTGGCTGATCCACCGTTAACATAAGGGTGGTGGGGGGGGGGGGGGGATTCTCGTGTAACAAGTACAAAAATAAGTGATTTTTTTTTACAAAATCTATTAATCTATTAAGATTACAAAATCTATTAAGCAACTTCAAACTGTAAGAAACAATGTTTTATTAATTTTGTGACAATTATTATAATCCTGTCAACGTTGTGAACAAAGTAACTAATATTGGCGTGCAGTGTAGCAAGTGTCAGTTATCTGAAAGCAAGAAATGAAGAATTATCTTAAAGTTGGATTATTTACGCTGATACCGAACCAACATTTGAGAAAAAATTAAGGCAATTGCCAAAGTTATGGATTTTTTAAGGAAATATACTTTTTTCGATATGAAAATTAATCATATATCGTAAGAAAAAAATATTATACATAAGAAATTTAGAAGAAATTGTAGTTCAATGCCTCGAGAAGTTTGTAACGAATTGAATAAGCCTTGTCCGAAATGGATCGATTGATTAGTTTTGGAGTTATACATAGTGTAAGTAAGTTTAAAAAGCATAGTTTCGAGAAACATGCGTATTACACAATAAATAACAAAAAAAATTTAACTAAAAAAAGTACTTGTACTTCAAGATTGTCTGTTTATATCCCCAAAAGTTCTAGTCCCATATGTCCAAGAGCATTCTGAAAAAAATTCTTAAAAATCACTTGTTTTCGCCCTGGGTCGTTTATGTACTTTCACTCTTGAATTTCCATCTTTTTAATACTTATTTTTCCCTATTAATTCTTTAAACATGTGACGGTTCCAACAATTACATATTGAAATAGTAACTTCGACACATATTCCAGAATTTGTTAAACGTTCTTAAAAGTATGGAATAACAAAAAAATGACTCGAGAACATAAACAACCCAGATTGCCTATGGAAGGTGCAAAAAGATATGCTTACCCACGGAGGGTTAAAGTCCTGAGCTTTGTTTATTATCCAGTTTTGTGTCTTATTCTTTCTACGTTCGACAGAATTTTTCTATATTTAATTTCATGTTTTATACAGGTAGGTTTGTTTGGCGAGGTTATTGCCCCTAGAAATTTAATGCGAACATTTTGTTCGGCATTTTCTTCGACGAAGTAGCAAAGGGAGAGGGAGAGAAGCTAATTACTTCTACTAAGGCTTCCACAGGTAAAATGTGATATAAAGTTCTTAAGTGGCGAAGTTGTTCTCGATTTTTCATAATCGAGGTTGTAGTACCTAAAACCAGGAATGGCGGACAGACGATCGATGTAATTGCCGAGAATTATGGTTAATTAGATTTCGGGATCGGTTAGCGATCGCGTTCCACTATGTATCTGTAATGGACGGTGATAATTATAATGAGAGCGAAGATTATAGTGATTACGTAGACGCGCAGGTATTCTTTAGCGAAGACGGTAATTGAGACAAACACGCAGCTTGAATATTTTCAGCCGAGCATTGTCACCTTGTACTTCGGTCGAGAACTTCTTCTTTTAAGAGAGTTAGAGACTTTACAAAATTACAGTGATCAATTATTTTCCATTTATTCATTAGCCAACCCGATCATTTCGAAATAATATAGTTAAATCACTAGAAATGATAGTAACGAACTCGCTGGATACTATGTAAAAATTACTAAACCTTTTTAAAGCTTTCCTCGATCGTATGACTCGATTACACCAACAATGGAATTTGCAATTAATGATTTTAAGTAATTTATTCAACAAGAACATGCTCGTTATATGTCATACTTCACTTCACATAGAATATCAATCTGATTATGTGCATATTGTTACTTAAAATTATAACACACTGCATGATATTCCAAGAATTTGCAACTTCTCTATGACAATATTCTTTGACATTTCATTTATTTTATAATGAGACTTTAGATTTTATGCATACATAGCATTTTGACTTCTTATTCACCACGATAAAATATTCAAATCAGATGTAAGCCAGGCTTTCGTATCTTTGGACTATGATAATATAATCTGCAACAAGGTAAAAATATTTTTTTCCGATTCCAACAATTGGTCCTTAAAATTCGTATAAAGATCTGTTGAAACAAACGCTGGTAAAGGATGCACTAAATTATAATAATTATAACTTCACTTTGAGGTATTTTAGATAAAAACTAACGAAAGAATATCAAGCTTCTGTCCCTAAACATGACTTCTAAGTTCGAAAAAGGTCGAAATCGTATTTGAACGTACATCTAACCATTTATCTGTTCTCTATCTTGTTGTTTATCTGATTCAGCGCCGCCTTGCCACCATTTTGCAATTCGTGAACGCAATAACTCGGGAATCGTCAGGTAGACGGCGGTTTCCATTCGTTAACGTCTCCGCGCGAGGGCCGGCTAATAAAGACATAGATCATGATCGCGCGAACCGGAGGAATCGTTCGGGGACGACGATTCTCAGATACGAGACCGTAAATTGCTACAAGTTCTTGTCCGCGTTTATTACGCCGGCTGATCGGACCCGATGATTCGCGTTTAATCGGCCCCGGCTTCGCACACTGATACGCTTTCGAATGCGCAGGATCTCCGCCTGTTGCTCCAACCACGTTTCACGCTGAACTGTCGTTTATCTTCCCAGAACGAAAACAAACGCATTCCCTCGATACCTATCTTCGTACCGACACCTAAAACTCAATTTTATTCGAAGTCTATATAAAAAGGGTTGGGGAGTCGTAAGTGTGAGGTGGAAAAGTCTGATTATTAAATTAATCTTTGAAAGATGAACGATTTTGACGATTTCGAGGATGGATACGTTTGTATCAATTTTTATTTTACACGTTTTTGAACATTCTTCTTCGATCAATGAAGAATTAACGATAAGTCTTTTATCCAAATATAAATGGTATAATGTTTTATCATTGTAGGTGACGAAAATTTGCATTTTGCAACTGCACCGGCCGACTTCCGTAAAAAGTTGCATTATAGAGAGATACAGTTGGTTATACCGTGCAAAACTTTCATGTAAAATTATTTTCTATCTTCAATAACAACAGAGCTATAATTCGGTCCAGTTTCTAAATACATTTTGTTATACTAAATGATACTAAATGATACTAACAAATGACATTCCTATTTGTTCATGTGGATCCTTTACTTGATTTTATACAACGAGGCGTAATATTATCTTTTTACATTTAATTTTACATTGTTGTCAGGCACGTCATACGTAAAATATTACTTGACTCTCGGACAGCGGCAGTTGGGTCTATCTTGACCCAGAGTTATAAATGTACCATCCAATTTCTAGTTTTCCAGCAATCGGTTGAAATCATCAGATATTCATATTGAATCCAAGAAGAAAAAAAGTTTATTGAAAAACACGTAGAAGAAAATGGCAATGTAAAGGTTTAAATGGATCTAGTTGTGGTTGTCATGGAATAGTCAGAAGCATCCGCTGTCCAAATGTTAACGACTGATTACATTTATTTAAAGAAGATACATAATGAATTGAATACCAAAAATCATGCGAAACGAGTGAGTGTCTGACAATTTTGAAATGAGTATAAGAAGAAAATGAGAAGCACAGGAAAACGTCAAATTCTTCGTATCAATGGAAGCAAAGAATAAACTCTTATTAAAATTATGATGTCTAAAACGACACAACTAGGGTGACCTGTCCAATGAATGAACAATTGACATACATGTCTATTGAAATTAGTATTCGCTAACCGTTATTTCATTTTCTGGGTGCTGTTCCTATAACATGACTGTGTGATTGTTAAGTTTTTATATTACAGAACACAATTCTAACAATATTTGATGGGTGTAGCTTATATTCAAAATTTGGTATAAGATCAAAAGCAAAATCAGCCACATATCCATTGAATAAACATCACTTTCTAACGAATGAGCAGAGCTTCCTCAGTGAATCATAATTACCCCAACGAACTTATCTCAGAATCATTGAACATCCTAAAAATATAAATTGCTAATCGATTACGATAATAAGATAGATTAGACGACAACAGTACTTATCTTGAACACGTGGGATGTCGTTCGAACAAATTCTAAATAAATTAATGTAGTGGCGAATAGGTTATAAACAAAAATCAGATATCTTTGGTGATATATCTGTGAATTTACAATACAATTACCGCCTAACTTTCAGCATGAAGAGGGAATCATAAATGTTAATTTTTCGCTTAACACATTACCAACCGGTAAAAATTTGATCATTTTTAAAAGTCTTTGGTCTATAGTTAAATGATCCTTTAAAAGTTGCAACAATTTCATTTGTCAACCAGCAAATCATCCCCAGTAACGTCATCTAATAATTTCCTTTGGGATTATAATGTAAAAGAATATTTTTAAGCCTCTTTTTGATATAGTACAATTATTCAAAATCCTACTAATAGGCTTCCGGTAAGTAAAGTGTTTACGTATTATGTCAATTCACTGGGCAGATCATACAATGATACTACAAAACCAAAAGAGTGAAGCATCCGTCCAATCCGAAGAGCAATCGACAAATGTGACGACCGGCTCCTGTGTCTCGAGAACGTGTTTCCCGGGGGCAAATATTTGTCGAGAGAATCTTTCGGTTTTTCAGCAACGATTGCCATTGAGCCCGGATTCCCTATTGTCAGCGACCACTTCACGATAAAACCAAGCAAACATTGAAAGCGTCTGGTGCGCGCACCGGTGCCGATCGACAAAAGGGGCGGGCAAACAAGCAAGCAAGGGCGAGATGAGAAGGGGAGCCCCCGATCGGGACAATGATCGTCAAATAGGGATCAAGAATCCACATCGTGTCCCTGAAGGCCAGGAGAGAGAGAGAGAACCTGCCGAGCAGGGCGGCTTGCGGCAACTGCTTCTTCAACGCGCGTTTAATCAATTTGAATCGCGAAAACGCGGTCTCGCGCCGACATCTTTCGTGCCCCGAGAGTCCGTGGAGCCACTTGGCGATATGTATTTTAATGTCGTTTTGTGCCCTGTCTCTTCCTCCCCGTCTCGAAAAGAACTCCTTTACGCCTTTATTCGACGGCCGCGCGTTTCGTTGCGCCCTTTGTCTCTTGTGCTACTCCTTTCTCACTCTCTTTCTCTCTCTATCCCTCTCTCTCTCTCTCTCTTTCTCTGTCCTTCTCTGTCTCGCTGCGACTGTCTCTGTCTTTTCCTCCGTTGCTTCTGAGACGCTCGCCTCCTCTCCCGGTTTTCCCTCCCGCCTCGTCCTTCGCTACACTCCTCTCATTATACTTCTTTCGGGCGACGTCTCCTGACCACTGGTTATTTTAATTGGATCTTCGCCGAAGCTTTTTTCGCCCGTTCCTCCCTTTCCTTTCCGACCGCATCGCGTGGTCGCCGCCCTTTCTCTTCCCCTTTTCGTATCCTTCAGTTCCACGGATACCAAGCCTTGGGACCGCGCAGCGAGCTGCGTGTCCGTTTTTGTGCGCGGCGCGACCGGCCTCTTTCGGACGCTTTGCTGGAGACCGCCGCGCGATCGCTCGAACCGAGAAAAGAAATCAATTTTGGAAACGTTATGTTAACGCGCTCCTCTTCGTTGCAGATTTATATAGGGATTGCCGAGGATCAAAATCGATCTGCAGTCTAGTTATTCTCATCATCCGTTTCTTATTAATTCCGCTTAGGATAGTTGACGTTTGAATAACCATGGTTGTACACCAATTTTGAAAAAATCACTCAATTGTTTATGGAAAAGCAATCCAGGTATCTGTATCTATGTTTATACATCCGTACGTCGATTTTGATGCTTATACGAGTGGCCATTTTTGTGCTGCTTTATCTTTCATAAGATTCGATTGGAGATTTCAATATAAACGTATTGTTGTTTGTTGTAATGATACGACAAGACTGCAAAGCTTATACCATTTGTGAAGAAAAGACTTGAATTAATTTACACATTTAATATTAATATTTGAAGTAGCTTTCCTAGCGAAGATAATTTTTCCTTATTTCAATGAATCTTGAACATTTTTTTTATAATGATCCGCATACCTCTATATACAGTTTTGTAATAAATAACGTATTTGTTATTAGACTGGATTTACTTTCATATTAGACTGGACAGATGTTTCATTTGATATTTGAAAACGAATTCCTCATTAGATGTCTTTTAATCAACGCAATTAATTCGCGCAATCAGGTCCGTAGACGTTCCCCCCGTATCGTACTTTCTCTTCGTTGTGATCAATATTTATGCGATCGACGTGAATGAGATTAATTAAGATTTAAATGAAAATTCCGCGCCGCCCTGTGGTGCCGAAGAAAGAGACCCAGCTTAATCAACCGGAGAATTTATTAAACGCTATTATAACTGTTCTTTCGTGACAAATTGCGAAGCTACATGCGATGCATTCTTTATTTTGTAACAAATATAGTAGATAATCCGTATGATTGAAACTACGTTTCGCAATTGTAATCCATATCGAATATATACAATACAGAGGAATCTGTTACATTACGTTTTATCATGATACTAAATAATCATTATAATAATTAAATTGATGTTTTGACTTTGTTTGACCATATTATTCAACCGTGAAATTTATGTGTAAATAATTCACAGTTCAATACTTGTGAGTGGTATGCTTATACATACAATCCCTTTTAACTAACGTTCTAAAACAATTGGTTTCTATGGAATTTTTATTAGACAGATTCGAAACTGTCTATTCCAGAACACATGGACATTTTCTTTATCATCTACTAGGAATTCAAACATATTTATTTGTTGTTCCCAGAAATAATTACTTCATTTAAATGCATCTTGGTATAGATTTTTTGTGTGTCTCAATACTTTCTTTATAAAACAAAAATTTTAGATCTTGTAATTTCCATACTTCTGGCAATCTTTTCATGTCCTCTCAAAATGAATTTACAAAAGGGTGAATTTGTTTTGCAAAAGGGCGCGTTTGATTTGCAAAAGGATGAATTTGGTGTGCAGAAAGATGAATGTGATCTACAAAACGGTGTATTTGGAGTGCAAAACCTGTGCATACTATTAAATAAGTATTTCATGTTCGCTCTTACAGACAATCAAATTTTGAATTTCGGAGCAATCAATTTTATTTTTATTAGAATAATTTCATGAAACAAAGTATAAAACTTGCAAAACGGTGAGTTTGACTCACGAAAGGGTGAGTTTGATTTGCAAAAGGGTGGAATTACGGTGCATAATTTGTAACGATCCTCTGGCATGTTTACTTTTGTCATCGATCGTTCCACTGATTCGATAATCGCATCGACCGCGAATCACGCTTAACAAGCGCTGCGCACATTGTATTTCGCGGATCGCTGGTAGAAAATGAACTGCCCCATAATAATCAAGCTGTGGGCCGTTATATAAATCGGTGCCCGTCGTTCCCGTCGGTGAAATGAAAGAATGCGTCCCGCGACACGGCGAGAACACTCGTTCGCGAACGAGCACGGCATCTCGGGAGCGCGTAACGACCGTGTACAGCGGCGACAAACGATCCCCGGATGATTCCCGCTAATGAGTCCCCGGCAAAAGAAACACGCCGAGCACCGTTGGACACCGACCGAAAGCTTTACGGCCGTGATGCTTTTCTTTCAGCTTCGGGACCTTCTCTTTCTCTCTCTTTCTCTCTCTTTCTCTTTCTCTCTCTCTCTCTCTCCCTCTCTCCCCCTTCTCCTTCTTTCACTCTCTCACTCTCTTTCACCTGTCACATACCGGCGGTGTTAATCAGCATGTTGCCCATTCGCAAATTTCCGCGCGAGAATCGGGCCCGATCGCGCGGCGGTCTTCTTCGCAACCGGGCCCAACCGCCGTAGACGATGAAGACACGAATTCTACTACCGAACCGAACTCACTGAATGGTATTACTACTCTTCGCGGTAGGGGGCCCAGCCGGGCTTACTTTAACACCGTCGGATCTTAATTTAACGCCTGGGTTCTCGCTGGAAGCCGCGACATCGGGCCCCTTTCGTTCCTCTGGGTCCCCTTGTTGTATGGTCCTTCTGGTTTGTGCCACGGACACGTTGATTTTCGAAATTGAATGATTTCTTTGTGCATCAATTCTTCTTTAAGATTTGTTGTGTATTAACACTTGTGTTTGATTTTGAGAGAATGCTTAGTTTGTTCGTTTTCATTTCACACCTCCAGTGCTTAATTTATTAACACTTTGTCTACCGACAATTTTCTAATAGACTCTTTGATGTAGATGAACAACAGTTGAGGACCTAAAGGGATAGCAATATTGTTCATAATCCAGCAAAGTATGTGGATGATTACAGTGTAACAACTTCTTCTAAAATTATTATTCAAAAGAAAATGATCGAGTTTATTTTAGATAGAGCTTATAGTCATTAAAAAGTATATTAATAAGCTTTCGGTGGACAGGGTTTTAAGATACATTTTGGAAAAACCCTCCAAATGCAGGCGGAAGGAAATAAAACATTTTTCAGTATGTAGTAATAAAGAATAGATGAATCTTGACCTTTAAAAATTTGTTCTTCTGCTGCGCGCCCTCTTTGATTGGTACCCAGAACATGTTGCTTTTATAAAATGTGCGATTTTGTTGGTACGGCACTTTTTACATTGTTCCTTTCCCTTTTTACTGTTTACCCCTCTAATACTGTATTCATTTTTATTTTTATTTTATTTTGTTCAAATAGATGGGTATTAAATATTTTAGAGTATGTAGGTAATGAAATAAGTGAATTGATCTTCACTCTGAGGAAAATATAAGAGGTGATAATCTTAATAAGAAAAAAAATTGCATACAATGACCCACAAAAGTGTTGGCAAACATAACTTTTCCAAAGTATTATTAACGAACTAGTTTCTCTTATTTTTCCCCCGATTACTCACATCGTAATCATAATTAGACCATCAAAATAAGATAATCAAAATTGTGTCCATCAATTGCAAAATATGGGAGCCAAATAGAAATTTGCTTCTTTCTTTAATCATTTTAAAAAGTTGAAAATCACACATCGATATTCTCGGATTCTTCTAACGTTTTACTGTTTCAAATCCCCTCGCACTCATTTTCCTCATAAATGCATAAAATCCGTAGTCTAATTATTATTGCGTTACACTTTTGTACAATGTATGCTGCTTTGAACGTTCACTCATTTGAAGAAACATCTCTGACCAATTTACCCCCATTTCCGAGGTCCAAACGTGTGCCATAGATTCGTGTCAGATTAGCCTTCTCATAGTGCCACTCAGTCACGTTACCACCTCGTTCGCGTCGGTCCGGCCAAAAATCATAATTTGCCTTAATACCCCCCCCCCCCCCCACACACACGGTGTTCTAAGTACCACAGATTTTCGGTCAATTTGGATCCTTATTAATGGACCCTCGAACCGCTGCGCATTATGATCGATCGCCGCATGCCTCGGTATACTATTATTTCTCGAATTCTTCACCGTGGCCCCGTCGTTAATTCGAAGGGTTTACGGAGATGGCCTGTGTAACACTCGCAATCATCGGATATTGTAAGCAAAGAATGCGGCAGGTATTCCTCAGAAACCGTTCCTTTGTGTCCTTCGGCTTGTAAACTGAAATCGATCGGAAGGCGTATAACGTGCCTAATGTAGGGGAAACGAAAAGAGCTGGCCGTAGAAACCGGGCCCCAACAGTTTCGGGACGAAGACGTTCCGGAATTAGCGTACTGAAAAGTGGTGCCATAATTGCTGAACGCTATTATGGTCGTTGTGAAGCTAATTCATTTGGGGAGAAACGTTCACGCTTCATTGTGTTGCAAAGGGACGGCAGATTTTATGCGTTTATGACAGAAATGAATACATGCATTGTATTATAATTCAAAGCTATAGACAAATTAGAAGATTTTGAGACCATCATTGCACTAATCTTGGCTTATTAATAGACTGTGAATTTTATACATTTATTATGAAAAAGAGTAGATCGAATGCAAAACAGTGAAAGCATTTAAAGAATTTGGAAGTATTGTTGTGCCGTTCTCAATTCAATAAAATTATTAAGAGAAGAAATAAATGTCTATGTACCTCCGGAATTTTGTAATTGATAGAGGTAATTTTTATTTTGCATACAGATCCTCAGGCTACTTATTAAAATATTTCTATTTGGGTCCTGTTTCTTGAAATTAATGGAAACAATTTTTAGTCTGCATAAAGATCCACAGTCTAGTCATAAATTAATTCCTTTCATTTCAGTCGTGGAGAAGAAAAACAATTTTTCTTATTCTTGTCTAGTAATTAACATGAAAAATAGTGATAAAATTGGCAAGATTAATCGTTTGTATTTATGAATATAATTTGAAGGATTCGGAAATAATATTCATCACTGAAGTTAAATATTGTAATTTTCTTTTCGCTATGTCTCGAGTATATTGCGATGTCTCTCAGTGGCAAGATGGCCGCCAGTGTCAATCGATGATAAATCGACGGACACGCAGACACTTTCCAAGCATATGTAACACCTTGTTACAGCGTATCACTGGAGGCTAACACGAAGAACTGGCTTCGAGTGAAGCTTCGAAATAATGTTTCGAAACAATCCTGTATAATTTAATCACCTCGATTTCCTGAAGATCTGTATCTCATAATCGACTTTCGAAAATTAGTGGATCTTTTAACCCTTGAATAGGACCTTATACGTCAGAGATTTATTAAATGTTTCTATATACCAAATTGATGCATAAAAATCAATTTTATTTTGTCTATTTAGATTACCAAACATTAACATGAACATACACTTAAGAATTATTAGTTTAAACTTCCGCAAAATCACTGCTCCTCTAATGTTATACGAAAGGATTAAATTATTATACAGGGTGTACGCGTTAAGTTATGTCACCATTTTTTAGGCATTTCCGGTATTGCAATTAAAAATTGTTTTAAACAAAAGTTCATTAGTACTTGGTGAGCTACATGTTCGCATATTCTTAAATCTGGAAAGATGCTTTTTACGTAAAAAAGTAAAGGTCACCTTGGCTTCTTTAAATGGCACCACATGTTTTGGACGTCATAGGATTGTTGCTGACGTCGAGACGAGTTCAACAGTGTATTATACTGTGACCTTAAAATGACTTCAAACTCGAAAATTTTGTGCAAACGTAATGTTAATGAAAAATTATTTCTTACAAAATAAATCAGGTTACAACGAGAAATCTAATACAAAGAGCGAAGTTCTGTATAATAGAAGATGGATCGCAGTTCGAACATCTGATGTAACCTGATTTATATTGTAAGAAATAATTTTTCATTAACATTACGTCTGCACAAAATTTTCGAGATTGAGGTCATTTCAAGGTCATAGTATAATACACTGTTGAATTCATCTCGACGTCAGCAACAATCCTATGACGTCCTAAACATATGGTGCCATTGAAAAAAATCAAGGTGACCTTTACTTTTTTACGTAAAAAGCATTTTTCCAGATTTAAGAATATGCGAACATGTAGCTCACCACGTACTGATGAACTTTTGTTTAAAACAATTTTTAATCGCAATACCGGAAATGCCTAAAAAATGGTGACATAAATTAACGCGTACACCCTGTATACATTCTATAAAGGATTGAAAATCTCACGGATAAATTATTGCCGACAAAATTTCAAACATAACAGCTTCAGAAACAGGATCCGTTCCAGAATCTCGATTTAATCAAAAACCTCACGATTCCGATCTCGCTTAATGAGTTTATCTCTGAAGTAATTACAATACACGCAGGTGATTCTCAATAATTTATAAACGAATATTAAACCGATCCAGAAACGCGAGAGGTTATCCAACCAGCAATGTCGGACAGATAGTAACCAGAAGCTCGTAAAATCAGTGGCATTATCTCGATTGGTTGCGGAGTAATTAAATTCGACTGCGGTTACGTAAAATTTCGTTCCATCGACCGCTGTAATTAGAGCCGAATTTTACGTAAGCATGACTGGGATTACAATGAAAGCACTCCATCCTCGCTGTGCTCACCTGTCAGAGGTAATCATAATTATCTCCGTTAATAATTTAATAGCTGATGCAGTCGCGGGTTTTGAAGTCGGTTGCGGAGCGGACTGCGGCCGCAAAAACTTATTGCGGTCGTGATAAAGCGGCGGAACGCAGCCTGTGTTTCAATGCAACGATTTCCGATCGAGACAATATATCAATCGGCACCTGCGATGTCAAGCCTGCCATCTGAAACCTGTATCGAAGGAAGGTTACCACTTCCCGATTTTATCAGTGTAAAAGTTCAAGTGTGGTCCAAAGACCTAAGCAAGCGGAATTTGTGCACTTCCCAGCGGTCAAAGATTGAAAGCAATTTTTAACACTAGGTTTACGGAGCACTAAAATTGATTATTTTACATTGCTTTATAAAAATAATAAAATTGTATTTACTTAGATCTTCAGCGATTTTTAATGTAATATGTACAGAAAAAATAAATGTATGTAATAATTCCTCACGAATACCTCCTTACACTCTTAATAATCGTAAATTAAAAATTTTTGAATCCGTCATTTTGACGGGCCCCGTAAATCTAGTGTTAATATGCACATATCATTGGCAATACTAAGTACACATAAAGACACGTGATCAACGAGTAAACCGTTGTCGAATTAGTTATACCAACAAAACATAATTGCATTCTGGTTGTATCGGTGCAAAAATTCGATTGCAGCCCCAAGACTGAACAAGTGGAATTTTTGCATCTTTCAGCGGTCAACTAGTGAAGTTGAAGAATATCACTGCCAACGCAAAGTGCAAATGAAGACACGCAAACAAGGGGTGAGCCAGTGTTGCGTCACGCGAATATCCAACGATATCAACGTTACACTCCGTCACAAATGCTGCCGAGCATTCATACGCGCGCAGTTACCACGTTACACGTGTAAACACGAAGAGGGTGCACTCGAGCGGGCCGTAATTTACCGCACGATTTTCAAGAAGCTGTCTAAATTTATCATACGCAAGAACATTGGGCCATGCATCAAATTTCATTGCACCGTTCTGCAGTTTTACAAGGTGTGACGGGCTTCCAGCACGTGTCGACACGACGCACCGCGTTGCACCGTGCCGTCACACGCACACCTCGCGCTGCATTCTTCGCCCGGTGCAGCCCGGTGCAACCCCGTGCACGACCTTCATGCATTTATCGCGTTAGATCCGGCGATTTATTCGCTCCTCAACCGTGCAACTTGTTAACGCTGTTCTTGTTCATAAATCGCTGCATAATACGTTCCTTTTTTAATATTTTTCATCTATTTATGATGATCGTAAAGTACAAACTAATTAATAGATTAGTTAATAGATAATAGAAGAACATTTTAGGAATTTGAAAATACACATGCAATATACTACTAGAATTTTATTCGACGAAGAACAACAACAAAGAAATAATTACTCGCCATTCGGTGATGTATTAGGTTGTTAACACTAAACCTACCATTGTCAAAATGACCGGTTTTCCATTTCACAATTATTGAAATTAAGAAAACGATTTCATAGGAATTGACTGAATTGACTTCTTTATTTAAACACATATTGTAATGGAAACGGCACAAAGTTCAAATAAATTCAATCTTTTCAGTTCTTTGAAGCGTTTTACTTTTATATGTTTTGTGCTTGGTAGGTTTAGTGTTAAGTATGAAATGTCCGATTTGAGAACGCAAATGTCATGAAGCGTTTTGATCAAGAAATACTATTATAGCCTATACGTTTATTATATACCATTTAAAGGTACGAAGCTGATTTTTCAGGTCGTATCATCGGTTCTTATTTAGTTATATAATTTTACTTTTAAATAAAGTTTATTTCAATCAATGTGATTGATGTGAATGCCTTTTATATGAGTGGAAAATTAAACATATTCACAACAGCATTATGCGATGTTTGATCAAAATGTGGTAGTGAATGAACGCACTATTCGTCGATGATAGAATATACTCAACGACGAGCATGCCAATCTTGTAAATGAAGGAAGTGAACGTTCAAAAAATTAATTTTCTACTGTAATTTCTACTGCAATATTGTAGTTCGTTGACAGAATAGCCTGTCCAGCGAACATTTAAGCTGCATGTCTGTTAAAATCATTATTATTTGGAAATGATTATTTAGTTTCCTGAGTACTATTTCTATAAGAAGACTGTATAATTATTAAGATAATTCCAAAACATAATTCTAACAATATTTGCTGGTTATAAATTTTATTGAAAATCTGGCATGAAATTAATTGACTAAATGACTAATGATTGAACAACAGTTTCTAACGGATGAGCAGCGGTACGACAATTATGATACTTGTACAAATAAACATATGATAGGACCATTGAACGCCCTCAAAATACAAATCACTGATCTTACGGATAACAATACTTACTTCGAACCAGTGTCGCCAGATCGGTTAAATCGAGGAGAATACAGTTTACCACCTCTCTGATGACCAGAGTAATACGTAATACGTTGCTCGGCACGTCACGTGACCAGTCTACGGTCTTAGTGGGGGACGTTGGAGTGTGCTCAGGTAGTGGAATGGGATAGTGGAACGGAAAAAGGAGGAGAGGAAAATCAACCCAGTTTTGGATTGATCTGGCGAAACTGCTTTGAACACGTGGACGATCATTTCAACAAATGCTAAATAAATTAATGTAGCGTCGAATAGGTTATACAAAAATGAGATCTCTTTATTGTGACATCTATGAACTTAAACTAGAATTATTGCATTTTCGACATGAAAAAAACATGAAAAAATGCTGGTTTCTCGTTTAATTCAAATTATGTTGTAGGAGGAGTTCATTCTTAGAGAGGTTACCCTATGTTTATTACAATGGTGCTTGTTTCGGTGAACAAGATGTGTCTAGGAAAAAAAGATGTAGGCAACGACTCAATGTTGTTTCAGTTATTCGTTATTTCTGTCGTCCGTAAAAATCGTAGCAACGAGACTCTACGACGCGGTAGTCTGTTATCTGTCCGGGCATCTATCGATGAAGTGCGAACGATCGAGACCCTACGAGGAAACCAAATCTTGACCGAGGTGGTCCCTTCTTTCTAGATCCCCTGAGGCCGAACGCGATCACCTCGCTTCGCCGAACCTTGTTGCGTGCCGGCGGTCGTCCTCTTTTCCTACTGGCATTCGGTGTGCTCGTCTTCTTTTACGAAAAGGGCCCGCAGTCTTTGTGCAGATCGTTGGCCCCGACAACATGGAAAGCTACTTTCTGTCAGATCCACGCTACCCCCTTTCATATTAACGAGATGGTACGTGCCGCGAAGGGTAACACGAACCTCCTTACGAACCTCAATGATAAAGTCGCAGTCCTTTGACTAGGGCCCATATAGATCGGCTAGGTTAGGGGACGCAACATTGTGCGCAGGGGTAGCATTCGATTACGCGAATGCAAATGAATGAGCTGTCGACAAATGCTAATGTCCCTGAAAGTTTCTGAATATTTCTGTCCTTAGCAGGAAGTCGGTTTCTAATGTCTGTCACCAGTTATTGACAATAGACCCAAATTATTTAAAACTTTGTCGTCGTTCTTCAATAATGTTAACAAGTTATACGCTATGGTCAGTCCCTGTGGACTGACGGTATCGAATTTACAAAACAATATATAATATATATTTCACATGATATTAAAAAATGTTCACACTGTATTGATAGATTTGATTGCGATTGATTAAACAGAAATAGGGTAAGCAAGTCTTTGTTTAATAAATAAAAGATGTAATGGAATGCGAGACGAAATTGCTCCGCGTTTAACATGTTAATCAATGTGTTCTTCGTTCATGAAGAATCTGTTGGTTCTCAACAAAGAGTCGGTTTTGAGTGTCTGTCATCAGTAGACTGCGTATTATTATGCAAAGTAAAAATTGTCTGCATTAGTTGCAAGGTACAGGGGATACATAGACATTGTTTTCTTTTCTTAACATATTTAGTAGATTGGAAACGATGAAACAGTATTTTTAATTTCATTGAATGATTTCACTGTCTCGCAATTGATTCACTCGTTTTTGTCATAAATGTATAACATCCGCAGTCTAGTCATAAATTATTAGTAGATCGTGGGTCTCCATGTGAAATAAAAATTGTCCAGGTCAATCGTAGGAAACAGAAGTTAAATGAAAATGTATTTCCTCTTTCAGCAAATTTAGGAAATCGAAAACAATATAAGAATATCATTCACAATTCTTCTAACGCCATTGCAATTTTATATTTGACCAGGCCATCTCTATCATAAACGCATACAATCCGCAGTCTAATTATTAGAAATAGAGCAATGGTTATTTAACAGTTTTTCGTCGTTCCTTATTACTTCCTGATAAATCTGTTCTTCATTTGTGAAGAATATCTTGGTCTTTAGCGAGGAGTTGATTTTTGGTATCTGTGATCAGCGTTGGGCAATAAATAATCATATAACATGTTAAGTGCCTCACCGTTACCCATAAAAGTTATAAAATACCTAAGCAACTTATTTAATAGCACAAGAATAGAAAGCGCAAAGATCCAAGAAGAGATACACTTCGTAGATCTTAACAAAATTTGGTTTACTCGATAAATTATAGTAAAAATTGATTTTCAAGTTCGGTAAAAAAATGGTGTTAGTCATACATGAGCCACGTGGCACTTGAAGTGTTAACGTTTTGCAGAGGACGATTTTTTGAAATACTAAGAACATGTCTCTTAAAGAACTGGATGATGTATCGAGGTTTTAAATAAAGAAAATTAACAATACGTACTGATATTTTGGTATGCACATAACAAAATTATAATCAATTATTATATGTACAACATAATTAATTGGTGTCTTGTTATATCGAAACCGTGTTGAATAAAACTAAAGAATCATACAAATCAAGTGAATGCAGAGAGTTGTATGAGGGTTATTCATGTCAATTAAGTTGTTCTACATGGAAAAAATGTTATAAACAATTGTAGTTCAGGTGGATCGTCGCAATTGTGAAAGTACTGCGTTATAAGAGGATTGCTGTTATGTTGTGTTACATTGGTGTTATGAGCGGATTTTTGCAACTATAGGTATTAGCCCTTTGAACTCGAGTGAGGACTCTGAGGCGCCGTTAAAAATTGTGATACCATTATTCATAATATTTGGCATACTATGAAATCTGTACTTAATAAATTACTAAACATTTAAGTATTGTATATGTAAATTGGGCCAGTTTCATATGAATAAAATTAAAATATTCATAGGTTGGTAAACAAATTTTGATTTAAAATTAAAATAGCTCCGAGAGCAAAGGGTTAGATATATAGTCCTGATGTCGTCAATAGTAAACATTCGTCCTCAAAGGATAAAAATCAAATTGCGACTCATGAAAGAGTCTAACCAGCGTGTTCTTCGAATAAGTCGAAGTTATTTAGCAAATTTCAAATTTTTAATCCCGTAATCAGTATCGAGATTGAACGAAGGTAACTCGGATATTATCTTGCTGGAAAAACACCTTACCTCGTCTGCCGTGGTCCCTGGATCTGCCCAAGAATCAGAAGGGCTATCGCGGTTGCCGCGATGTCACCACGACGCATCTCTTACATCACAATCCTCTTGTTTGTAGAATTCCTGAAACGGATGTGCACGCGACGAGTTTCACGGTTCCGCAGTCAGCCCGACCGGATGTAGGTCGGATGTTCGTCGTGTGTCAGTGGCACGGTGCAGGTTTCACGGTCCTCTGGCGGGTCGTCGCACACATTTCTCCCATCGCTGTGCACTACATACCTCCATCTCCCTTTTTCTCCGAGTTCCTTGTTTCATCAATAACCACTGGAAAAAATTCGACCTCGGTCCAGGTCTCTAACCGGACCTCCTCCCTCTGCCCCCCATAAATCTACCAGGGCAATTGTTTTCCGTTGTTCCCCGATCGTTTAAACGTCAATCAACCGGTCGCCGGGGGCGATCTGTTGCTCGCGATGCTCGCGCGCGTGCGAGATCGTCTTAGAAACGTGAATCACTCGCGATTTCGCCCGGCGGGTTCCTCTTTCGCAACACGTTCCTCTCTTCTCGCTCGTTAAATCGTCCGTCGAGCGGCGAAACAAAGCCGTGCGGCCCGGGTGCACGCAAAACAGCGAAACTGCAAGGCCAACATTTAGAAAACCGTCGAGTGTGTTTGCTCCGCTTAACTGGTCTGGCGAGTGTTTGCGATCGCCAAATACTCGAGAGCCGTTCCCTTTAACGGTGACTAAGCGGAAACTCGTGGCTTGATGTGTCTATACGAACATCTCCTCCCTTTCTCTCTTTCTCCCGGCTTCTCTTTTCTCCCCTGCGCGCTTCCTCGCGTGCCGAAATCCTCGGACGTCGATCCTCGCGATCTCAACCGGACGGGTCGGTTTCACTGCCAATCGTTCAGCACGAATCGGATCAGCCACTCTTTGAGATGACGCTACCACAGAGAGTACGAAGAGGCTGCAAGAGTGATCGTGTATCCGGAAGACGCGCTCGCCTGGATGTCGACGATCTTCCACAACCAAACGGGTCGGTTTCACTGCTGCCAATCGTTCAGGAAATTGGATGACCCACTTTTTGAAACGAGGTTGCTGTAGGGCACAAACGGACTGCAGGAACGATCCTCTATCCGGAAGAAGAGGAACTCGTCTGGATGTCAACGGCCTTCCACAACCAGACGGGTCGGTTTCATTGGTGCCAATCGTTTCCGCATGAATCAGAAGATCCACTCTTCGGAACGAGGCTGACGAAGAGCATGAAAAGTCTGCAGAGACGATGTTCTATCTGCAAGAAGAAGCTCTCGTCTGGATGTAGACGATTCCGATGTCGACGATCCTGATGTCGTTGACCTTCCACAACCAGACGGGTCGGTTTCACTGCCAATCGTTTAAGACGAATCGAGCGATCAACTCTTTAAAGCAGGGACACGAAGAAACTGCAGGAGTGATCTTCCATTCCCCACAACTAGGTTGTCTTCACTGTCAATCGTTCAGGCCGAATCGGATAATCCACTCTTTAATGATTCTCGATCTGGAAGACGCGTTCTTCTGGATGTCAACGATCCTAATGTCGACAGTCTCTAGCAACCAGTTCAGTTTCAGTGCCAATCGTTCAGGACGAATCGGACAACCCCCTCTTTGAAATAGGGCTGCCGTAGGGTACGAAGGGATCGCAGGAACGATCCTCTGTACGGAAGAAGAGGCTCCCGTCTGAATGTCGACGATCCTGATGTCGCGGGTCCTAATGAATGCAAGGGTATGCAGCGAGGAGCGCCGGCAGTCGGGAGTTATCGAATAAACACTAATTAAAACGATACAACTAACCGCGCGCGCAGACACACACGCGGTGATTATCGACGGGCTTCCTGGACGATCGGAGATAGCCGGGCTCACGCGACGTATTATTACGAGGAGGGATCGCGCTCAATGCTCACGCGAGGATATTGTCGTCTTATTGTCCCGCTGCTAACGATTCCCTGGCGAGGATTTATCGATCGGCTCGTCATTGCGATACCGCGGAGTCTCGGGGCTCGCGCGAAAACTCCGCCGGTCGAGGCGTCAAGATCTCGTAGAATCTTCGCGGGCCGAGAGAGCGTGATCGATCGGCGGTACGCAGTCACGAGAGGTAAACGTTGCCGGTGCGTTCGGCTCTCTTGGTTTTTTCTATTTGTACCCCTGGCGTGGCAGCCAACAACCGCAGCAACGGCAGCAGCAACAGCAGCAGCAATGGCACAAGCAACGGCAGCAGCTTCTCTCCTCGCTAACTTAACGAAGAGGAATTCCTTTTCAGCGTGTTAGCCCCCTCCCTCCCAGCCCTCCCCCTTGTCACCCCTCCTCCGCCCCTCAACAAGTGCTACCGGTTCTTATTGTTCCACTGCGCTGTATTGTTCTCTTTTGTCAGTTTTTTCGAATATGTAGCTGGTCCGCGTCGCCTCGCGTCGCGTTTTCTGTTGGCGTTGCGTCGCGTCGCGTCTCTCGCGCTTTTCAAAACTCGGCTTTATCCCCGAGCGGGGATTTGTATGCGAACTTCTCAAAGAGGAACGGCTACAGCTGGCGCGTACACCTTGCCAACCGGGATCCCCGAGTTGCAGCTTACAAGTCGGCGACGTCAACGACGATCCTATTCCTCTTCTTCTTCCCAATCGTCGTCGTCGTTGTTTAGTCTCTTTTCCCCGATTCGATCTGATTCGTTCAGGGACGATCGACGACCAATACCATCATGTTCACCTGCCGAGACTTTGGCGAACGCACCTCCAAGGCGAGACGCGTGTCATCCGATCCCCCGGCCAGATTGCCGATGTTATAATTAAAATTTCATGATCGATTTCCCCGGTACCGGCACGGACACAGCCCTCCTACCATCGACTAGGGACACTCGACAGGTGTAAAGGGAATTGCCGCTTGGTCTCTCCGTCTTCTCTCGATGGCGCGACACTTGACGCGTCGTTAGTCATCACCGATCGCTACGGCGGAATATCTCCGCGCACGATCGAGCCCCGATCTTGACATGAATCGATCGGTGTGTCCACGGCCTCTCTCGATCTCGAGATTTTCGTGAGAGATCCCTCTTCGATCTGATCCGGAAACGACGAGCCCCGACGCTGCTCGATTGCAGCGATTTCGTCGTGAAGAATGGTTGAGGAACGTCGATAGAGAAAGAATTGGAGTAGAGTGTGACTGTCTTTTGTCTGATCTTCCGATTTTTCACGAGATCCCTCACGAATCTGTTCTAGAAACGTGGAGCCCTGATCGAGAGCCGACAATCCTCGATTCTAGTGATGTTACTGTGAAGAATGGTGAAAAAAAATCGATAGAGATGCTATATCCTCGAGGAATATTCTGGAACTAGAGCAGAGAGTAAAACTGTGCTTTTTTTAATCTCCAGATTTTCTAGGAAATCTCAGATCCGATTTGCGAACGTCAAGTCCCGATGGAGAGTTGACGAAACTTGATTCCAGTGATGTCACGGTGTAAAATGTCGAAGAAAAATTCATACACGCTCGAGGTTCTCGATAAATACTCTGGAACTAGAACAGAGGGTGACTATACCCCATCTAATCTGTACCCCGTGAATTCAATTGTCTTCGAGATCGCTTTCAAGTGCAATCCAGGAACGTCGAGAAACGTCCCAGTCCCAAATCGACAATGTTTGATTCCAGTGATGTCGCGGTGCAGAACGTCAAAGAATATGGAATCACGAGGAATCACGAGGAACGTGAAGGGCCGCTCTGGACCTACAGCAGAGGGTGACCGTCTCCTAAGTAATCTTCAGATTTTCCACAAGATTCTTTTTATCTAGCAACAAAGGAGTCTTCCAGTGATGTCGCGGCGAATAACAAAGGGATCGCGTACGGCGCGACGTCCCCGAGCAACGCTCCGGAACTAGAGCAGAGGGTAACTGTGCAAGGTGTGCGGTGAAACCGGGTGTTCAAGGTAACGCGGCCGGCCACCACCATCAGCGACACACGACCACCACAGTGTGACAACCACCACCACCACTCACCACCAGTAGCGGGAATACACCTTGGGACCAGAGGGCCACAGTCACCAGGAAAGCCAGGCGAGCACTAACATCTCCGAGGGGTTAGAGCCGGCATGGGGAGATGAACCGGGCAACACCGCGTGCACATGGGAATTTGAACGAGCGGGCAGAAAGTAAAGCGCGTTCGGTCGAGAGGAGGGCCCGCGATGGACTGGCCTCGCCAACCCAAGTCCTCCTACCTTTGGGATCAGGTCCCAGCCTCTACGATGTTACCTCTACGATCCTACCTCGCCTCGGTCGCTCTCTTTCTCGCTCTTTTTCTCTCTCATCTCCTACTCCTCCCTCTCTCTATCTCTCTCTCTTTCTCCCCTCTGCTTCTCTCGCTCTTTCTTTCTTTATTTCTCCTTCCCTCTCTCTTTCTGTCAGCCCCTCTCTCTCTCTCTCTCTCTCTCTCTCTCTCTGTTTCTCTCTGTTCTCTTTCCCTTCCCTCGTTTTACCTTCTTCGTATCTTTTCTTCCTCCTCGCGCCGCAGCTTTCTCTGCTCCTTCCTTCAATTCCTCTTACTTTCTTCCCTGCAGTACCCCTCTCTTTTCGAATTGTTCCCCATCTACGTCCACTCGCGGACGCATCTTCGGACGTCTCTCTGCGCCCCGACATTCGCTTTAGTTTCTACGTTACTAGAGCTGCCAAACATACCCCACCCGTGACTCCTAGATTCACCTAACCGCGGCAGTTTCGCTGTATTGCTACCGGACGAACGGTATCGTCGGCAGCGATTCTTGTTCGCGACGCGGTGTCGTCTTTCCTGCGGTTCACACGCATAGTTGATCCTGTGATGCTATTGGTGTCCATGACGAAGGTTTCGATGAATCACGGTTATCCTAGCTCCCAATAGCATCCGTGAAGCTAGCATCTTCAGAATGGTATAGCAAAACCCCCTTTGTTTCACTCTTTTAACCCTTTAACTACGCCATTCCCTAGACGCTCTCTCTCTCTCTCTCTCTCTCTCTCTCTCTCTCTCTCTCTCTCTCATTCTCTCTCTGTCTTAGCCGGTTGTACTATGAGATCAAGTCAGACTCATGATGAACATTTCGAATAGGATCAACTATAAATCTTATTTATGTTGAATTCCATGTTGATGTCAATATATAGCCATTGGAGAATGCACAGGCATACAATAAATACAATTAGATTTCTTCATCTAAAGAATTATTAAATCGTAGTACAAGAGGTTCAAGATATAAATGTTTTCCTACGCGATATTTGCATGGGAATCGTTGTAGCTAACTAAGAAGCCTATTAATAGGATTTTTAATAATTGTGCTGTGCTAGAAGAAAGCTTAAAAATCTTCTTTTAGATAATAGTAACAAACGAAATTATTGAATCACATTACTGGCGGTGACTTATTGGTTCACGATTAAAATTATTATTGCCGTTGATGGATCTATTAAAAAGTCGTTGGTCATGGTCCAGGGTCTTTAAAAAATTATGGAATACTTGCCGGTAGATTAAGAACAAGAAATCGTGAAAAGGTTTCTAGATATTTGCTCGTTTTAAAAGCGTACTCATTTCAGAAGTTCTCGCATCGAAAACGAAAGTTTCACGGAGAAGGCTCTTGCTCCGTAAAAATAATTAATTAATGTTTCCGAACGAATGGGCGTACACGGTAACAATGGCGAATTATATACGCGAGAGCTCGCTCGGAAAACTCTCGGATCGCAAATTCACGGCGCGCACAGTGAATACAGACATCTGTTAAGATTAATAAGTTCCGGCACACGGTGCAGGACAGCCTAAAGTAAAATAAGTAATAAATAGCCGATACGCGATCTAAAGCGATACGCTATATATTTGCATTTTACGCTAGAACCGCTACGAACGCGGTGTGCAAACGTAGACGTGCAAGAAGATAAATGGAGTCGAGCATGGCGAACCGCGTAATTTCAATGCTGAGCTACTGATTCATTCGACATTGTATTTGTTTCCTATCCGAGCGACAGAGCGACTGCGAAATCACATTGTTTATGCGTTTGTCTAAGCCGCGTATTGTTTCGACGCTTAAATCTTGCAAATTTTTCGCGATATCACTAGTCCGGGGAATTTACAAATCCGTCCGTGACAGGAGCAAACGATATTGTAAACGAAAATGGTGTTGCCAAACGATGTTCACATTGTTTTCGTACATGCGCATCTACTGAAAAAAATTATTCAAACGATTAAAAGAAAAATTCTCTTTTTCTACACCATTTTTCCGGAACATTTGAGTACGACTTCTTGATACGTACAAGTATTGTTAGAATGTGTTGAAAGTAGGCTAAGTTTATTCAATTTAAAATTGAATGTTACTTAAACTCCTTGAAACAAGTATAAACGATAATTGATGTATGTGTAAAATTATCACCATCGTGTATAATTAAATTCCCTGTTACAAAAAAAAATTAATACTACAGTTAATACCAGCAGGTTTCTTGATTAATATAAAGATTGATTGATTAGAATAAAGTTTACGAATTTACGTTTATCTAGGACCAAATCTTTCACTGAGACTCAATAAAATAAAGCTTCCAATAAAATCACTGAAATGGGCGATGAATTAAAGGAAAATTATAAGATGTATAGATTTTTTTAAAGAATCTCAATAATATAAGGTGTCCAATAAAATCACTGGAACAGGCAATGAATTAAAGAAAATATTGCAAGTAGAATTTTATTAAAAATCTCAGTAAAATAGGGTTTCTAATAAAATCACTAAAACAGGCAACGAGTTAAAAGAAACTGATACGCAGAACTTATTAAAAAGTTGATAATATGTACTGATGTGTTTCTCACACTCAAGATCAATGTTTCTATCATTCTAGCTTTTGTATAACGATTGACAATAATGGGAACTCGCACGAACGTTCACGAACGTTCACGTACGCATAATTTTACACGTAGCATTCTAATAAAAAAATTGCTGACTATTGAAAAATATGCGGACTTGTTTAAAAAACGAATATCGTTTGAAGGATCCCCAAAGTTTGTATTTCACGTGTTTCGATCATCGATTTCCAAGAGCCAGCGCCACTCAGCCTCAAGAACTCAATTACCAGGAAAAATTCATTTGTGCCAGGCCATAATGCATCGGGCGGCATGACCGATACGTATCCGCGCGTGAATTTTCGATCCTATCGGCGCACGGTCGTGATTCATTTCGTGGGTGGATCGGTCGATCTACTCGTTCAACTTGAGACCAAGTTGATGTACGAGGGGTGTGCCTCGACTCGATCCTGGAGAGCCGAGAGAAGATCTTTGCGATCGGTTCCGTTCCGGATCGGGAACAGAAATCGGGGAACGATCTCGCCCACCTGCCCAGAGCCTCGGTATATTTCACCCAAGTGAACGGGAAAAACGTGAAACAATTAAGACGCCCGCTGAAATTGGTCTTTCGTTGCGTCCTCTTCCATATTGAGCAGTCTCGGTTGAAATATTGGCTCCCTTTCGGTCGTTCACTGAATGAATTATGGGTGGGAATGACCTCGAACCTCTATGGAAAAGTCTGTTCACTGTCCAACTCGTTGACCATCGAACCCAAAATCTTTTAAACGAAAATTACTAAAAATGAGTAGACTGTATGTATTAAAATGTTGGTTTTGCTCTAAAACAGAATTCAGTTCTAGAATTTTCAAAAATAATATGGTCCATTCAAATTTGAATAGTAATTTGTTATGGCACTTTGAGACATTTACAAATGAAATAATTAATAAGAATAGGAAATTAGACGCCTATTATAATAGTAAATCATCTGACAGTGAGTTTCTGTTGGTGTGACTCGAGTACAATTCACAACCAAAGTCTAATAATAATTTTTAATAAATCAGACGAAAATCTTTAATAATAATTGTTATAATAATCTCTACAAAATCGTACAATATTCATTGAAAAATTGTTGTCGTTTTCACCATTTTTTTGAAAAGCACACCCATTACTGATACTGACGCTGATACCGTGGTTATTTTTTATTTCAAACCATGACTATATGAACACGGTATAGCACATAACAGCAGCGAATTTTTAGAAATACGGTGACATAAAAGCATTAACATCAACTGAAAATTTAAAAAAGAATTTGATTGTAGTATTATGGAACACACAACTTATAGTGGATATTTTTAGTTTACTCTTTATCCTTTATAATAAAGACCCAGAAATGGTATAACGTATCCATTAAATATTTTAGATGTGCTGGTACTATTATAATAAACATTCCATTTACTTTCCAGAACACGATTCATTTTGCAAAATAAAAATTGGTGTGTGCTTAGACCACATGGTTGACGTGAAACTTCTTTCTTTAATTTTTTTCGAATTTTTATTAACATTTTATGACATTTAATTTTCTATGATTCTATTATTGAAACAATTGGCTTGTAATAGCTAAAAAATGATATAAATATTCTTGAATCAATTTTGTCTAAATGTCTTGCAAATACTGCATTGAGAGTAGTTCCTGATCTTGTTGTCGCTTCATTAGGATTATTTACCATTTCCAATCTTAATTTACTTCTAAAACATTCTATTAATAATGTTGATTGTTCCGATGCAAAGTTCACGTTGAAATCTCCACTTAGCATTATCGGAAGTTTATCATAATCTTTAATAAGGAATGCCGAACCCTCAATCGTATATGCCAGGGATGGGCAATTTTGCCTCAATTGAGGCAAAACCGTCCACACCGTAACGCCCTCTGTCCCCTTCCAGCAAGCGCGGTACAATGGGGCAACGAAGAAACGAGATATCAACGTACGCAACGAACGTGCGCGCTGCATGAAAGAGAGGTTGGAGGGAGAAGCAGGCGTTTGAGGGGCCCGTGCCCACCACTGGTATATGCTACTAGAATAGAATTTCATTTCATCGTTTCATCGCCAGATCGGTTTTATGCCTATCGCTACTAAAGAAGTTTCACTTCAAAAATTAATTTTGTTGGAATTGTTCATTTTACACATAGCATTCCAATGTTGTATTTGTACAAACGAGAACTGTGCGCCGAATGAAAGCCTCGTATGAATTGTATATTCGTAGACATAAATGGTAAATTTTTTCGACACCAATGGTAAAACTTGAGTCCTGCATCGGTCCTTCCCAAGGCATAATCGTGGCACCCCGCCAAACAATTAAAATGCCTTGAAGAAGGTATTCGTTTTTAAGGTTCGGGCCACGTTTCGACAATTTGGGAGCACCGGCGCGGTGATTTGAACTTGCGATGACGAAAATTTACGATCGCGGTGCGCCTCGATTGAACCCACCGATACCGTTCGGCCGGTGCCCCGGTATAATGCGTGCAATAAAATCTGCGTTAAGCAACAGAGGCCGAGGAGATTCAGTTCGAGCGATAAATTCTTTTTCCGCTAATCTGGACCGATCGTTTTCGTGGCCGCTCCGGCTCGTAAACCGCGTTGCTTATTACAATTACGAAATTCGTTTTGTTGCCGCTGCGTCCCCGGCGTGTATTTATCGGCGAATCTTGCCGAGAATCGCTCGACAGACGGAATATCAGCGTTTTAACGACTTCCATGAACTTGCCGTTTCAGTGCTAGAACGTTATTATAGAACAACCGCGTTTTTCCGCGTCGTGACAGCTTTCATTGGCCGAATAAAATATCTCACGGATGATACTTTACTCGATGATCCCTGCGAGAGAGCGTAAAAATTACATGCTCGATCAATTTAGAGGGTTGAGCGGAGATTACCAAAGCGTTCTTATGGAGGAAACGGGTGATTTTAGTGCCTGGAAAATCGGGTTCTGGAAGTTTCTACTTTCATTCGCTGTCTTCTGCTTTGTTTACGGCAGAGTGCTGACATTTACCATTTTGACAAACCTGGGAGCGCTGTTTGATTTATAACATTATTTCAGGCGATTCTTTCGAGTTCAATAGAAAATTATTTTGCTGATGTTCGTGTTGAACCTTTAGTGTGAATCCAGATATAATGGTGCGAATCGAAAGCGTTCATTATTGAGTAATAAAGAATTACGTAAAAGTTCTGTAAAAGACGACCGTGTCAAAGGATGTTACCTTTGTCTTATGCAAACCACGCTAAAACTATGTTGCAATTATTTTATTTAATTACAACTACACCCTTGAGGTGTGGCGTCAAACCAAACACACAGACTTACACCACTTTTGCAAAAACGGCTTAATTGACAGAAGATTCTGATTTTAGAGTCGAAATACAATACTATTTTTCTGAGAATATAGACAGATATAATCGCACACATGACAGAAACGTGGAAACATCATATTGGTTCCCTATGTTATATTTCGTCTCTTAATTTCCGGATAAATCGAGACCAGATTAAGGAGACATACTAATTCTTGTGAAAAACAGAAAAATATAGTTCTGTCCAGGTAGCTCCTGTCTCTCAAAATATCTAAATTTCGATACAAATCAGACATTTCTCACGTTTTCAATTTATCACGTTTGCTACCACTATCACAGATATGTTCACAATCTCGGAATTTACTTAAAGTTCGTCAAGTTATACGCATTTTGTTGTCTCAAGTCACTTAATACACAGTATAATATTTTCAGATTCTATGGCTTTCTTCTGCTAAATTCTTTCAATATTTTGTAAAGGAACTACGTTGCATTTCATAAAACATTTTAGTAATGAAGATGAGCACGGAAAGACATGCTGGTAGCGAACGTGTTAAAGTGTCTGTCATAATAATTCGTTGGCCCACTACAATGATATAAACAGCCAAAAATTAGTACGTGTATGTGTAGCATATATCCGTTTTCGCCGAAGCCCTCAATTCTAAAATAAAATACAAAACCGGTCATTTGGCGGTGTTAAAGGGAAGTAAGGTTCGAAGTCGCGATAGAGGCGACATTTTTATGTGCGACAGTCAGGAAAGACCTTCGCGGCCCCCGGACCCGTTCGCGAGACGTCGGAAATTAGTATGTTGCGGTGTTGGCAATTTTCTGGCCTTTATAGGTCCGCGGCATGCGAAAACGTAACTGTGCAGCGACGGGGGGCAATATACACAGCCGATGAGAATTTTATTCAAAGGACGGATCTGCGGCCGTTAATGGCCGACACGCGGGTTCCCTTCGATTTTCGAGGAAACAAGCGTGCCTTGTGTTAACAACCGGCGACCCCCCCCCCCCCCGTCGCCCTCGAATTCCCATTAATTCTATATTATTATTCCGTAATTGTACGGTATGTGTTTTCGGTTTTCAGGGGGCCCCGTAACGCGTGCACAGACCCTCGCGGTAGCCCGGTGGACTGTTGAAGGGACAGCATGAATAATCGCCGCTCAAAATTCCGCGAATCGGAAAAATTGCGTTTACAGGTGCTGATGGTGACTGGGAAACAATATCAGATGGAATAGGATTTTTGTTTCACGGTAATTCTGCTTGTAAATATCGGCGGGCAAAATTTGCCTAACGCTGGACGCCAGCGTTTCATTAAGTGATTGAAACACGACGGAAGTAGTAGTAGTAGTATACTAAATAATGTTTGATCCATTTTGTGTCACTCATCTCTACTATTTAAAAATTGATGTGTGCTTAGACCACATGGTTGACGTGAAACTTCTTTCTTTAATTTTTTTCGAATTTTTATTAACATTTTATGACATTTAATTTTCTATGATTCTATTATTGAAACAATTGGCTTGTAATAGCTAAAAAATGATATAAATATTCTTGAATCAATTTTGTCTAAATGTCTTGCAAATACTGCATTGAGAGTAGTTCCTGATCTTGTTGTCGCTTCATTAGGATTATTTACCATTTCCAATCTTAATTTACTTCTAAAAAATTCTATTAATAATGTTGATTGTTCCGATGCAAAGTTCACGTTGAAATCTCCACTTAGCATCATCGGAATTTTATCATAATCTTTATTAAGCAATGCTGAACCCTCAACCATATATGCTAATAGAATAGAATTTCGTTTCATCGTTTCATCGTTTCACCGCCAGATCGGTTTTACTCCTACCGCATCGAGGTTTTACTAAATCGTTTCATCGTTTCATCGTTTCATCGTTTCATCGCCAGATCGGTTTTACTCCTACCGCGTCGAGGTTTTACGCCTACCGCGATGAGGTTTTGCGCCTAACACACCTAAAGAAGTTGCACTTCAAAACAGCGTGATATTTCTTGGTTACTTTGCATCGTCTGAATAAATCATTTACTATTATGTGTATGATTTGTATAGCAAAAATCTAATAAAATACAGGGTTTGTAGTTCATTTACAGTGAAACTCCGTTTATGTGAACTAAATTTGAGCAGTGCCAACTGAACTCTAGCGAAGCGAAATCATAGTCAGTAGTGGGGGAAAAGGGTAATTATACAGGGTGTCCCACATAAATGGGAACACCTAAATATCTGCCGTATTTACAGTCCTATCAGAAAACTTCGGAGGACAAAGTGACACTATTGCAGGGGGCAAATATTATTGGTAAAGAAAAAAAATTTTATGTCGTGTTTTTTAATGAAATTTCAAGGTCGCCGGTTTTTTTTAAATGGAATAGTATATTTTTTTTACGATAGCATGATAGACAATAAAAAACTTAATTTAGTGGATACCAACTTTTTGACCTTGAAATGACCTTGAGCAAGAATAATTATGTTGGAACGGATAAAATGTGAAAGTTTAAAACTTACGTGTTTCAGCAAAGATTACGCGTTGTTTACGGCGGGTTGACCTTTACATATCATAATAAATGTTCAAAATGTTGACCATCCCCATTTATGCAATATTGCAATCTTGCATTAAATGATCTGTAGGCATTGTCGATTTCCTGAGACGTAATTGAAGCACATGCTGCAGTAATCCTTTGCCGCATATCCTCTGGCGTTGTGGGTTTATCTTTGTACACAATACATTTTATCTTGCCCCATAGATAAAAGTCCAATGGTGTCAGATCCGGAGAACGGGCCGGCCATGGAATTGTTCCTCGTCGCCCAATCCAGCGACCAGGATATTTCGTATTTAGCACCGTTCTAGCAACTGTAGAATAATGCGCTGGACAACCATCATGTTGAAACCACATGCGCTCCCGATCGAATAACGTAATTTCTTCTAAAAGGCACGACAAATCCTGGCGTAAAAATGCAGCATACTTTATACCAGTAAGAGTTCCTTGTATAAATTCGTTCGACGTTCAATTACGTCTCAGGAAATCGACAATGCCTACAGATCATTTAATGCAAGATTGGAATATTGCATAAATCAGGATGGTCAACATTTCGAACATTTATTATGATACGTAAAGGTCAACCCGCCGTAAACAACGCGTAATCTTTGCTGAAACACGTAAGTATTAAAGTTCCACATTTTATCCGTTCCAACATGATTATTCTTGCTCAAGGTCATTTCAAGGTCAAAAATGTGGTATCCACTAAATTCAGTTTTTTATTGTCTATCATGCTATCGTACAAAAATATACTATTCCATTTAAAAAAAAAACCGGTGACCTTGAAATTTCATTAAAAAACACGACATAAAATTTTTTTTTCTTTACCATTATATTTGCCCCCTGCAATTGTGTCACTCTGTCCTCTGAAGTTTTCTGATAGGACTGTAAATACAACAGATATTTAGGTGTTCCCATTTATGTGGGACGATGTTTATCCCTGTGTACAAGTTGATCCTGCTCACCGATTTTGATGACCTTGAAATATGTTGTCAAGGTCATTAGTCTGAACAACTTTTCCATATACATGTTACCGCCGCCCGGTTTTAGTTTTCGAGATTTTCGCAAAAAACTATTGCTAATTGAATTTTCTCTCTTGGATTTTCGTATATCAGCATAGACGATCGCTTAACGGCATTCGTAACGTATTCTGCTTCTTACAAATGTTATGTTGACGGCCGGCCCTCTTCGTCCCCTCCACGACCTAACCACAACTCATTATATTCACATGATATTTCCATTACTAGATCAAATTCTGGATGACAGCTACAATGCAAAGATTATGCGAATAGAATGAGTTGTGGTTAGGTCGTGGAGGGGGCAGAGCGGGCCGGTCGTTAGGCCGGCCCGACCACGCATATGACAATCGAAGAGTAGTCTTTCAAAATTGATTAGTATGATCAGAGTGAGACCCTGTTTCTCTCTCATCTCCACAGCGTGTTTACAAAAAAAAAAGTAAACAGACTACGCGCCGGAACAGGCTTACGTTGCCACGGAGCGTGCAAGAATACGGAAAATTCAATACAGTACTAGCACTAGTTTTTTGCGAATATCTCGGAAACTAAAACTGGGCGGCGGTAACCTGTATAGGGAAAAGTTGTTCAGAATGATGACGTTGACAACATATTTCGAGGTCATCAAAATCGTAGAGGAGGACTAACTTGTATATAATTACCGAGAAAAATGTACTCCTATTATATGAACCATCCGATTATGCAAACTTTTCTCCCGACAGGTTCATATAAATGGAGTTCCACTGTGTATTCATTTCTTGTGCATTCAATGTATAACCGTGAAGTATGGAAAAGAATGGAAAACTTGGCAACTGAAAAGAAATGAATGGTCCAATTGAATGAACTTCAATTTGATTGGCAATAATTATACTTTGAACTTTGAACGTTGAACTTTTCCAAAATTCTTGAACTCTACAAATGATTGAATAAGTGTTCTTAACGACCTGATATCTCCATTGAGAATATCAATTATTTTCCAGAAGCAGACAGCTCGTTCCATTCAACAACAGTTGATGCGTGTACAATGGAGAACGGGTACGCCGCCGGCGACACGATCAGGACTATTCCGTCATTTTATTGGAATGACTGGAACAAATGGCAGGAATCATGTCTGGTTGCACAGCCTGACGTTTTAGACAGCCGACTGTACATATGTAGGCACGTATATCACTATCCCGTACACCGGATCCGCGGGAAGAGAGGCAAACGGACGGGTTGGAGGACAAACGATCGAGAAAGCGCCTCGAATAGCAGTACAGCAAATTATTATTTCCAGGATGATCCATTATTGACACCTTTCAGAACGACAATCTGCGTTTTACTCCTCCCCATTTCATCAGTCAAAATATTGAAAGTATTATATAAAGCGATGAAGAATTACCATCGAATTGTTACGATTAATTGTTATTCGTATCTGAGTCTCATTAATTTTGCATTTTACCATTTGTGTAGTAAAATTGTACGAGGTAACAAGCAATTGGAGGATGTTCATGCGAATTCTCTTTTTGTATATTATTTTAGAAAAATTACAATAATTCAAGAACGTCTTTGGCCCAGTAGAAGTCCTTTGTCACCATACAAGCACGTTTTCCTGGTCTCGATCTAATTCACTTATTGAATTAGTTGATTGTTCTTTTATTGTATTTTACAAATAATCATTTGTAAATACATTTTCCAATGCTGAAAGAAGTATAATGACTTTTGATGAAAATCATTGTTGGAGCACAGTGGGGAACTACAAACGATTAAGTGTAATAGTAATTACAGCAATTTTTTAAGACTCCTTTCATTAAAATTGTCAAAAATAGGTAGTCCGCATAAATCATCGATTTCGGTTCTATACTTGATTATTTTTAACTTTCCATCCTAAACTAGCATATGCAAAAGCAACTTAACCATTTCGCATTGATTTTAAAGCAATATTGATCATTTTAATCTACAACGAAGCGTATTTAGAGCATCAGAGGAAACGAAATAGTAATGTTTTAATCCGAAACCTTCGAAGTAATTTGTAAGACAAAAGGTTAAAATTAATTGTTGATGTAGACAAAAATAACAAAAATGAGTAACTACGATTTAAAGCAGTAAAAGGATTGAAAGAATCTAAAAGTATTCATTCACTATTTACAACTTACTGAAACCATTGAAGGAAGAACGAAATTTTTATGTGGTTCTTATCTCTTGCAATCGATGCTGATTTTTATTTTGCATAAAGATCTGCTGTCTACAAATTATACATATCTATAATAAACATTTCGTCATCATCAACGTACAGTACAAAAATGCTAATTTCAAATAAAAACTTCAAATAAAAACCCAAATAAAGACCCTATCAGCCATAATTAACTCTCTAACAGTCGTCGTTTGTTGACTCACGATCCTCATTATTTCATGCAAAAATCAACTGCAAAATCAGAACCGTAATATCAAGAGAGAAAGTGTTCCCAATGATAAGAGGTCTTGCACGAATTGGCCAGACCGGAAGTCGCAAAATACCGTTCGCGCAGAACAAGGGGTCCGATCGGACAGGGCACAATGCTACAATGTGTGCTCATTGTTGATTCCCGTTTTATGGTCGCGCGTACGTTGGTCTCTGGTCTTCGTCCACCGTCGTAAAAATGTTTACTGTCCGCCGCGTGAACTTCGAGAGCGCAGATTTCACGCGGCGCTTTAATGGGACGTCATTAGCTTTATGATATCGCGTTATTTATGCCGCGACCCTATTGCCGAGTGCTTTATGGACAACACCGCATAATAATGCTGTCACCGGTGCCAGTACACGCGACCACGATAAAAGTCCGTTCACAAATTTTCACCTCACCGGCCGAATCGTAAATCCGACATCGACAGGTGATCCTGCGGTTTCGATGACTATCGGTGTCATTGTGTCTCACTCCACACCGGCCGCGATAAAATCGATATACCGATTGTAAATAACCGACGCATATTCTGTGGAAACACTGGATCGTCCTATAAATTCGTCTCGTTTATCGCTTTCCTGTTTAGGTTAATATTTCAGAGAAACTCGAGTTCGAGTTTTATGGAAAAATTTAATCACCTTCTTGTTTCTCATCGTTTTTCTGGCACGAGCATTAAGAAGATATTATACTGAGGTGCTGCATCTTACTTTCCAATGTTTCTTTTTATGGTGTGGAATTGTACAATATTTTTGTCCATTGAAAAATATTGTTTTTTGCCCCTCAAATGCGTGTTTAGACTTGTGGCATGTGCAGGATTGTAAAATGCAAGGAAACGCATTTTCACATCAACAAGAAGTAACAGTAGTTTTATATTATTTTTACAATGAGGAATCTTTTGGTTGATTGATATTTTAATTGTTAAAATGAATGGCAATTGCGACGACTATTACAAAATAAATTAGGACATCAGCGTCGTTCAGCAGAAACTATGTTGTTCATAATCTCGTGTACTTCTTGCGATAGTTCAAAAAATCTTCTGAACATTCAATTTCTCCGAAATGAAGATTATAAAAAAAACTGGTCATTCTCTTCTATCCTTACAAGTAGCCGAATAATATTTTTCACTGACAATAAGCCATCATCAATGATAAATTGTATAAGTTCACAAACCGGTATTACATGTACTACAATAAAGTACTACAAAAATGAAATCACCTCATTATTCTACCTTTGCAACTTACATCACTGCAAAAATTCTGATCACGTCTATGCTTGTTTGATGCAGTGCGAGTCCTTCTGGTATTACAGTATCGCGCCAAAGCACAAAGAATAATCGTGATTCTCGAATAAAGGAGCACAAGCAGCCTGAAAACGAAATTACCTGCGGAGGCTGGCCAGGTATCGCGTATCGCACGATTCTACCCTTGTTTCTCTATTATGCTCGTCTTTTCACACAATTTCGATGTTACTCCACCCCGTCATCCCCCCTCTATTTCTTCCTCTTTCTCTTTTTGTTGTTTTTTCCTCTCGATCTTCTGTCGTCATTCTAGCGCCTAACACACCTTTCGCCAGCACCTTTCTCCGCGTTTCTATTAGCGGTTTGTATTTCGAGCAGATGTTTCGCAGGCACAATAGCCGGCACACGGGTTAGCCAGTTCCAGCCTTGTAACGGCATTGTTGCATCAAGATATAAAAGATTGGGGTAGGCCCCTCCTGGCCCTTCTTGGCAACGACCAAGAAAACGCGTTTACCGTTTTCTCGGACGAATCGCGGCTCCAAGCATTGATGTCTTCTTTGGCGAAGGTAATTTCTTGAAAAGAGAATCGGGATCGAGCGATCCCTTTTTATTCCGTCGATGCTGCTCTCATCGTTGATCCTGCGCGAGATTATGTCACTCTTGTTCGAGGAACGAGGGAATCGTGCTGGTACTCCCAAAATCACAAAAACAGTTTTGTTCCGATTCGTTTTATTTCGTGGTTTAGGGGAAGACGGATATAGTACTCCCGCCCATGTAATTTTTTTCCTGATATCTTAAAAAAATTGTCTCATTTGGTTCCTCTTGTTTTCCTGCATACTTTCCCGAGGGGATTCTCAAGCATTTTTGAAATTATATTTTTGACAAATTTGCAGTTTGGTTCTAAGAATATTTAGAGAAACATCGCACTTACAGCTATATAGTTTTTGAGAAAAACAATACTTTGGCAAACCTCCGTGTTCAAATATGCAGGAAGAAATAAGAAATCAATCAAAAAAGAATTTTTAAAGATTGTCCTAGTAGTTTTTGAGAAAAGGTGCATTTTATATTAAAAAAACAAAATTTTCAGATAATTTAATCCTGAGAATACGTAGAAAAAAGTTAGCTGTAAAATCGAAATTTTTCATCAAAATCAAAGTCATCATTCAATTAGTAGAATTAAGGTTTACAGAGACAGTAGTCTGCAAACACTATACTTGAAGCTGGATGTTATACATAATAAATAACAAGAAATTAATATATTCCTGCAGATGACGGATGTAGCCGTCAAATTATCATTTTTGAAAAACTAATAAAACAGCGTATTATTTGATGATTCTTATAACCATTGTTTCTTAATCTAATTTCACGTAGTAGCAAAGAAACATTTTTAGAAAGGTGTATAGGAATGTGTTAATTCATTGTAGCACGATTCAAATAATCCTTACATTTTTTGCAATTTTCCATTAGTTTATGGATACAAAAGTTGAAACGAAACTGTGCTTTTGAATGAAATGAAATTAACAAGCAAGGTAACTTGAACAAAAGTAAATTTAATAAGTTTCCCGTGTGATTCTGGGTAAAAATGTTTATGAAATTCTTATTGTATATTTTCATTGCACGGATAAACACAAAAAGAGAAACAGGAAAACAATGGGCAACCGTCCGCTTTTGTGGTCGCGATTAAATCAGCGTTTTGCTCAGTTTACCTCACACGTGCCGGAATTAAAGGCGCTGTCATATCCGCTTAACAGCCGGACGACGCATTCCAGTTTAATTTCGCGTTGGACAATGAGCACCGCGGAATCGTCGTAAACCTTATCTCTCGAATCGTCGAATCATAATGGCGCGGCACTCGCTTATTTAACGAGCACGCGTTCTGCTAATATTTGCACGATCGCTGTACGCCTATTCCATTTTATATTCCTCATTTATTTTTTTCTATCGAAATTTTATGACCATTGTGATTTAATCAATAAAAACAATAAAACTACCTACTTGTCTGGTTTCCACGAAAACTGCATCTGATGTCATTCCTATTTTATATACTTGGTTAGATACTTCGTGTTACTTGTCACTCGTGCTTGTCATCAAATGAACTTTTGTTGAACACGTCTTTTCCTTAATTGGAACCCTACACTTGGTTGTATCTAGCTAAATTGTCATACATTCAGGTTTATTTATCTACCTAAATTTTCCTGCATTCACCTCTATTTATCTATCCAAATTTTCCTACATTCAGCTCTATTTGTCTATCAAAATCTTGTTACGTTCAGCTCTATCCACCTATTTAAATTTTCTGAAATTTAGCTCTATCTACCTCAATTTTCTTATATTTAACTATGCCTACTTAAATTTCCTTACATTTCACACTATTTACCTCAATCTTCTAATATTTAACTATGTCTATTTAAATTTTCTTACATTTAGTTCTATCTATCCAAACTGTCTTACATTTAGCACTATCTACTTCAATTTTCTTATATCTAGCTTTATCTATCTAAACCTTAATCTAGATGTAAGTAAATTTAGATAGTTTATACCGGGGTTATGCTACCTTCCAAAACAAACACGAAGAATTGAACGACTCTTGACGTTCAGAAGAAAAATGTCTTCTTCCCATCAAAGGAAATCTATATTATAAATAAAGAGTAATATTAATGTTGTTTGTACAGTACCTGAACTGGACAGCGAACTTTATGTATTCATGACAAAAAAATGATTAGGTGTAATTTAAAACAGTAAAAACATTAGAAGAATTTAAAAATACTGTTATATTATTTTGAACCTATTAAATATACCAAGAAAGGAAATAATTTTCTATTTCACTTCCGCTTGTTGCAATTCTACTTACAACTGTCTACTTATAACGAATCGAATGAGCTTCGTTTGGTATTGATCAGTCAATTATTTGTTTTAACACTAAATAAACCTACCAAACATTAAAAGAATTTGGTAAATGTTGTTTCATAAAAACGACACAGTTAATTGCGATTGTCCGTACTTTTAAGTACATGTATATACATATATGTATAATAGATTCCTGTACAAGGAAATTTATTCCATCATTTTTCATAGATGAACTTTTATAATTTTAATAATTAGAAAGTATAAATCCGGTTATTTGACCATGGTAGGTTTAGCGTTAAAAATAAGATCTCCAAATCGATACTTTTAAAGTTTGTAATCTCAGTGTTTGCAACTGCCACATCGCACTAAATGGCCTCCAACTTCGTTATTTCTGCAAATGCACCCCTGATTTATGCAAAAAAAAATCAATTTTTTGAACCTGTTCATTAGCACTCTTAAGAATCCCCACTTAAATGGTACCCTGTTTTGTCCAACAAACATCCATTGAGCTCCGAAGGAAGAGAAAGAAGAAACGAACGGTGAAAGAGAGCTTGGCCACACCGTTAGTCATTGGCTGCTAACACCAGCAAAACCAACTCCTTTCGAGCGTGGGTCGCGCGAGTATTTAATAGGAAGCAATGAGCAACAGGTCCAACCGAGCGTGCTTGGGCTACGCCCATTTGAACGTGTTCCCCATCCTGGAACCGCTATTTTCTCTTTACCGGCGTGGCTTTTCTCCCTTCTACAATCCCACCGTCGACTAACCGGAAGCCAACATCTTGATCTACCATGGCAGGAGTGCCTCGATCCACATCGTCCCCCCACTTTGCGACATCCGGGCTCGCCGACGTCGTTTCGGACGGTTTTGTCCCACAGGAAATGGCAATCCACGTTTTTTACCATTCATTCTGCTTTATTGAAATTGCGAGACACCGTTGCGGAAAATTGTTCAATAGGGTCAATCATCTACGTTCACATAACAATCAAAATCCATTAAATATTACCGACGGTGTGTATTTTATAAAGAAATTGAAAATGAATCCCACTAGTTGCTGTTAATTCTAGTGTAAAGATAAGACTGTAGATTTTTATGTACAGTAAACATTTGATTTATCAATTGTAACAGACTGGAGTCAGATTGGATCAGACATTTCTTTCATTTTTTAAATATTTTTAAGGAGTTAAAAATAGTGTATAGAATTTTATCCTGTTAGTATGACGATTTTTGGCTTCATTCAATTTAGTATTGTGTTTAGGGAAAAAATGGTTGCAGAATTTTTTCCTGTTCACAAGGTGATGTAGACCACTGTGATCATGCGACTAGTGTTTCTTTTCGGCGTCATTTATTTTCGAATAGGAAAAAACAGATGAAAATATTACGTCGAGGAAAAGAATGGATTGGGAATATTTTCCTATTAGTACCACGATCTACATAGAACACCGTGGCGGCTTGGTAGGTGATCTCGCGAGGCGAAACCAATTTTCCACGAGGCGCGATCGTGTCGTTTATTGTTCTTGTTGGTGGCGTGGTCTGGTGGCGGCACACGGGCATTCAAGAAGCAGCAGGAACGGGGGGGGGGGGGGCAGAAATTTTAAGGAGCGAACGAAACGGAGGTCCCGTGATGGGCTCTCGGGATCTCTTTAAAGTGCCGCGGTCTTTCGATAATTAGAGGGCAGCCATTGTTACACCGGGCTTCGAAGAGAGCTCTGGGGACCAAGTGAGAAAGAAACGAGGGGAGGGGGTCCCACGGAGAAGGCGCGGGGCCTGCAGACAGCGAAACGAGGACCCATTCTCTCTTCCCTTTGCGCGCTGCTTGACGGCCAATGGAAAAAAGTAAAACAACTGAACTTTAAAATTCGTGACCCATCACGTCTTACAATTCTAATGAAGCAACGGGGATTTCAACTCTACTCGCAATTTTTAATGAATTTTCCAATTTGTCTCCAAGACTGATGTTTGAACTTCCGATCAATTTTTGGTTCATTTTCTTCAAACATGTGTCATTTGTCCGATGCATATTTGATTTATTTGAGTTTTATTAGTTGCATTTGCTATTAGATAACCTTACAAGCTAACTAAATGCCTTCTTTACAAAATCAAAAATTTGTTTTAGTTTTTTAAACTTTGACCAGCTTTGACTCGAATTCTAAACAAGGTGCCAAAAAGTATTTCCTTGATCATTGTAATGTTAACCTCTTGTTATTATTTTCTCCATAGCTACAATCATTAGAACTTCTTCGTACTTGATAATTTTCTAGTAGAATTACATTCTATTTCGATTTTAAAAAGAAAGTGAAAACATGCACATTTAGTGTATTCTGATCGAAATCTTCGAGTCTGACTCGTTATTATAAGGCAAGAGGTTCATTGAGGATATGTTCCCATAACGTAACCAACATTTTACGTCAAATGTGACTGTTTAAAATTGCTGCAAATGGAAAATAATTGTCGTGAATTACTATTAAGGATATCTTCTTAGACAAACAAACGACAACAGTAATTTCAACCTTGGACCATGTGTTTCCATTGATTCCTATTGATCTAGAGTATGTCGATGTATTGATATCATTTGTTAAGGAAATCCTGGAAGCATGAATGGCTTAATGGTAACAGTACTTACCCAAGCAACAAGCGGCTGATCTCCTTCATTTCTGCGAAATCAAAGCAGTCCCGAGCGTCTCATCACGACACACGAGGACAAGCGTTTGTCAACGGGACAACCGGTCTCCTTTTCAGCTTCGTGTGTAAGCGAATTCACCTTCCGACGACGACGACGTCCTACGATGGATCACACGAACGAGTAATTAGTACGTTCCCCGTTTTCATAAATCATCGCGCCCGTCCGATAAACACGACGACGCTTTCTCCTCGCGAAAGAATGTCGTCGATCAACCGTGCGCTTTTTCGGCTAAGTCGCTCGCGAAACAACCATCGGACCACCTTATCATCAGCATAACAGGACTGAACCCTCGACTAACCTTTTTTCTCCCCTTAAATTGTCCTAACAATTACCGCCGGAAAGATTCTAAGTTCTTGTTCAGTTGAGAGTCTATTCCTTTTTACCCCGTGTCCTACAATCTCTTTTATAGTTTCATCAATTGTAACTTCTTTATCGTGAATATTTTTCTAGAAGACAAAAAATCGTCGAATATCGATAACGAAAGAAAAGAATTTTGTTAGTGTAGAGGAAAATAAACAACATCCGTATTTAGCTCATTCGGTTCAAAATCTTTGCGATGGGACTGGTATAATATTGTAGGGCAAGGGGTTAATAAATGTGAGAATTGTTCAAACAAGACTTGCCTTTTTAAGTGCGTTTTAAAATTTACTATAATATCACTTTTGTTTATCCTAGAAATTTGAGACACTAGGTTCAGAAGACATACAAATTCTTTCTCTAATGATGATTAATGAATAGAATTAGATCAGTGTCTGTAATTGCCTTCTGTAACCCTTCTTCAAGATTTGATACTGTCTACATAAATAACACAAGTGTAAGTCTGTTAAAAGTAGCAAGCTCGAATCAATTAATTCACTAAGTGATGTTAGAGACTTAGCTCAACAAGGAATGAATCTGTTCATGCACAAAAGCGATGTCAAGAACCAGGATTGTCAACAGGAGGTTCGTCTATCCATTTGTCCTTAAAACACACATTTTGTCCTCAAAACACACATTAATTCATAGTAACAACAAGACTTGGTCCTCAAAAAATTGAACACAGACTACACTTCCTCCTTGATCATTCTTTCGAAGGATCCACGAAACTCGCCGGCAACAGTGAACGGTTCCACGATCCTCAACCGTCTCGGAAACCGTCGATCGATTGAAATCACCCAGATCGAAATCGAATCTCACTCGCGCCAGGGAACAGACCGTAAAGATCGCGTTCAACCGGGAACGGTGAAAACGAGCGAAGCAGGCCGCGGACACTTTGCGTTAATTAATGTTCGCTTTGTGCTTGTTCCGGCTGTGGTTGATTGGTGGCTCAGCGTCGCGAGATAAATCGCGCGCTGACTTTCCGTGCAACCGGTGGTTACAACCCGACAGCCCCGCGATTACTACAATTTACCGAAGTTCCTGTTCTCTTCCTTTACCGTGGCCCTGTTTCGCCGGGGTAAGAGGGAATGGATAAACGGTGGTTTCCACTGGCTGGCCAGGCGAAACGCTACACTTTGGAACATTGAAACGCCGTGGATCGCGCGCAGACTAACAGTTCCAGACTGTTCGCCGCGATATCATTATCTGGGCTCGGGCTACCTGCTCCCCGAATAGTTTCATTCCACTTTATTGTTGTACCTGCCTTCACCGTTCCCATGAAAATCCTCCAAAGAACAGAATGGTTCCAGGGAACGACCCCAAACAACGAGGACTGCCGATCGTCGTCGATCTTTCCAAGATCTAGACAAACGTTTTTAAACTTCTGGTTTCTAGCGACCTTGATGCATTGTCAACAATCTTCCATAGTTGGCAATTTAATTAGCAGCAAGAGTCTTGCACACTCATAACTTCTTCATTCGTTTGCAACTTTTTTGATAGAACTGTTCCCATACGCTTTTCTAGCGATCTTCATTAAGAGTCACCGATATTCTACAGTTGGCAATGTAATTAGTCTTAAGAGTCCTGAAATCTTGTAATTTCTCCAAGACAAAATCACCTAAAAGCTACATCCATCCTTGTATTCGTTTGCACTTTTCTTGACAGCATTGTTCCCATACTCTTCCCTTTTGTTCTTAAGCGTTTCTAAACAATCTCGGCTAAGCGTCAACGATCTTTTACAACTTCTTTACACCAAAGTTTTCTAAAATCTGAATGAACTACGCCCGTCCTTATGCTCTTTAGTACTTTTCTTGATAGCACTGTTCCTATACGATTTCCTTTTGTCAGACTTCGTTTTCTTTGAAAGAATGTGAGTTTTATCAACTCATCGTAGATGAACTGTCATAGTTGAGCGGTTATCAATCAGGGCACGAAGTTGTTGCAACTTCTTCCACTGTCTCCATGGAAATTCTCGAAAGTAGAGAATGGGGATCAGAGTCGATCGATGTTGATCTTCTGCAGTAAACATCAACGAACATTTGTAGCTAGCGATCTAAGTAACAGTAAGTGTCTTGCGTACTAGTAACTTCTTCGCACTAGTCACCTAACAGCTACGTTAGCTAAACAACGTCCCCATACTCTTTTGCACTTCACGCGATGGCACTGTCTCTACACGCTTTCCTTTCAAAAGACTATCTTCACCCAGCGCTCAGTCCAACACCTTGCTTATTCATTCCGTACGGAGGTGAGTAGCGGTTATCTGTCTAACTCAGCGTTTGTTGTGACAGTTCACAAGTCTTTGACAGGTGATACCAACGTCAAGACGCGAAAGATAAATGTCGCTGATGCCCAACGCAGAAGTCAAGGGCAACGGTCACAGATCGGAGACGAAACGAGAGTTTCGGAGTCGGCCGGATGATAATTGGGCCCCGGTTCCCAGCCACTGTTTCTTTGATAACAGGTTCTCCGGTTCCACAGAGTGCACCGGAGTTGCGCGGCAGTATCGCGCATGCGTTCATCCTTTCCGTGCCGGGGACGTCTCTTCTTTGAGAGGTCGTAAAGATAATGCCCACATCGCCAGCCGGCGGCAAACAGACCAGAACGGAAAATTTATCCGGTTTCTATTTGAATGGAGATCGTTCGCGACGATTAATTAATCCGCCGGCTGCATCGGACTCGGCCATCATGGGGGCTCTGAATTACCCATTACTGCCTTCTACCTACCTCCCCTCCACATATAGGGTGTTTCTGATTTGTTCACACCAAGGGGATGATTCTGCAAAGACGAATCTGTCGAAAATGTAGAAGAACTTTTTTTCTAATGAGGTTCTTGTGCGTTAATCTTCATTGTTGGTACATAGAATTTTCCTTCGACGTTCACTAACATTGCTGTCGCTGGAGTTCATAGTTTCCATATATCAAATGGAAATTGTTATCGAAGGAAGTGGAAGTCTCTAATCATTTTGATATTTGTCAACAAGAATAAAAGAAATTTTAAAGACAAAATGAAAATGGACTGCGAATCTATACGTAAAAAGAAAGTTTTCTAAATTAATTATAAGAAACAGAAATTTAAAAAAAATGTATTTGTTCTTTCAAAAATTTTAGTAGGATGAAGAGAATGTAACAATGTTTTTTTTTTAATTCTTCTACTGTCTTTACTTTAAATGCATCAAATATACAGTGTAGACATAATTGAAGTATTGACGCAAAAACTAATATGTATTTGCAAGAAGTGGAATCAGCAGTTCATGATCAGACAAACCAACCGATTCAACAACACAGGCTGATGTAAAGCAATGTATTATCATTGACCGTGGCAAAGTATCGTCCAATATATTAAACAATATAGGGCAGTCATCAGCCTATTCATATGAAAAGTGACCCGATGCGAATAGCTGATTGCTGAACCTTTTCTGTTTCACTTTCAATCGAACCTTTTCAATTCCATTCAAACACGCAACGTTGACCTTATATGATTCAATAATACTAATAAAAGTAGAATAAATGATTTCATTATTGTAAAATAGAAAAATGTAAAAAAAAGTAAAATAAAATGAAGCAATAATACTAGAATACAAGAACAAACTAATAATACTAGAATATACCTCTTTTCGCGCAATTTAGCTTTCGTCCGAAGAATTTTTCCTTGCGAATAATAGTGTAGAGAAAATGAAGATGTCAAACTCAGGTGAGACACCCTGTATACACCCGCACCCGGTCTCTCCCAACCCCGGAATCCCATCCCATCGGTGCCACGGCAATGCCAACCCTCGAAAAGGGCTCGGCACGATTTTAAATAATTAGTTCGGTTAGCGTGATCTTGTTTATTTGCGCGATCGTTTATCGTACGGTCCTCCGGTTCGCCAAGAAGCTGCCGAGTCCGCGTTTAACGCGGCGCGATTCAATTTTGCGAGGCAATTACCGCCGCCGGGCCAGGCAACGCACTTTTCTTTTTGCACCGACGATCGGAGGAGAAGTTTTACCAGCGTTTCGCAGCGTTATTATTCCTTTTTAAGGCGTGTCGGTGGATCCTTTTGTCGGAACAGACGTATTCTGATCGCGTCCTCGCGTTGTTACTATAGTCGTCGTCGATGCGACAACGTTTTGAGAGATTTGATCGAGTTCGACGCATGTTTTTTGTTAAAATGTTAAGAGACGATTTTAATATGTTCTGGTCACGATGTTTTCTTCGTATACGTCCTTTTCATTAACTAATTGCGACCTTAATCATTTTCGCAAAATAGTCTGCATTCGTTTGACCATTTTTGGACAGCGTCGTATAGTTTCACGGTATGTGAATGATTCGGGCTATGAGAAACAAAATAATATGGTTATGCTCGTTTACTTATATTAATATTTTGTTATTGCAGCTTGATTTATAGTTTTCGTGTTGTATGATGATGGTAGAAACACTTCCTGACGAGGTTTTATTTTCACTGTTTTGCATGTAGAGTAGACCGAACATAATGGGACCATTTTTTGTTTGATAACGGAAGTGTAATATTAAAAAATTAGGAAGCTAAATTTTTTATCATAACTTTGAAATTAGTACGCAGATTGAAATAAGAAAAATTTGCCTTAGAATTTGAGAATTCGGGACAAATTAATCGTACAATCATAATTGAACAATATAGTATTTGAATGTATAATATTTAATTCGTGAATTTCATTTGATGGTCTACAGTCTTCATAGTATTTAGGAACTAGTGAAATTTGTTTGAACCGGCATACTTTGCAACGAAGTCGACGAAAGGCAGTCTCCAATTTCTGAAAACACCTGTCAAGCACACCGTGTGTTTACATTACACTCGACCCACAGATTAACTTTTCCTAAACGTATTTGAAAATTTAATTAGACGCGTAAATTAACAGGTACGCGGGCAACGTGAGCATTTTAATCTTTTATAAATCAAACGATCCGCCGGTCGGCGTGTAATTAGCGGTTCATTAACGATGATAATTTATTGGCCTACTTGTTGCAAGGCGGCTCGTTGTACCAGTTAGATTGCTTCATAGTTCGTTGCCGGTCGATTCAGACGGAACCGTTTTCGTTTTTTTTCCATTGCCATGTAGTGGGTATGCATTTATCACGTTCATTCACATTCGACGGTTGCTTATGTAAGCAAAAAGTAGCAAGAGCGAAAATGTGGCAGACGAAATTGGTATAAAGAAAGCTAACTTCAGAAAATTAGATTCAGCTGTCTCGACAATATTCAATAAAGTTCGGATTAATTGGATTATAGACAAAATCGTGACCAATTAGTACAAAGTATTAATTATGCTTTCGAAGACTTGAAAAATCCATTACTGAGTTTATGCACTGAGTGAAAGGTGTCATCCAATTTTTGTGATATGTATATTCTAACGTCACTGAATCTGGAGAAAAAAAATAAACTGAAGAAGGACAAGAAGAAGAAAAGGAAGAAGAATTAATTAATTCATATATCAAAGAATTAGTAGAACTTAGTATCAAGTCGAGTCTACAGTTTCATACGTACAGATTGGTATCATCATTTTCATACAATATTTAATAGAAATGATTTCCGTAATGATTATTCAAAAACGTCCATTTCTATCATTCTGCAGTGCAATTTTTTGTAATAATTTGTAGATATGAAAATATTATTTTTCGCCAAGAAGTCAGCCAAATTTGCAACTATACAACTATAGAACGATAAGGTCATTTAATTTGTCTCTCTGCGACCTTAATCGTGTAGAATTGTCTGCAAAACATTCCAAACACACCAAAATGTATCTAGAACGCAGTGAAGCAAGTGAGGCAATCGGCGAGGATCGTATACGATCAAAAAGCATTCGCTACAACCCTAACGAGGAAGCACATTATGACGACTCCGAAGACAAGCGCCGCGGTTCACTCTCCTTAAGTTTCGACGGTTTCCTCGTTCCAAATATCCGAGCTTTTACGGTCTATAAAGGGGCGAAGGTTGCTTTTAGTGGCTATTACACGAATCTCCAGCTCGGCGCAACATTTATGGCTCATGCACCGTGTGCGGCAGTCGTTAAAACACATTTCGTGGGCCACGGCAGGCTGGATGCGAGCACGTTTTCGCGTTCACGGCTAGAGCCAACTTTTCTTTCCTCGAGCTATCGAGCTCGATCGACGATCCCATCTGAAAGAAAATTAGAGTTTCTACTTCGGTTTTATGGAATGATGTAGCCTGTGTAAAATCCTGTCGCAAATGTTCGACCCCGACGTTGTTCCTCGTACGCGTTCTCGAAATTCTCACCATTTGTTCGACAAAATTCCTCTTCGGCTCAAATAAATTTATGGAGCGCGAGGATGCCGGAAATTTTGCCTTTTGCATTGCTAAGTGATATCACGAAATGTACTTAAACAGATAAAAAAACATACAAAAGAAATATATAAGATTTTAAGGGCGCATGCTTCTACAACTCTCAGAGAACCAAGCTTGTTAAAAACTTAACACTAAACTTCTACCACCACCGGTCAAAAGAATCGTTACCAGATTTTTTATTTTAGCAAAGCACATATTACAATAAGAACCGCACAAAGTGTAAATAAATTCAATCTTGTTATTTTTATAAGACAATCTGTATCTGTTACTTTTAAAGCCGGGTATGATTAGTATTAAGCAAGTATAAACTCTTGTTAACTTTGAAAGTAAAAATAATAGTTGATGAATTTTTACATATTTTTAGAAGACTGATTTCTCAGTATGTAGAACTGTTCTGTAACAATATGTAAAAACTAGTCTTAATATGTATGCAAGCTAGTTCTGACGACATAGTTGCGTTGGAAAAGGAGTTTACTTAAAGGATATTGGAAATACTCGTTCTAATTACTAATACATGTACCGTGAATTTTGATTTGATCCTTTATACATCTTCATCATGAATATATCTTCACCGTCATTATTTTACAGAGTAAATCTATTTATATATTCATTATATACTATTTTATGCAGATGGAGTTACGTGTCCATATTCCAAGCGACAAAATATGAATAACATATTAGCGCGCGTGTTTCGTAATGATTTATGTTTGTCCTACAATATGTTAAGCTATGTTGTAAAATTACGTTTCTTACTTTATTTTGTTTATTGTTCATATAACGGATGTGGCTGTAATAAACCTCAATTGAAGTTTCATAGGCTTAATATAAGAAAAGAAGTGTGTGCCCATCGAGAGTTATAAAATTGGTCTGCACAGCCAAAAGGTTAAGGCTACACGTTTCATTCCTCTGAAGTACGATTCCAAGTACCATTTTTCTTCTTTTAATTATGAGATAATATCGTTGCTCTCATACATGGACCAGAATGTTCAATTTGCTTCATTTCTTTTCGGGTTAGCGTCGCGAGAACACATCAAGGTGTAACAAGCCTGCATCTTCCTCTCCCATACCCCTTTTGTCTCATCTTTTTTTATCCCGCCGCTTCATAAAGGAATCATTACCGGCGGACAATTACTCCTCTGTATAATTAGCTGATAAATTTCGCGTTAATTGCTGGTCATTATAACCGACCGAGATTAATCGTTCGAGATCGCTTGATATTTAAATTAAAAGCAATCTCCCGCCGTTGATGCGTGTCGTGTGATTCTGCGATATACCTCTGTGCTTCTCATTTTTCTAATCTGTTAGACTTTCGATATGGACAAAGTTGCTTGATGGATGGCATCGAACTATAAAAAACGAGGAGGTCTGGAAATAATTTCAATTCAAGCCATTTTCTAAAAATAACATGACCGTCTCGAAAATTGTTTTAAAACCCCTTGACGTATTTTAACGAGTCAGACTCGTGATGAGGATTTTAAACAAAGGTTAACAAAAACATGAGTGTTATGCCTTTCTTTTTAGACGAAATAAAAGTTTATTCATTTATAATCAATACTTGATCATTGAAGCAAATATGTATAGTCATATCAAAAATATAAATTTTCTTTTCTCTTCTGTGACATTGTCGGGAATGAAGATGCTCTAATCACTGCAGCCGTAAAGAAAGTGATACGGCAAGGGGTTAATAAAGACGATTATATGTTGGAACCTAACAGTTAGATCATCCTCTAAGTTGTACAATTTTCTGACGCGAACTTAAAGCGTAACCTATCCATCACAAACTTGTTTTTGTTATTCTTATACAATTTTAAAGTATTTATTTAAAATACATTATCAATGAGTCACAATTAACTGAATTAAAGTGGAAAATAAAAATGGATGAATATTAACTTTGAATTTATTATGAAACGATGGTTGGAAAGTGTATAAGGGTTGATCTTAATTGAATTCTTTATTTCATTGTCGTTTTACTCATTTGTATAAATTGCTATAAACCTTATGTTCCACAAATTGGAAGATTAATACTAAATTCTATGAAAGCTGCTACACCGGCATAGCATATAAAAAGACTCAAGTGATCCATGTTAAGATTCTGTGAACCTAAGGACACAAATACAGTATTGGATATGCAGATGATTATATCGCAAAATCACAATTTCAAAATAAACTTTGTCCCAGTTTCATATTGATAAAAAATCAATTACTGTCGAAGTCAATTAAGGGAAGCAGTAGTTTTTAGTATTGGAAGAATCCTCTGATTCTTTATTATAGTAATTAAGTTCAAATTTTGGGATTCGCAACTTCGCAATCGCAGACGAAGTAAAATCATCGAGATAAATCAAGTGGTCATGTCGTAACTAATACCAAATGATAATGAATCGTTACGATTCTTTGCTCACAATGGCCCATAAATCCACGAGCGATTGGTCGGTACACGCTCGGATTGTGAATCACGTGTTCGTCTATTAGTAGGAACGTATCATTAGATTTTGTAAAACGTTTACACAACGTGACTCGTGTCGAACGAATATATCCTTTGGTAGAGATATCGATCTAATTATCCGTCGATTTCTATTGGAATCTGAACACAGCAAACTATATATACACTGTCGACAGCCCAGTTGCTACGTTGGTGGTATTCCATTAGAAAGGAAAATGGCGGCCGGTTCGGCACTTCCGCTATAATCGATTTACGCGTGGCCTCGAGAGATAATGTTATACATTAACGGATATTAATAATCGTAAAGTATTCGAATTTAATGGAGGACAGCGAAAGCATCGATCAAAGTGTCAATTAAGGGAGCTCAATTAAATGAGCGAAGAACAACACGACTCGCCACCACCTTTATTTCAAGAGACTCCCATTACTTAAATGCTCATAAAATTTCAAACACGATTTATTCGTCGCCTTTAAGATTCATCTCTTTTTCGCACTTTAATGTCTTTAGAGAGCCACTTTCTGGTTTACCGAAACAGATCCCACAAAAATTCTAGAACTCGTTCTTTATTAGCTTTTCCCATAATTTACGCGACCACTTATCTGGATTAATAAACGAGAAAATTAGATAATTAGCGAGGCTTGCTTGAAAAGAAGAGCAAGATAATTACGGTGAAACTGATGAGAGGATAAAATTTATAAAAACATGTTCGGTTTAGACGGGCTTCTTTCGCCCATATCAGTGGATATTCTATGCAAGAATTCCATTTATCGAATTAGCGATAGTGAGCCTCGCTTGAAAAGGAAAGCAAGATAATTGCTTACAAATAAAATCAAGCTCACTATAGACAGGTTACTAAGCTTCAGTGGCCATTATTAGTAGCTATTCCATTAAAAAATTCCACTAATCAAACTAGTGATAGCGAGCCTTGCTTGAAAAGGAAAGCAAGGTAATTGCTTATAAATAAAATCAAGTTCACTTTAGACAAACACCAAGATAAATACTTATAAATAGGCCTTTATGCAATTTTCCATTTTCATAAGTTACTTCGTAAAAATTGAATTGAGAGAAACATTTCTTTCGCCAATAGCAAGATTCAGTATAGAAAGACTAAACGAAAAATGTTAGTATATTTTAACCATGTACAAATGCTTTCTTGCATTTCATAAATTTGCACATACCATAAACGCATAAAGATCCGCAGTCTACTTATAAATAAAATCAAGCTCATTTTACACCGACTCCTAAATTTCGTCCATATCAGTGGCTATTCTATTCCAAAATTTTATTCATAAAATAAAAATTGGTTTCAGAGGTCAGTCCAAAAAATGATGATGTTCCATTTCAGCAGCACGATCGCCACTGTTCATTCCAATGATCAATCAGGATTCACGTTCGAAAACGGATTCGCATGGCGATTACGATACACAGACTGCCGCAGCTGCATTTGTAACTGCTAATAGACCGTGAACTCCACGGCGGCTCTCATTGTACCGTAAATCACTCAGCCATGAATGCAGATATAATGTCTCTTTATGCAATGCGATATCATATTTCATGTAATGGTGTCTATCATGTACTATAATTGCAGGCTTATTTTACAATCGACACGCGGCGTGGATACGCGCACAGCCGCCCTAACTCTCCAATAATTATTGCGCCTAACTCTCGATAAAGAGATCACTGATACCTTATCCGGAGAGCTATTGATACGTACCAACCTGGTGGTAGTAAATACTAAAATAATTAACGCGTGGCTGCCGATCTCATTTCAGGAAACGAATCGACTTTACATCGATCACATACTGTTTCCTATATGTGTACGACTGGGTGTTCGGGGCAGAAATAATAACATTGTATTCATAACAAACATTTTATTTTTCTGTATATATATCAAGTGGTCCGGAGAACATCCAACAAGTTCTATTTACTTGTTACGCTTGCTATATTTATTATATTAAGTTAAAATTGGGTTCAGAACGTGTGTCTGTATTTTTGTCTGACGACTCTGCATCACGATTGATCTAGCTTTAAATACGTTTTTGTATCTGGCAACTCTCATAGCTGAATTACTAAGGCTTCTTTCCTATATTTTAGTATTGTGGCTAGGTAGTGTAGTTTCTAGTATAGTGTTCTCAAAAGTATCCTTGAGATAAAAGGCAGCACTGTGGGTAGTTTTATAATTGTCGGATTATCACTTTCATTTAGAGACATGTATTAACAGCATGTAAAAGTTTCTAAAGAATTACGAGCGATAATATTATTTCTTATCACTAGACTATGGATTTTATACATTTATCACAAAAATGAGTAGATGAAATACATATAAAACTGTAAAAGAATTCAACACATTCGGGACTGACGGTGAAAGAATGCTACACTTAATGTTTCTAACGAACATAATTAGTTAGTTCTTGGATTGTAGACAGAAATAGCATGCTATAGCTGAAGTGAATTACACAATGAGATCCCTTATGCATTTTAGAACGATAGCTATAAGTGTTTAATTGCTGTTAATTTTACTGAACGTAAAAGTTTATCATATTATAGAGAAATTCTAACGAATCTTGCAAACAGTTCATATAAAGTCTTGTAGAGAATTTCTAAAGATAATCTTGTACAAAATTCCTAAATAATATCATCTTACACAGAATATCCAAAGGTCTTCATCTGTATACAATCTCCTCGAAATATCTGCCAATCCCGAATGTGTTAAAAATGAAAGAACATCAATGTATTACACTCGACTAGTTAAAATTATTGACGTAAAAAGGAATGTCTATTTGGCACCTGTTCTTGTACAGAAAAATGTGACTTCGCAGACCGCAGTTTACTTTTCACGAGGCAAAGGTACGATACCAATTTTCTGGCCAGCCTTGTCCTCGTGCAGAGCCATTCCCATTTCCTGCAGCACGCTGTTCTCGACGACTCCGATCCTGGAGCAATTCCGAACGATCTCCTGATTCCCTGGATTACCCTCGCATAAATTCCGCAGCGCGAAGATCGTCCATTGCATGATAACTGCGCGTTAAAAGAAGTTTAATCGTGTCGCGGCAACAGGCGGTATTAATTGGGTAAAATATCATTCCCGGCGCGGACGGTAATCACGGTGTGTATGACAAATACGAGTTGGCGAGTATACTCACGGGGATTTCTCGCGTCTATATTGCAACAGTCAAGGAGCAGAGGAACGATGTCCATTTCACGGAGCTGAAAACGTCCACTGTCATCACAACTTATGACCCGGCCAAACGAAGACGCTTTAAATATTGCATGAATATTATGTCGCGTAAATCGGCCGACTTCGTACATAAACATTCGGAAGAATATTTGTTTCCCCTATTTTTATTGATAACGCACCGTGAACACGCATAAACATTCGCCCATTTTCTAGTTTAGATACTTCATTATTTTTTATTTCTCTACGATTGCGCTGGGACTGGATTTATTTGTTTAAAATGTGAGACTATCGATTAGACAGAGGCGGTTAAATTAAAATGTTAAAAGAAAATGGATGAAAATTGTAGGAGGATATTTTATGAAATTGCTTTTAAGATACTGTACAATTTTTGATTTGCAATTGTGTTGATGTTGGATGTATTTATTTAAAATGTGAGATTGTGAATAAAACACAAGTGGTCAGATTAAATTGTTACACGAAAATGTATGAAAACTACAGGAGGATGTTTTGTCATAAGAGGGTTAATGTGCTTAGTAATTTTGTGATTTATTACTAGTAGACTAAAGGTTTTATAAACATACATATAATAAAAATTAATGGGTCAAATACAACACTGGAGAGACATTAGAAGAGTTTCAGGATATCGTTACATCATCTCCCATTTTTTAAGATGATCATTGGAGAAACTACATTTTCGTTTACGATTTTTTTAAAGTTGACTTGGGCACTTTTTATTTTACATATATAAAGACCTGTCAAATTATCAGACTAAACACTTGTATTAAAAAATAAATGAAGAAAAAATACATTGTTATACATGAAGAAAATATAAAATTGAATATGTTTATTTTTTAACGAAGTACAAAATGTTCAAGAAAGATTTGAAGAAGGGGTGAATCATCCAAAAGCCTTGAGGAAATCTTTTTAGCAACCTCTATCGTCATTTGTATTGTCTAAACTATTTAAATTTTTTTATAAGCAAAAGACGATTCGTTATTTTATTAATCATTTTTCGAACATCGTTAACTCTTCTACCATATTTGTCCATAATCTATGTAATACCATTTTTTTCAACCAGTGAAATAATTCTATCAGGAATCGCATTTACGATTTCGATCAAATACATTCTGCTAGAGGTAGTATGAAGTTACTTCATCAATGATGAACCCCCGCGTCTACATATCCTAAATTAATATACACTCTGGTATTATCACTACCTTCCATTCATTAAAGTTGTGACAGATATTACGCAGGTATATCTCGGACCATATTTATAAAAACCTGTCCGTTTGAAGGGGCCAATTTCGACAAGAAAAAGGGGCGCAGGATCGAGAACGATCGAATGGAGAAGAGGAAGAAGAAAAATCGTTTGAGACCGTACAATGGCGAGGTCTACTCTCGAAAATGGTCGACGATGGTTGTCATAAACGGGCCGGGTACGTACGAATTTTATTATCGTGACTGCTTCCAACGAAACAACTCGCGAACACGTCGGGATTCTGTTAACACTGTAACATAAGAGTGCCGTGCGTAATTTTACGAGCAATCGCGGTGCGACCATAAGTGTTTTGCGATCGTGCATGAAGAACGGTGCGTACGTGTGTTTACAGAATGAAATTTAAGAACACGATCGCCTTCGACACCTGGAAAACGAAAAATAAGAACACAAAGACGAGGAAAAAGAAGAGGACAACGACGAAGAAGAGGAAGAAGCAGCATCCAAGATCTCGTATTCATGCTTCTGCGGCTGAGTGTGACATGCCAATAAAATTATTCGAACGTAACAGAAAGCGGTCGTACTTCGATCTCGCTAATATATTAACGCCGTATCCGATCCCAGCCAAATTGCCGCGTCTTCGAGTCAGACAGGATACTTAATTTTCCTTTGTTCGCGCTCGAACAGTGCACAACAGTGCGCAATCGGCTCGTTCTTTTGTACCCTATCTACATCGTAGTAGAGATGAAATCAATAAGGGGCAATGGCGATCACTCATGACCCTGCACGCATAAGACGCGATAAAAACCGAGCAACGAGACCCTTATTTCCAACTTAACGTTTCCCGTTCGATCCTCTTTCTTTTTTACGTGTCAGGGAATGATCTATTGAACGAAACAGTCTTACACGGGCCTGGTTGATAAATGAATAATTGTCTGAAAGACGAAACTACAAAAAGTAAACCAGACTCGTGAGCAGCCGAAAGGCTTCCTTCCGTGCCGCACGATCATTTCGTTCTTATCAAAATTTTCCTCATTTACAGAATCCCGCGTGGTAGTTCTCTCGATCTCCGTTTCCACACGTGGACGCCACTTGCCGAACCTTGCGATCTAGAATTTTCTGACATTCGCTTTACCGACAGAAGATACACGATTGTTTTTCTACTATCGCGACTGCGGGTCAAAACAATTTAATATTCCCATATAAATTAAAGAATGAAAAAGATTTTCTCACAATCATGCTTTTAACCCGTTAAACGTTTGAAAATTTCTGTGGAAATACATTCTATAATCGCCTCAAAATCAGATCAATTTTGTCCATGCTGACGGTCGGGTTATATTGATTTTTCGATATGCCCTAGTATTTATTTATAAACCAGAATGATTCTAACACAAAGTGCGAACTTCCAACTTTAAAATTTTGTAACAATGGGCAGTCACACTTTTTGGATTTTTCAACTCGATCTCTATTTCTATGTCCACTTTCACAGAGTATTCTTTAACACAAATATTAAATTTTGTAGCTTGGATTTTAAATAAAATATCCTGAAAGTTTCAATAACAACTACTTCATAGTTTCTTAATAAAAGACTCTCGAAAATCATGTTAAGCTTCCTAAATTCGGAGTCCAGTCATCTATTTATCCATAGAAATATTTTATAATGTTTTAAAATTGCAAAGTAAATTAGATAAAAGCGGCAATTTAATCTGAGATAGAGCAAAACAGATTTGTACTTACAAGATTTTGGTAGTCCTTATTCCTGTATGACATGTTTCCAATAATTCTTATTAAACCAGCTTTGAAACCAAAAGCAGGGTGACTATGCAAATCTCTCCGCTCTTTGGTTGCTTTACTTTCAGTTTCTTCTGTACCTATTGTGCTTGTATCATCGTATGATTCGTCACTTTTGGAATCTTGCATCATTTGCTGTACATCACTCAGCTTCTGCATTGGAGTGAAATAATTATTCGATGTTTTTCCAATCTCCTGTATAGATTTCAAAAGATCTGCGAAACATATACTGTTAAGTACTTGCTAAATATAAAAGTAGACATTTAGGTGCAAGCATAATTACATGTACAATTAATAAGTAAACATCTATTATCTTTTGTATATGAACTACAGGTTACAGTCCCAAGAATATCAAGAAGAATAATGATTTCTGTGGGTTCCATATTGTCTAAATACGAATCAGCAGATTTCAATATTAAGTCACTCATTTTACAAAACCTTTCGGATAAAAATAGAATTGTGTCTTCTGTAAATTGATGCTCCTCCTTAGAACTGTAGGTGGAGTCAGAGAGTCTATTGTATATAAGTTCTAACAAATATAATCTGTCTTTGTTATTTAGATCATCGTATGCATTTCTTAATATATCTGCTTGGCAGATTAAATCCATCAGGGCTTCGTTTGCACTATCAAAACCATCTTTAATCGGTCTGATAAGTTGTGAACACAATAGTATCTTTTCTTGGTTCGTGAAGCTCTCTCCTTGAAATTCTTTCAAGGCATTGTGAATAAATATACATGATACTCTAACGAGTGAAATATGTTCCGATTGAGTTAGATTTCTGTTAAAATATAAAGATATAAATTATAATAGCCTGAGCTCAAAAGATGATAAACATTTTAATGTAACAGCATCTACACTCACATTATTATGTCTTTTAAGATAGGGTCCATTAAAAATTTTGGAACATCATTTTGCTCTGGAATGTTATTGTCTTTGTACGCAAAGGAAAATAAATTACATAAAAATTGAATACTTAATCTAAGTATTTCTATCTGTTCATCTGTTGTGTTTTCATGAATTTTACATGATATGATGAAATTTGTTGTCCATTCGATAATGCCTTCATAAGGAAAATGCGAATGGAATGGGTATGAACATGATGTATGTAAATGTTCTAAATTTTCATTGTTGGCGACTAGCTTGGAATATAATTCATGAAAGGGCATTTCATGTTGATTATCGGTAGCATTATATTCTCTATGTGCATAGGTATTAAAACAAGTGTTTCCCAAGCATTTTAAACATGCTATCTTTATATAGTTTGGGATACAAGAACCTGTAGTTGTAAGAATTTCTGCTGTTTTCGCTACGACTGGAAAAGCAATTAACTCCCTGAAAATTTAATGATATGTTATATTGAATGCATATTCTAAATTTGTACGACATTTTATACATTTTAAGTCATACTCTGATTGTAGAGTTCCAAACAATTTAGGGTTAAGAAGGTTTAACAATTTGTCCCACTTTTGTTGAGTAACAGCAGATTCAAATTCGGGTAAAAGATTAATATTTCCTGTGTTCATCGTGACAATATCACTGACAAACTTAGTTACAATGTTTAACGAATTCTTTTACTTTACGATTCTGCATATTTGTTCGAATACAGTTCGTGATGTCAACCATAGACAAAACATACATAAAAGATCTCACCAGAAAGGAATTCGCATAGACCACTATTATCAGTGGCATAGATTTATAAAGTGTATGAGAATGAGAAATGAGAGTGCTCACGCCGGGGTTCAATCTGTGCCAACTTTTTACTTTCAAGCCTGGAACAGAACCTGTCTTATCTTTTGACCCCCTCTAAAGCCCGAATGAGAACTAACTTTTAGCCTGGAACAGATCCTACCTCATCTTTTTATCCCCTCCACAGACTTAAGACTACTACAGACATTGCATCTTATGTGCTTTTCTGTCTAGGCCTCGGAGGGCCGCAGTGGCCCCCGTACCATTTCGGTGTCGCGCTCAATATTACCGATAGTTCACGAATTTAGCCGTATTAGCAAGAACTGAATATTCCGTATACTTTATTTTTACTACGGGTGTATTGGAGGCTACTAATGCATACGGCGCGTGTATTTAAACGGTGAAAATAATATTTATGAAGAATGTATTACAAAAATACGAATTGTAGTAAAATTATGGCGAACATGATAAAGAAGTTTGTCTCCGGCAAGGACGAACTTATGCACTATTAAGAAGAGAAACAAAGACAGACACAGAGCTGCTGAATACTGTGCACACTCGACAGAAAATTTATTAGTAACACACTTGTGAGGAATTGTTTACAAATATTTGCAGTTAAGAAATATAGAATGGATCTTCAGCTACTTTCACATATAGTTTATCGTCACGTGTTATTTCTGACTAAATAGTTATAAAAAGTTATTATAAGTCTCGTTCTAAAATAAACTCAAATAATTTAACAGATCTCTGGTAAAAAATAATCTTCCTTGTGATCGGAGGATGTAGAATGATGTGTCAGCTACATTTCTGTTGCAGTTTTATGTAGATTCGACGCCTAGTTAATTAGTTATTTACGATTTCCAGAGAGGTGACACAACGATTTGTGTGTTTACCTTTGACAAATACTCGGACTCTCCTTGTCTTACTCATTGCGGGCGTACAAGATAGAAGTTACCTCCACAAAAATTGTTGATAAATTACTTCAAGTAATTTTTATAAATATTAGCTCTCGAAGAATATAGAATGGACCTTCGGCAACATTCATGTATAGTTTTCAATTCGATTCTAGAAGAGGTTAATTAGTTATAAATAATTTTTGTTACTCTTGTTCTAATGAAACTGTGCATGCTAGTGAGAATTGAATATCTTGTACACTCCAAATGTTCATGCATAAAAGTTAATCTGTATCTCGAGTACTAATAGCTATTTTTACTAAAAAATTGGGTGGTGAGGTAACCAAACATATAATCGTTGTAATCGTTAAACAAACAGAGATAACAAATTCATTAATTACATTTTTTCAATATAATTATGCTTAGTAATATTCATGTATCATAAATTATGCTGGATCTCGAGTTTTATTACTTACTTTTACTAAAAAATTAGATGGCAAGATGGTCAACGGAGTGCTCGTCGACATCATCGACAAAAGGAATTGTTTCAAATCTTAACCAGCTAGAGATGATAAATTTATCAGTGAATTGTGTTCGATAAATTAATGCACGCTAATATGCATGTGTCAGAAGATATTCAATATCTCGAGTTCCATTACATATTTTTACTGAAAAATTAGATGGTCAGATAGTCGAGGAAGTTCTTATCGACATAATTAGCAAAAGGAATTGTTATAAACATTAAACAGCCAGAGATAGTAACTTTATTAATTACATTTGCTTGATATAATATTGTTTGGTAATATTCATGGTTTAAAAGTTGTTGTGTACCTCGAGTACGATTAGCAATTTTTACTAAAAAATCAGTTGGTAGATAGACAAGGGGATGCTTGTCGACATCGTTGGCAAAAGGAATTGTTATAAACATTAAACAGCCAGAAATAATAGATTTATCAATAATTATTATCACGGCAATCGAGATCTACCGAAATTAGTTGGGGTAGGGAGCGTTGTGCTTCGCTGCGCGCTGCGCATCACTGGCTACCTAAGCTCGCGGAGCGCACTCAGTCAATCAGTCGGGCCGGGCCCTCCGGCAGGAGCGGATGGGCTCCGGGACCAGGAGGGTCTTCCAGCGGTAACCTGGCCTCTCCTGCCTACCTTGGGGATGACCAGTGGTCCTCCAGAGCTACCCTTGCCTACCTTCAGCTGGCTTAGGGTGGACCAAGGGTCCTCCACCAGTGGTCATCCAGTGCTACTCTGGCCTACCCTGAGGCTGACCAGTGGTCCTCCAGAGCTACCCTTGCCTACCTTCAGCTGGCTTAGGGTGGACCAAGGGTCCTCCACCAGTGGTCATCCAGTGCTACTCTGGCCTACCCTGAGGCTGACCAGTGGTCCTCCAGAGCTACCCTTGCCTACCTTCAGCTGGCTTAGGTTGGACCAAGGGTCCTCCACCAGTGGTCATCCAGTGCTACTCTGACCTACCCTTGCATACCCTGAGGGTGACCAGTGGTCCTCCAGAGCTACCCTTACCTACCTTCAGCTGGCTTAGGGTGGACCAAGGGTCTTCCAACAATGGTCTACCCTGTGGTTGACCAGTGGTCATCGAGAGCTACTCTGGCCTACCTGTGCTTACCTTGAGACTGACCAGTGGTCTTCCAGAGCTACCCTTGTCTACCTTCAGCTGGCTTAAGCTTAACCAAGGGTCCTCCACCAATGGCCTACCATTGTCTACCATGGTCCACCTTTAGCTAGCTTAGGGTAGTCCAAGGGTTATTTAAAACTTCCTTGGCCTACTTTAAGCTAGCTCGGGGGGGGCCATGGACTCTTCAATGCTTCCTTCGTTTACCTTGGGTTCTGAGCCGGTCCAGTTTCGGTATCCGGCATGCAGTCATTACCGTGCTGATCGACTCAGAGAGGGCATTCATTGCAATGACTTCGCATCTTCGAGTGAGTCATTTTGTTACTACCTTGTTACTATATTCGTCTGTAGAAGTAGTAGTATACCGTAGTAGTAAAGTGTAAAAGTAGTTAGTTGCATGCATGGGCAGGCCTCGCCGCCCCAACGATCAGCCGAGATGGGAACGTCCGCGATTTGCACTAGCGTTGCGACAAAACCACGCGTTGCATTTAGTCGATTTTGAACAGAGATTAAAGTTAATGTTACGAAAAATTTTGTTTAGAGCGTAGCGTTGCGAATCACAAATAGTCGCGGTTCAAAATTACATTTCAATTTGATAACTGCGCTTTTAAAGTTCATATTGTTGTTGTTTTACATGTAATCTAAAGTAATCGTTTTTTGGATCTCTGTTCGTTGAATTAACGTTGCGCACAAAAAGTTCGTGTTTGCTTTCGAGTCTTTCGACCTTTCAGGCTCCCATGCTCGAGCTGCAACGATCAACTGTGAGATGGGCACATCCGCGATTTCAAGTAGTGTTGCGAAACAAATTGTTACACGCGTTGTACTAGTATCAATTTTTAAAGTTGATGAAATGTCTAGTTAATGTTGCAAATAAATAGTCGTAATTTAAAGTAGTTCTAAAGATACCTGTTTAGAATTTTAGACGTTAGAGTTTTAAATTTCTTATTTAAATATCATTTTAAATTCGATTTGTTGAATTAGCGTTGCGCATCAAAAGAATCGCGTTTGCAATAGAATCTTTCGATATTTCAGGCGCCCATGCTCCAGTTGCAACGATCAACTGTGAGATGGGTACTTCCGCGATATCGAGTAGCGGTGCGACACAAATTGTCGGGATGAGGCCGAAGGAGCAGACGAGGTTTTATGCCAAAGATGCCGGACAAACTGTCACTCAAAAGGACAATCATTGCAACGTCTTCGCATCTTCGAGTGAGTCATTTTATCACTACCTTGTCGTTATACTCGTCTGTAGAAATAGAGTTGTAGTAGAATGTAAAAGTAGTTAGTTGCATGCATGGGCAGGCCTCGCCGCCCCAACGATCAGCCGAGATGGGAACGTCCGCGATTTGCACTAGCGTTACGAAAAAAGTACGTGTTGCGTTAGTCGATTTTGAACAGAGATCAAAGTTAGCCTTTCTTCTAAATATAATAGTAGTCTCTATCAGCGATATAGCTTGTTTAAACTATAGCGTTGCGAAACAAATAGTCGCGATTCGTTTTGCAGAAACTGTAGAGTAATCTTTTTTGGATCTCTGTTCATTGAATTAGCGTTGCGTACCAAAAGTTCGCGTTTGCTTTCGAGTCTTTCGACTTTTCAGGCTCCCATGCTCAAGCTGCAACGATCAGCTGTGAGATGGGCACATCCGCGATTTCGAGTAGCGTTGCGAAACAAATTGTTACACGCGTTGTACTAGTATCAATTTTTAAAGTTGATCAAATGCCTAGTTAATGTTGCGAATAAATAGTCGCGATTTAAAGTAATTCTAGAGACACCGATATAGAATTTTAGACGTCAGAGTTCTTTTCTTATTTAAATAGTATATTGAATTTCGATTTGTTGAATTAGCGTTGCGCATCAAAAAGATCGCGTTTGCATTAGAATGATTCGATATTTCAGGCGCCCATGCTCCAGTTGCAACGATCAACTGTGAGATAAGAACATTCGCGATTTTAAGTAGCGTTGAAAAACAAATTGTAACACGCGTTGTAATAGTATAAATTTTCAAAGTTGACTTAATGTCTAGTTAATGTTGCGAATAAATAGCCGCGATTTAAAGTAGTTTTAGAAGTACCGATCTAGAATTTTAGACGTTAGAGTTTTAAATTTCTTATGTAATTTGTAAGAATGGTAATACTTAATTTTGTAAGTCTTTCAAAGTTCAACTCTACCAAATTGATACAATATTTTTGTCTAGAAATTGATATTTTCAGGAAATTGATATTTTTTTCAGGAAATTGATATTTTTTTCAGGAAATTGATATATTTGTCTTGAAATTAATATTTATTTCAGGAAATTGTTATTTATTTCAGGAAATTGTTATTTATTTCAGGAAATTGTTATTTATTTCAGGAAATTGATATTTATTTCAGGAAATTGATATTTATTTTAGGAAATTGATATTTATTTTAGGAAATTGATATTTATTTCAGGAAATTGATATTTATTTCAGGAAATTGATTTTTATTTCAGGAACTTGATATTTATTTCAAGAACTTGATATTTGTTTCAGGAAGTTGATATTTATTTCAGGAAATTGATACTTATTTGAGGAACTTGATATTTATTTGAGGAACTTGATATTTATTTGAGGAACTTGATATTTATTTCAGGAACTTGATATTTATTTCAGGAACTTGATATTTATTTCAGGAACTTGATATTTATTTCAGGAAATTGATACTTATTTGAGGAAATTGATATTTATTTCTGGAAATTGATATGTATTTCTGGAAATTGATATGTATTTCTGAAAATTGATATGTATTTCTGAAAATTGATATGTATTTCTGAAAATTCATATGTATTTCTGAAAATGGATATTTATTTCTGGAAATTGATATTTTTATCTTGAAATCAATATTGCTCGGATCGGAGTTCCCTCAGGGACTCACTCACGGGATGGGGCCCGTGAGTGGGTACGGGGACTCGCGTCCCCGGGGGCACCCGAATCGCCTATAGGTCGTTGCGTCCACAAATCATTAGATTTGGGCTCGATGTGGTTTCGATTTTGTTTCGACTTTGTTTCGACTGGTTTTCGATTCTATTTGAACTGGTTTTCGATTCTGTTTTAACTGGTTTTCGATTCTGTTTCCATTTTGCTTCAAATGGTTTTCGATTCTGTTTCGATTTTCTTTCAATTGGTTTTCGATTCTGTTTCGATTTGGGTTGTTCATCTGTCTCTTGTTAGTCACAACGAACGAAGAAAATTCATCAATGGAAGAAAATTCACCGAAAGAAGAAAATTCACCGAAAGAAGAAAATTCATCGAAAGAAGAAAATTCATCGAAAGAAGAAAATTCATCGAAAGAAGAAAATTCATCGAAAGAAGAAAATTCATCGTTAGAAGAAAATTCATCGAAAGAAGAAAATTCATCGATCGAAGAGGAATCATCGAACGAAGACTCCAGATTATTTATAAATTAGTTTTAGTGCGTGCGTTAGGTATTAAGATTGTATATCGTCGTTGTAATTATGTCGAGTAATTATTGCCGTAACTTAACTTTGCTCGCTCCGTTTTCCGACTCCGACACAGCCTTCTGCTGTGTCGGCCTTGCTTGCAGGTTCTGAGCCGGTCCAGTTTCGGTATCCGGCGTGAAGTCATTGAGAGGGATGTCTAAGAGACTCGTTCACTCGTCTTCTGACGATCCTCTGTGTTAACGTAATCCTGGACACGCCATGTTCTCATGTCACCCAGTAGCGCCAGAAACCGTTTGAGCGCATCTCTTTGCCATCTTTCTTGGTGATGGAGTGGCGGGTGTCGGGCTGGTCGGCTCAGGACTTGTAAGCACTGAACGCGTCGCGTCACCCTTGAACCAGAGCCTTCTGCTCTGGTTCGATCTTGTTTCTCTCTTTGAGAGAATCAGAGCCCTCCGCCTGATTCGCCCTTGGTCCCTCGTGGATCGGAGACTTCTTCTCCGATTCACTCTTTGCCCCGCAATAATTACTCGACATACGCTAAATGGAAAAGAAGTCTTTTCCGTGAAAAAGACTATTTTTCCATTTAGCGACCTGCGAACTTAGTTTCTAAGAATCGTCGTTGTAAGAAAGGGTGGCAGAACGAAGGGAGACTTCGTTCTGACTCCCTTTCGGGTCTCTTGTGCAGCAACCTCCTCGTGGTGAGACCTGGGCAATCGATATTATCCACAATTCGCAAGATATTATAACTTATAAATTGTAGTATCTTGCATGTAGTGGATAATATCGAGCTAATAGCTGCACATTTAGAGTTTGCGTAAATATGTATTTTATACTAGAATGTAAGACTTAATAATTTCTTCGTTTTCCTTTGTTCAAGTATTCCAGCTTCAGCATTTTTTTTCAATTAATAATAGAAATACGGAATTTCAATTTCAGAATACATGTACCTTCAACAAACACCTCCATTATTAATTTTTGGATTCGTAATTGGAATGTGCTCCTGAACTTTCAAAGACCAACTTTCTCTAATTGATATTTTTGTCTTGAAATTGATATTCCTCCGATCGGAGTTCCCTCAGGGGCTCACTCACGGGATGGGGCCCGTGAGTGGGTACGGGGACTCGCGTCCCCGAGGCCACCCGAATCGCCTATAGATCGTTGCGTCCACAAATCATTAGATTTGGGCTTGACATGGTTTCGATTCTGTTTCGACTGGTTTTTCATTTGGTGTCGATTTCGTATCAACTGGTTTTCGATTCTGTTTCGATTCTGTTTCGATTTTGTTTCATCTGGTTTTCGATTCTGTTTCGATTTTTTTCAACAGCTTTTCCATTTGGAGTCAATTTTGTTTCAGCTGGTTATCGATTCTGTTCAAGAAAATTCATCTTGCGAAGAAAATTCATCGAAAGAAGAAAATTCATCGATCGAAGAGGAATCATCGAACGAAGACTCCAGATTATTTATAAATTAGTTTTAGTGCGTGCGTTAGGTATTAAGATTGTATATCGCCGTTGTAATTATGTCGAGTAATTATTGCCGTAACTTAACATTGCTCGCTCCGTTTTCCGACTCCGACACAGCCTTCTGCTGTGTCGGCCTTGCTTGCAGGTTCTGAGCCGGTCCAGTTTCGGTAACCGGCGTGAAGTCATTGAGAGGGATGTCTAAGAGACTCGTTCACTCGTCTTCTGACGATCCTCTGTGTTAACGTAATCCTGGGCACGCCATGTTCTCATGTCACCCAGTAGCGCCAGAAACCGTTTGAGCGCATCTCTTTGCCATCTTTCTTGGTGATGGAGTGGCGGGTATCGGGCTGGTCGGCTCAGGACTTGTAAGCACTGAACGCGTCGCGTCACCCTTGAACCAGAGCCTTCTGCTCTGGTTCGATCTTGTTTCTCTCTTTGAAAGAATCAGAGCCTTCCGCCTGATTCGCCCTTGGTCCCTCGTGGATCGGAGACTTCTTCTCCGATTCACTCTTTGCCCGCAATAATTACTCGACATACGCTAAATGGAAAAGAAGTCTTTTCCGTGAAAAAGACTATTTTTCCATTTAGCGACCTGCGAACTTAGTTTCTAAGAATCGTCGTTGTAAGAAAGGGAGACAGAACGAAGGAAGACTTCGTTCTGACTCTCTTTCGGGTCTCTTGTGCAGCAACCTCCTCGTGGTGAGACCTGGGCAATCGATATTATCCACAATTCGCAAGATGTTATAACTTATAAATTGTAGTATCTTGCATGTAGTAGATAATATCGAGCTAATAGCTGCACATTTAGAGTTTGCGTAAATATGTATTTTATATTAGAATGTAAGACTTAATAATTTCTTCGTTTTCTTTTGTTCAAGTGTTCCAGCTTCACCATTTTTTTTCAATTAATAATAGAAATACGGAATTTCAATTTCAGAATACATGTACCTTCAACAAACACCTCCATTATTAATTTTTGGATTCGTAATTGGAATGTGCTCCTGAACTTTCAAAGACCAACTTTCTCTAATTGATATTTTTGTCTTGAAATTGATATTCCTCCGATCGGAGTTCCCTCAGGGGCTCACTCACGGGATGGGGCCCGTGAGTGGGTACGGGGACTCGCGTCCCCGGGGCCACCCGAATCGCCTATAGATCGTTGCGTCCACAAATCATTAGATTTGGGCTTGACATGGTTTCGATTCTGTTTCGACCTGTTTTTCATTTGGTGTCGATTTCGTATCAACTGGTTTTCGATTCTGTTTCGATTTTGTTTCATCTGGTTTTCGATTCTGTTTCGATTTTTTTCAACAGCTTTTCCATTTGGAGTCAATTTTGTTTCAGCTGGTTATCGATTCTGTTCAAGAAAATTCATCTTGCGAAGAAAAGTCATGGTACGAAGAAAATTCATCGAAAGAAGAAAATTCATCGATCGAAGAGGAATCATCGAACGAAGACTCCAGATTATTTATAAATTAGTTTTAGTGCGTGCGTTAGGTATTAAGATTGTATATCGCCGTTGTAATGATGTCGAGTAATTATTGCCGTAACTTAACATTGCTCGCTCCGTTTTCCGACTCCGACACAGCCTTCTGCTGTGTCGGCCTTGCTTGCAGGTTCTGAGCCGGTCCAGTTTCGGTAACCGGCGTGAAGTCATTGAGAGGGATGTCTAAGAGACTCGTTCACTCGTCTTCTGACGATCCTCTGTGTTAACGTAATCCTGGGCACGCCATGTTCTCATGTCACCCAGTAGCGCCAGAAACCGTTTGAGCGCATCTCTTTGCCATCTTTCTTGGTGATGGAGTGGCGGGTATCGGGCTGGTCGGCTCAGGACTTGTAAGCACTGAACGCGTCGCGTCACCCTTGAACCAGAGCCTTCTGCTCTGGTTCGATCTTGTTTCTCTCTTTGAAAGAATCAGAGCCTTCCGCCTGATTCGCCCTTGGTCCCTCGTGGATCGGAGACTTCTTCTCCGATTCACTCTTTGCCCGCAATAATTACTCGACATACGCTAAATGGAAAAGAAGTCTTTTCCGTGAAAAAGACTATTTTTCCATTTAGCGACCTGCGAACTTAATTTCTTAGAATCGTCGTTGTAAGAAAGGGAGACAGAACGAAGGAAGACTTCGTTCTGACTCTCTTTCGGGTCTCTTGTGCAGCAACCTCCTCGTGGTGAGACCTGGGCAATCGATATTATCCACAATTCGCAAAATGCTATAATTTATAAATTATAGTATCTCGCATGTAGTGGATAATATCGAGCTAATAGCTGCACATTTAGAATTTGCGTAAATATGTATTTCATAGTAGAATGTAAGACTTTTAATACTTTCTTCCTTTTCCGATGTGCCTGCTTCAACAATTATTTTCTATTAATAATCCAAATACATAGTTTTCGTTTCAGAATACATGTAACTCTTGCTCTCGTGAGCGAGTGTTAAATAGATTTGCACTCCTGCAGTAGATTGTAGGTTCTGATGTAGTCTAAATATGATGTACGTACTGAGATGTTCGTTACATATCGCATATTATTTCGACATTGAAACATTATTTTATATTCAAATTAAATAATTGGTTGAAACTAATTTCTATCCGGACTAAAAGTTAGTTCTGATTCATTTGTTAGAGGGGGTAAAAAGATGAGGCAGGATCTGTTCCATGTTGCCGCATTACGTTCGTATAAGAAGCTATCGATGCTCGCATCGAAATCGTTCGAACGGTTTCTATCACAAGCGATGAGATAAATGTTTTGTCCTGCTTTTCGAAGCTGTGGAAATTCAGAGGCACGTTGCTTTTTAATCTAAACCACAATTTTATTGAACGATCATTTGAATATTCGATGACTTCTTCAAAAATCATTATCATTTATTAAAATTTTTTATGCGAATATAAAATTGTTAAAAATTTTGCAATTTTCAATTCGTGGTTTTTTTATTACATGTATGTACACATGATTATATAGATAAAAACCATGTTCACCAAAGCAATTTGCAGAACACACGTGTAGTTTTAATATTATTTTCATCATTTTTATATTATTAACAAATGTTAACTTATCAACATAACTAATTTGAATTTTAACACGAAACGTATTGTTTTCCGATATGAAAATGTTAAGAAATGTATAAACTTTCGCGGCATGATAATTGTTGCAGTGTACACGAGCATGTGTAAACTGATATTCATATATTAAAAATTATGCAGATTAGAATACGTCGTCGAAAGCCTCAAATAAAATTCTTTCTTACATATTGTATAATAAAGCAATGTCTCTTTGGACACTTTAGAATTAAACTAATACAATAGAAAATTTGTATTACTTCATACATATTTATTAAAAATATTATAATGAAAATTTAATTTAATGAATTTAATAAATTTATGAAAATTTCAAGTACTTATTTTAAAAACAAGAAAACACAAGCATAGTTAATATATGTGTAATGTGTACGCACTCATCAACTGCATAGAATTTGTATTGATTTTAAGTGTAAAGAAAGTAAACTATTGGTTTAAAGTGTATAAAACTATTATAATATACATTCATTAGTGACACGAGTAATAAAAATAATATTACGTATAGAAACCAAATTAATTTTACTACAATTCGTATTTTTGTAATACATTCTTCATAAATATTATTTTCACCGTTCAAATACACGCGCCCTATACATTAGTAGCCTCCAAAACACCCGTAGTAAAAATAAAGTATACGGAATATTCAGTTCTTGCTAATACGGCTAAATTCGTGAACTATCGGTAATATTGAGCGCGACACCGAAATGGTACGGGGGCCACTGTGGCCCCCGAGGCCTAGACAGAAAAGCCCATAAGATGCAATGTTTGTAGTAGTCGCCGTTCCATTTCGATAGAGTCCGCTATCGTACTAGGACATTTTCTACAGAGTCGGTAATTCAGAACCGTAGACAGAAAAACGCATTGCATGCAGAGACTCTCTGTTGCATGCAATGTCTGTAGGTATCTTAAGTCTGTGTTCGCTATGAAGTTAGCAGATTTTGTTTGGTAGATGGAACCACGAACAAAATACACGTCCTGGCCCTGGATAGATTTATCCCCGCCATTAAATTCAAGTTTCTCCGTGACTAGCGTTTGTCAAGTCGGCTTAAACTAATTTTCGAGGAACTTGTACTGAAGAAAGGGAATAACTTGAAGGTAAACGTCTTTATTTTTTACGAAGTGTTTTAGATAAAAAAATAGATTTAATTCTGCGTGTTTGCTTGTCAGTAAAGATAATCTGAACATTTTGCTATGTCATTCCAATCTAACCTTACACTCGTTTGGATACATATTAAATATTTCGAACGTTGCTCACTTAAACTTGACGTGAAAATATGGTTTAAATTATATTAAAGATCTACCACTCGTACACCTCGTACTTTAAGTGATAATAACTTTGTTTATACATCCAGTGATATATTATAACCTCAAAATTCGCGTCTGAATGTAATCAGTATGATAAACACTGCGAATCAATTATCATTGCTTCTATAAAACACTCAAAAATATCTCTATAGCAGAGACTATTTTAATATAAAATAATTTATAAGCACAAGTATAATTTTATTTCAGATGTTTTTAACACGTTCCGAGTATGATCATGGTGTTAACACTTTTTCACCAGAAGGGAGATTATTTCAAGTTGAATATGCTATTGAAGCGATCAAGCTTGGTTCCACTGCCATTGGAATAGCAACATCCGAGGGTGTAGTGTTAGCTGTGGAAAAGCGTATAACCTCTTCTTTAATGGAGCCTACAACTGTAGAGAAAATTGTAGAAATTGATAAGCATATTGGATGCGCTGCATCTGGTTTAATAGCTGACTCTAGGACAATGATTGATCGTGCTAGGGCAGAATGTCAAAACCATTGGTTTGTTTACAATGAGAAAATGTCTGTGGAATCCACGGCACAAGCTGTGTCCAATTTAGCTATACGATTTGGAGATAGGGATGACGATGGTGGTGCTATGTCGAGGCCATTTGGAGTAGCAATGTTGTTTGCTGGTATTGATGAAAAAGGACCTCAGTTGTACCACATAGATCCCTCAGGCACTTTCATTGAGTTTGACGCGAAAGCCATTGGTTCTGGAAGTGAAGGTGCGCAACAAAATCTGCAAGAAGTATATCACAAGGTAAGTTGGTCATTATTTGTTAATATTTTATGCTCAATACAATTGGATACAAAATAATAATTTTTTTACATTTTTATTCCAGTCTATGACACTCAAAGAAGCAATCAAAGCTGCCTTAACAATATTGAAACAGGTCATGGAAGAGAAGCTGAATGACACTAATATAGAAGTAATGACAATGACACCTGAGAAACTGTTTCACATGTTCGCAAAATCTGAATTGCAGGAGGTGATTAAAGACATTGCTTAAATCCTATAGTGTCTAAAACACATGTTGAATTAATTGACATTGGTACATGAAAATATTTGCAGCAGAAATATTGATGCTGTATGATTGCAAATTATACATACGTTTTTCACATAAAGAATATGTAATTTCTATACAGTGAATGATTTTATATTTTTTTTTTTCTTTGCTAAAACAGAATCAATAACAGGAAACAAATGGTTTTAATAATATTGTAGAATCCCTTGCATGAATTCCCAAGTTTTTATGGTTTTGTGAATTCTCCAACACATCGAAGTCGACGTTCTTTGTGATTTTACTATATCAAATTTAGTCATGTTTTTATCATTTATACAGTAGTACTTAAATCTCTTCAGTTACTGTAATAATGCACATAATTCTTTTGTTTTCTCAACCTTTAATTTAGTTAATCGATAACCTGCCATCATCAAGAGAAGATTCGTTAAGATCAGGATCCAATACCTCCGGTCCACTCCCATCCGTATCCATTTCTGGGTGAAGGATTCAGAAAAATCTTCATTTCCACAAGGTTTTTACTTCCTTTCCTCTAACTGTTTTTTTCTTTCCTTAACATGTAATAAAACATCGCTCATGAAACTGTGAATGATTTATTCGTGTACTATGCTACATGTATATGTATTTTTGATTCCATTTTTTTTTTCGTCCATATTTAATCGATTTACGTTTAATTTATAATTTTTATTTTAAATATATACTTGTTCATAGTACACTGTTTTTGTAAAGTAGTAAATTATTTTGATATCCCCTAAGTATAGAAGAATACTATTTTTAGGATATGTATGGCAATTTTTTAATTATATTACGTTCATCAGGAAATTCTGTCCTTATTTGTTTGATAAGAAAAAAAGTAAATTTAACCCACACCTAAATACTTCTACCATGTGCATTGGTTTTTATTTTATTGTTCTTTTTGCAACGATTAAAATTAATTATGTTTAAACTACATATTTTCGAACTATGCAAATCCTCGGATAAATTTATAATTGGTTCTAATCAATTCATATCGTTTAAAGCGCCAGATGTGCCTTAAAAATTAACATTCTTATGTTTTTTTGATTTGTTCAATTATTTTCGTGAACGAGCACATGCGATACATATTTCTAATTATGTTTATAATTGTTTAATCCCTTGCACTAAAGGGTAATTAATGAAAATTTGTTACTCATAATATCCTAGAAAAAGAAAAAAATTTGTATTTATTTAATGCCTATATTACTTAGTGACTCAACAATAGGCGAATGGAATTTTATTTGTACTTTAATGAGAAGATAATTAATAACGTAAACAGCTTTAATAAAATCGATGTTGTAAGGGTTTACTTGATAGCACAGAACATCGAATATATTGTACAAGTATATTATTACAATTAATGCTCTAGATAGAGAAACACTAGTCAATTCGGTGGCATATAACAGCCTCGGGCCGAGTGTTGAAACGCAAAAAAGTTACATTTTTAACACAATGAGACGAAACACACATGAAATTCTACAGACGTATATAGTATTGTCCGATTATTGTCTATATTGAGCATTATAACAGTTTCTAACGGTGAAAAGAGCTTTGATACCGTTGAATACATACAGAATAACCCCCAAGAATATTCTACTTAAAACTATTGAACATTTTGTGCCTATGGAATGATGTATTTGCTAAACAAATGAAGTTTTATAACTTCGACCGAAAATGTCGAAGAAAACTCAACACGAGATAGTGTGGTCACGGTTTTCCATAATAATCATGAGTGTGTGATCGTGGTTCCCCATAATATCCAAAGATGATTTAAAAATATTCATTCGTCTCTGCACGAAAAAGCAACAAACTTTTTGGACGATTTACCACATAAAATCTGCCGATTGACAATGGAAGTTCTTCAGGCGGTGCCATTTTATCAGCGAAAGAGGTATTTTTCTAAAAGGCGACTCACACATAAGCTTCCGGACCGCGTCGCTGTTGGATTCGCATGCGAACGGAAACGAACGCGACGGATGGTTCGTTTTCGATTAAAAGCTTTCGGACTGTGAATGCCCGTATCCGAAATCAATAATTAATTTCGCCGGGGGGGGGGGGGAGCGAACGGTTGCCAGCGGAAATGGTCGGGCACCGCTCGGTTACTGCGATGTTCTGATAAAACGTCCCTTTTTATCCCGTTCTCTCAGCCGCCAGATTATTGGATATTATTCCATTTCAAGCGTTCAATCCCGCTACGATTCGCTCGCTCGAATTCCCACGGGGGATACTCTCTGCCGTCCACTGATTGTCGAATCCACTTATATGCCGTGTGTGACCGCCTGCATTTGAATTCGATTTCAAACCTTTCTATATTTTCTCTTTTTTTTATTTTTCAACGATGTTGAACCTCAGACGTGATTCGTTTCGTCGAAACAGTTATCAAATTCAACATACCACCGGCGATTATTCAGTGCTTTTTGAAAATCTGTGATTCACAGAGAAAACGTTTGTTTTCGTTGATTTTTTAGTGACTCTAGAAATTTTAATCGTGGATCTATAAATCAGTTTGAGTAGTGTGATTTAATCGATTATTTTGGGATAAAATGTCTGAATTCTGGATTCAACATAGGTTGGAATGCAAAGGGTTAATAATTTTAAAAAGTCTAGCAGGATATTAAAAAAATTATGTAACTTTGAGGATATGTAGCACATATGTAGGTATATAGTGCGCAATTTTTGTTTGCTATCCAAATTCACTTTAAGGGGGCGAACTCGATCCTTGAAAATTCGGCTATTTTTTCGATTTTGCGTTATAACTCTATAAGGGATTGGAAAAAAGTTTCCAGACAAAAGTTGTTTTTTTTGTGATGACTATCGTTTGATAAAACATCTATCAATTGTTTGTATAATTAGAAAAAAAAGTCACGTAATACATATCTACCATATGCACTACATATCCCCAGAGTTTCATAATTTTTTAAATTTCCGGATTGAGGATCTTCTTTTGCGAGTTAGGTCTGGGTTCACACCACATCATACAGGATCGAAATCCTATTAATCAAGGACAATTTCAAGCTTCATCATAGATTTTTACATTACTATTTACATTGTTACTATACATTTTGCATTACTATTCAGCACTCTGTTCTTGTAGTTGATGCAGAAAATTTTTATTTTGTATGGAGATTCGCCGTTTATTTAATGTCTAATTATTAGTTTGATATCGACGTATCTAAATAACAATCCTCATTATCAGCTGGTATCAATAAAGGAATAAAAGAAAATTGAAATACGACTAAAACTTTTGCATACATCTAATAAAATGAATAAAAAGAAAAAGAATATTTCCATAAAACTAATAAATATGAGAGATTGACTTATGGCCATAAGAAGCTAGTTTCAAGATTACAGTGCGTGCGCACGGGGTTGAGGAACACAGAATTCGATTGGCAAGTGATCGAGTGCAACGGAAGTCATGGGAAAGGAGTGCGAGGAGAGAGGTCAACGTCCAACAATGAAGAGGAAGTCCTGATAGTGATACGGGCTCAAGGAAGGAGCCGGGCTAAGGGAAATGGAGTAGAAGGAGAACGAGGAGGAGGACTCCGTAATTAACTGCGACGAGAGCGCCGGGGATAGTCCCGTTTGAGTCCCTGAGAATCCCCCGGGACCTGACCCGTCGTATCAGACGCCAAACACTCACTCCCACACCGTTGTGAGTCTCGGCGTCGACCAACCTCGAAGCTGCCACGTTCAAGTTTCGCTACGATAATTGCCTTCGCTTCACAGTCGCGCCCCGACACCCGCAGCATTGGATAAAAGGCTCCTCCTCCTCCTCCCTACGGTTCCGAGCGAACCTGCGAGAACCGGGGGATGAACGGGTGGTCGAGGGGATGGTGTGCCGCGGGGGAAACTCGATAATGGGTTTCAGCCTCTGAATTTACGCGATTCAGATCTCCCCGTCACGGAAACTCCTGGATACCTCTCGCCTTTCATTGGCTCACCGCTTTTCCCCAAACATTGTTCTGCTCTCCACTATAACACTATAACGACACAGAACGTTCCATTTGTTCCAGTAATTGAACGGCTGAAAAAGTCATGGCTATCACGAGCCATCCCAAAATCGTCTCTTCCATAGGTTTTGCAATCCACGCTCTCACTCCATTGTAGATTGCGTTCATCTTTTTAACAAATTAAATTCACTCTTTTGTGGACGATATTTATTCTTTTTTTGAAATTGAATTCATCCTTTCATAGACTAAATTCATTCTCTTGCAGATTATATTCAACTCTCTAGGGAATTAAACTCATTCTTTCATAGAGCGAGTTTATCCGTATTTACCCCTTCATAAACCAAATTCATCTTTTTGTAGATCTTGCTCAACGTTTTAGCTGAAGCCAATAGAACAGTTAATTTAAATTTGCATGATGTCAATTTACTCTTAACCCCATGGCATACGAATTAAATTACATTCTATGTGATCAAAGGTACCATTTATTATTTAATTTATCGTTGGTGCAAGAATGATAATAGACATGTTGCTGGAAATATTTGCTGTTAAAAGAAACAATATTTTAGTTCAATGTATACAATGTTATAAGAAGCACATGACGTATGTGAGACGTCTTTGTACATTTGTAAATTTAAAGTTCTTAAAAATAATCATACTTTGAGGGGTTACTAGCCTTCCGGTAGCTAATGCATTAAAATTCAGTATGGTAGGATTTATCATAAAATTTCCTACTAGCTTGATCAATTATCACCCGTGAGTCACGGAACGTGACAGATAACTTTTAAGAGACTTGTCGTTTTCTAAGACTCTTCTCGGTACCTATAAAAGTTTGTAATTCACTGAACAAATAAGTAGATGTCCCATGAAATATTCATTCGCCGAATGCAATGGTGTATTGCATACATGTAAAAAGAAACACATTCGCCTCTGTTTACAAAAACAAACCACATAAATTCTAACGGAGTGAGAGCGAATTTCCGGACGAATCCTTGTAGTGTTCGTTACAACGTTTTTCTTCCGGCACACGATAAACGATAGCAATTTTATGGACGTACGAGAACCGGAACAGGATTTTATAATAGCTACAAAGTAACCTCATTTGTCACTTACAACGGATGTGACGAATAAATATTTATTTATCTCTTGTTTCGCTGGGAGCAACGGTGTCCGTAGCTTACTTTCACTGCGATTCCGGCGAGAAAATATATTATTCTCCTCCATCAATATAACTATAGTCCTCGGCAACTGTAATTGCGTACAAGACTTCAGAACACGTTTCTCAAAAAGCAGATCCTAAATCTACGACTCAATATTATTGAAATGTATTATACAGGGTGTTTCGTCTAAAACAGAACACTTAAATATCTCCTCTACCTCTGAAAATACAAAAAATGTTTCTAACGTAATCTAAATGGTTTCAAAAGACGAATCAGATGGAAGAATCGTTTTTTATAAATTATAATTTATTAATCGTCTTTTTAAGGTCACTCGTGTTTTTTTACATATATACACACATTTTTTGTTGTATGTTATAGCAAACATTATTGTGTATTCATCCATGTTTAATATCGCGACCTTGAAATGACCGTGAACACTAAAATTTGCGACATTTCAGATTTCAACGGTAACAGAAATTCGACCATGAACTTGTACTTGTAAATAAACACGAAACATTTTTAGAAATATTTTTTGTATTTTCAGAGGTAGATGAGATATTCAGGTGTACCTGTTTTAGACGAAACACCCTGTATAAATTGTCACTAGGATTCTTTTTATATGCAACAAAAAGTTAGGTTTAAGAATAATTAGTAGACATGCGAATCTTTATGCAAAATAAAACTGTTCTGCATTAGTTACAAGTTGCGGGAACTGAATAAAAATTTGTTTCTCCCTTTAATAATTTTAATAAGTTGATGAGAATACATCGGTACCCTTAAGTCCCATTTGTCTTTCTATTAATTCATGTTTCACCTTCTTCAAATTTTAAAATATAGTTGCATTATTTCGAAGTTGTTGAACTCGCTAGAAAAAGAAGAAATTTTCTACTTGGTTACTTGTCGTGCAATTGATGTAGACAATTTTAACTAATATAATTAACACGTCGAACGCGGAGCAAGTTTGACTCGTTTTCCATTTCACTTTTTGTTTAAGTTGAAATAGGACTGTGCATATGTAAAAGACTTGCTCACCTCATATTTGTTTAACCTGTTTAACCTGTGTGAACAGTTTTTTAACAGAATATGAATCATATATTATATAGTTTTGTGAATTCGACACCGTCAGTCCCCAGAGACTGACATTGCATTTAACGCGTTAATGACCTAATGCAGTCACAGCTTAAAAAACGCAGAAAAAATAGAACATCTTCTGTTACGGTTATTTGCGATAGACGCAGGAGTAGAAAGCATGTAATTAGTCGAAAGATATACACGTAACACGTCTTGAAGGAAAAACGGTGCAATATTCGCACCTACCTGCACGAAACGCTTAAAGTACGAAGCAGCTCTTGATATTGAAAAGTTTCTACTCTCCGCTAACTCAACAGAGATGATGTCAAACCGGTTGCAACGAAACATTAAAAATTAAATCATCGTGTTTCTGCGAGCTCCATGTAACGCTAATAGCGTTTAAGCACGTCGAACGTCGTTTCTGAAATAACTTTCATTAGTGGTCCCCGATGAAAGTGTTTTAACCGTTTATCGACGACTGCTGTAACCGCCACGGTGATCGAATCGGTTTGCCAGATAAAAATAAAGTCCGAGTAAAAGTTAACATCGTAATATCGGGAGCGTAAGCTCCGAACGACAATCACGCAGAAACAAAAAAGTAAAAAAAGAAAAAGGACGAAGGAAACTTTCTTCTTGTTATTGAAGCAACGATAGAAAACCGGAAGTACACGGGATCTCGACATAGGAAGGAGCCGATGTCTGCTACGTATATACAGCTATAATTCACGCATGGCGGAATCGTCGCGATTTTTTTCACTTTCACGAAAGTCTCCGCTCTCTTAATAAGACAAGCACAGCCGAGCCGATCGCACACACGCTTTCGCGTTTCGTTGTGGTTATGTTACGCGGTAACTCGCAGTTCCCGCATCGCATAACTTTTTACATAACCGGGGAGAACAATGGTTGACATCGGCAATGACGGACCGCTAACCGTGATCGAATCGAGCCGAAGTTCTCTTTTAATTTAGCGAAAATGTCACACTTTTTCAAATGCTGCTTTTCAAAATAGTAATGTAACGAAATTGAATAAATTCAATCAAATAAATGAACATTTTCTATGAGAAAAACACTGAAGACGTTGCCAAAAGGAACGAGCAATACAAGAGTGATGAGAGATATTTTGCACATTGCAAGAAACTTTCGAAAATTTAGTTTAACATGTATGCTACCAGAGTTTGGTTTGCGTGTACTCTACATAATATCTATTATATTATAGGTACAATTGATAACTAGACTGCAGATGCAAAGTAATAATTGTCTGCATCATTTGCAAGACACAGAATTTAGGAATTTTTTTCTTTCCAACAATTTCAAAAAATTGAAAATTGCGTATCGATATTTTATAATTCTTTTTGTTCTCCTACTGTTTTAAATTACGCGTAGTTATTATTCTTATAAATGCATAAAATCTGCAGTCTAACTAGTTTGTGGATCTTCATGCAAAATAAAAATTGTCTGCACTCACAATAAGAAACATGGAACAAATAGGAATATATTTTTTCTTTTAATAATTTTGATTGGTTGAAGATAATGTAAATCTTCTGATATTTTCACTAATTTTTATTGTAAATCTATAAGAACTACAGTCCTGTTATAATATTCTGTAAAATACAACGTACCTTCTTATAAAATGAGTGCTGTGTATGCTTGACGTTGCTCGGGCTTTTGAGACTTTTAAATAATAATGACAATTTTCAATATCTTCAAGACAATTTATAACTGTTTGCACGTTGTCCCTTGTCATCTTATTTTGTGAATAAAAATTCAACAGTTCTTTTTAATCAGTTTTGAAAACAATCTTTCAACTAACTATCATCATTGAATATATTTTCTGAATAATTCTTTTCCTGAAATATTCGTTTCTTTTTAATTTCACATAGATCCGATTAAAATTTCTTATCGTTATAAAATGTCATAGCTATTCACTCTTCATTCTTTTTTATTTTTAAGTGTCATTTATGGGATAGTTTAGGAATAGAAACTTCTACAGTATTTTCTCCAGATTGTCATAGAACATTCCCGTCGCAATAGCTGTAAGTATGTTGAAGGTGTAAAAGTCTTTACTCACCGACCATACATCCTCCACCTTTTATAATGAAATAAAACGTGCATAAAAATAATTTGATTTTTTTACACGGCTGGCAGACGGTGTTACCAGAGTAAACGCAGCTTTGATCTACCAGCGTAATTTTCTATGAGCATAAAAACGCGATCGCCGCGGAACGCTATACTCAAAGGTAATATCAGAGTGTAAACTGCGGTTAATCGAATCCCTAGTGAATCAAACGAAAGGTTCGTGTTGCGCGTGTAGAAGCCTCTCGGGAGAAAGTAATGCTTTCTTGAGCACGTATCCGAGCGCGTTTAATTGCGACCGTGCGGTGATTAAGATTGGTTTCGAGAGCTTAGGAAGCTACGGTCGGGAAAAGGATGTTGGCACACGTCGGATATGGATACCTTCCACTTCGATTCGCCGATCCGGTTTCCGGTGGTCCTCGATTTCTCGAGACATATTGGCTTCACCACAGATCCTTGGACCGCGACCGTGAATGCGGAAACGCTCGCAAAAGAGCCACTCGCGGATCCTCATCGACGCACTTGTTTTTTCGCGCGAGAGTGAAAGAGACTCGTGTTCACGTAACCTACGTGCGCGTGTGTTCCTCTTTTGATTTTTTTTGGTGCTTTTTTTCTTTCATAATCGACTGTGTTCGCCGGCATCACACAGCAATTTTGCAAAAGTGAAACTCGCGACGGGACACGCGGTTTCCGGCTCGAGAAAGCGTCGGGCTCGTTATCGCGTTCGCGCGATGTTTTTTTGGCGAGGCCGCTTTTACCGCCGGAAATATCCACGCAGATTAAACGACCGAGTCGGAACGCAACCAACGACATAGGAATAAATCGGTGTTTCACGCGGTAACGCTTTCGCAAAGATAATAACGCGCTGAGAGACCGCGTTTTCGTCCGGCGGCGTGAGAAATCCGAAACGATTATGACTTCTTGCGATACCGTGCATAGTCATTAATAAATACCTGTGATGTAAATGTAATTTCCACTATGTCAGATCCACCGCTCTCGAGATGCTCATGGCGAGTTCCAGCATGAAAGTTTGGGAAGCCAGTAAGAGTTCCAGCAAGAGGTTTTTTCGTGCGCATTGAATTCGGAAAAAGTGTTAGATCAATGCAAAAGTTCGTGCTGGATTTAATTTCTTAATATTAAAATACAACAAAGAATTGGGCACAAATTTTTGCACTGACCTAACACTTTTCGAGGAGGTACTTGAACGAATGAAGAGGATTATGAATTCTCCCCATACGATGTAATTGTTAATAAATACCTGTGATGTAAATATTGACCAGTCATTTTCACCGCTCCCAAGATGCTAATTGCCAGTTCCAGCAAGAAGTTGTTTAACACGCGTTGCAGTCGGAAACGGCATTTTTCGGGGAAACGCTTGAACTAACTCGGACGTTTCATGATACAGAGATATTTATTACAAATCTTTGATACAAAAGGAGATTCTTTTTCGCTCGGGTGACTTAACTTAAATTAGGTACAAGTGTTTTTCGCCGCCACATGATCGCGATCGCGCGACGACGCTCATCTTCACGCGTCGGCTAACTTGCGCGCGCGCGCGCAAACGTGGCTCCAACAAGGCCGACATCGGTGTATTCTTTGGAACAGCAATACATAGACAACTAGCGTAAACGTTTACAATAAAGCGCGGCTATTATACAATAAGCACAACCTCTAGAGACATTTTTGAACGTACACCGAGAACACGAAACTGATCAAAATGAATTACCGGAACATCGTACGGTGGACAGTCGAAGAACCAATTTTTCTGAAAGACGTTTGCAATGATCCCCCGGTTTCGAGGACCGATCTTCCAATAATCCATTAGCGGAAGTTGCAGCGGTACATTGGGAACGCATTCTGCCGACTGTACGCACAGTTACGCTATCGCCAAGAATCTCGGGAAGACGCGTGGTTCGTTGAAAGACGGTTCTGAGACGACGACCCGAGTTGCGAGATCGCGGGTCGTGGTTCGGCGTGTCCACGCAGCGGAACAAAGAGAATCTATACTTTTGTCAACGATCGTTCCTCGCGTACGGTCCGCCAGGAACAGGATAGAATCATCAGAGATCCAAGAAGCGCGCGCAGCTCGACAACGAAGGACCGTCCGATCACCTTTTCCCCTTCAACCTAAAGAATCAACGATGATGGGAATAGTAATCGCTACCCCCGCTTATGTCGTGACCGGACAAACCTTCGTACCCGCCATCACCGCCTCCGAGCCCGCCACCACCACCACCTCCATACCCGCCACCACCACCTCCGTAGCTACCGTGATCGTCATGAATGGCTACCGGTACGGGTACCTTGACGGGTACGGGCACCTCCTTCTCGACAGGGTAGGGGACCTCTTTCTCGACGATGTAGGGCTTGTCTACGGGCACTTTTACCGGGTAGGGAACGGGTTTGGGCACCGCGACAGGTACGGGCTTGTGGACGTGATAGGGCTGGGGCACGGGTACCTTGACTGGCACCGGGTACGGCTTCTCAACAGGGATCGGGTACGGCTTGTCTACTGGCACCTTGACCTCGTAAGGTACTGGTTTGTCTACCGGTACTGGATATGTTTTTTCAACGATGACCGGGTACGGTTTCGGCACGGTGACCGTATACGGCTTGTCGACCGGTACCTTGACCTCGTAAGGTACCGGCTTCTCAACCGGGTACGGTTGCGGCACCGGAACTTTGACCTTCACCGGGAACGGCACGTGCTTCTCGACGGTGTACGGCTGCGGAACGGGTACCTTCACCGGGACGGGTACATGTTTCTCAACGGTGTACGGCTGCGGCACCAACACCTTTACTTCGTACGGCTTGTCCACCGGCACCTTGACTTCGTACGGAATCTTCTTCTCAACGGTGTACGGCTGTGGCACGTGCACCGGCACCTTCACGTACACCTTCACCGGGTACGGGACATGCTTCTCCACGGTGTACGGCTGGGGAACATTCACCTTCACCTCATACGGGACGTGCTTCTCCACCAGGTACGGCACATGTTTCGTTACTTCGTAAGGGACCGGCACCTTCTTCACAACAGTCACCGTCTTCACGTGCTCATGATGATCGTAGCTGTCCCCACCACCGCCCCCACCTCCGAGATCACCACCACCCCCGCCAAGGTCACCGTAGCTACCGTGCAGACCCCGTTTCTCTGTCTTCTTCTGCGGCTGTTCCGCTGATGATGAATCCTTTTCAGTGGACTTTGAATCCTCTGAACAGCTGGATAGTGTGGCCAGCGCCACCAGGACGATGGCAAGCTGGAGAGAAAGTGGACAGATGTTAGCGGAGATGGTTGTACCGTTATTGTCATCGGTACGCGATCGTTAACGCTTTGACTGCGGAGCGGTCGGAAACGAAATGATCCGATCACGAGGTGCAGCAACAATTGTTAATGTACATGATATACATATGTATTAGTAGACTGTGGGTCTTTATGCAAAATGAAAATTGTCTAAGTCGATTGTATGAAAATGTATTTTCACTTTTAATCATCTTAAAAAGTCGAAAATGATGTAACGCCTTAAAAAATTAATTAAAATTAAAACGCCTGTAATGTCTTTTCACTTGTGCATTAGACCTGCTCATCTTTTTCAAAACCCTGACTTCTACTCTTTCAACCAGCATGTGCTTTTCGAACCATACAGTTTTTAATGTTCGGGCTTTAATAGAAATCACATTGATACTGTATTAGTATCTTTTGATTCCTCATGAAGTAATGGATAAATTCCTGCTAAAATCCTGCAATGAATGCGGAACCTTGGGAAAATAATTCCAAAAGGATACGGCTTACTCTCCTAAAGCATCGTAAATGCTAAAATGATCGATTACCATTATTTCAACCAAGAATATTTGTGCAGAGAAAATAACAAGAACCATATAGAGAAATTTGAACAGACACCAATGTATTTCTCAAAGATAACAAAACCAGACACCAAAGAATAAATAACCTTCCGTATTTGAAGAGATGATCCGTAAAATAAACAAAGCACTTTAAAAGAACAGTAAAAATGGACAAAATAAATGGCTGAAGCTATGAATTAAGAAATACAGAGAAAAATAAGGATACTAATCATCAACTTGAAAAATAATTTCCTAAGAATGTATCTTCTGAAGCAGCGTACAGGAAAACGAAAAACCAAGAATCTCTCTACTTAACATCGATCTAAAAAATAATGTCCAAAGAAGAAATAATCTAAATCATCGTATATCCCACGAAAAAAACTATCGTAGGACATCTCTTACTCTTCAAGCCTCTGTCAAATCATCTTAACTCCACGTTCCCACAATCAACACACAAAGTCACTCGACTGCGGTCGCCTAATAGAATCGCGTTTCAAATCCCGACCACAAAATTGATAGAGGCGTTTCGCCGGCCGATCTTATAGCGCAACCAATTTCACCGGAAGTTAGTCTCTCGATCACCGATCTCGGATCGATCGATCTCGCTGCCCGAAACCGAACTCGAGAATATCCAAATATTGTTGGTAAATATACTTACCTTAATATTCATCGTTGAGTTCGCGTATGTTTTGTGGTGGCGTATAACCACTAACTGAACCGCTTCGTTTTCTAGAGTGAGCCTTATATACTCCGCGGCATAATGGCTCCGCACTTTCGCTGCACCTCATCGTCCGTAATACACTTGTGCGTCTCGTTTTGCATTCGCAAAAACGTGCTCGCGCGAACGCCGCCGGATCGAACATACGGTAACGGTCGCCTGTGAACGTACCGTACATGTAAGCCGGAAAATCGTTCTCACCGCGTTCTAATCTAACGGATTCGATCGCGATCCCATGGAAATTTTTCCGTCGTATGTGTTACAGATAAAGGCGGGTTCATAGCATCCTCCAAATACGGAACGGATATGTTTGGCGCCGATCAAGAGAATATTCTAATCAGTAGACTGCGGATCTTTGTGCAAAATGAAAATTTTCTGCATCTCTTGTAAAATTCGGTTTTTATTACATTGTATACATTTGGATATGTACCAACTTTAAATGTGCATCAATATATATTTTGGTATATGTGTTTAACACAAGAACTGTCAAGGAGTAAACTGATTATAAAATAAATTGCTCTGTAGAAATGACAAAATTTTTCTTGTGTTAAGTTTTTGATGAATACATTGCGGATCTTTGTGCAAAGTATACATACAGTCACTCCCATTGATATTCGTACACTTTTAAAAAGACGATAACTTGTTTAATATTGGACCATACGACTTGGACTTTTTTGAGAAGTTAGAATAATTAGTTTACTACATGACGTGAAAAAGAAATTTTAAAAGAATTGTAATTGATCGGTATTGTAGAGAAAATACTAAAAGTTGTGTTTTACAATTTTTTTATGTGGCTTATATTGAAAATTTAAAACATCCGTTTTGTAGATCTGTATCAATTGTATACAGTTTCAAATTTTCATCCAATTTGGATTACGCGGAAAACAGCGACAGGCATCGAATGATGTAAGAATCCTTCGATTTATTACAGTTTAAGGCCGAAAATTGTGAAAAGCTGTAATTTTTACCATCTTCAAACAGTTGTAGCTCATTGCAGCGTTTGCCGATTTTGGTGAAATATTCAGAGTGTATACAGTTGACACAAATCTACAAAACGTATTTGTTGAATTTTCAATATGGACCCACATAAAACAATTATAAATAACAACTTTTAGTATTTTCTTTGTAATTCCGACCAATTACAATTTTTTTCAAAATTTCTATTTTTCAACGTGTAGTAAACTAATTTTTCTAACTTCTAAAAAAAAAAATCCAGGTCACATGATCCAATATTAAAAACGTAATCGCCTTTTAGAGTGTACGAATATTAATGGGAGTGACTGTACTCTGCGTCTCTTGTAGGACACGGTTTCTATTACAAACATTACATACATTAGGATGAGTACCAGCTTTTAATGTGCGTTTATTTATATTTTGTCATATGCGTTTAACATAAGAAGTATTGAGTAGTAATCGTACTACAAAATAAATAATATATTGCTTCATAGGAATAACAAAATTGTAATTTTTGTCGAATTAGGTCTGTTGTGAATAGACTGTGGATCTTTGTGCGAAAAAAAAATTTTCTGCATCTCTCCTAAGATATGAGAACTACTTCTAAGATACGGTTTTAGTTAATTAACTGTGAATTTTAAAAATGTGCACATACTATAAATGAGTAAATATTCACAGTCTAGTACGAGAAAACATGTATGGTAACAAATATTAATGACAGCTCTACTACAAATTGAACTTGTTTCTAGCTTTTATAAAATCTGCAGTCTACTGAATATCAGTAGTTTTTTCTTTGTTATTGTGTAAACTTTAGGTTGATTCTGGATCATAAGCTGGTGTACTCTCAAAGAATATTCTTTTACGTTCGACGGATAATAGTGCTCGGGAAATTGAGATTTGAAATCGTTGACTATTCGCCGGATAAAAGTGAAAACGGAATCGCTACTTCACGCGCTCCGGTGCGTACAAGATTTTGCAGATCGCTTCCCCATGAACGCGAGGATGATTAATAACGATGACTCCACTCGTTCAACATTGAAAGCACGTGATATTTTATTAGGTTGATGCACAAGTCCTGTTGCTTGCGTTTGAAGTGCAATTGATGATCGACTTTCGTTGTTCATGCATTTTATATCATTTTAAAGTTCTACACGTAACTTCTTGGTGCCTTAAACATATGGTTGGAATTTATTTTATTATGAGTTAAGAACTATGCAGTGTAAAATTGAAGAAAAATGAACACTGCTGGTGTATTCTTTTGTTTAAGTTTGATCAAACGTGGTTATTTTTGTCTCAATTCCTCGATTGGACTGAAACAAAAGTATATACTGGAAATGTTTGATTTTAAACAAAAGGAACTTTCGATTTATTTAAAATATTCAAATTATTTTTAATGAATATTTTAAATACCGGGATTGTTTACAAATGGTTAAAATAAGTATCCGTCGATGTTTCTTGTTCGAGGAACGATAAAAAGTTGTGATAGAAACCAAATGTTACGGTAGGCATTTTATTAAATATTTAAATTGGACGGAGGCAAAGAGAAAATTAATGTAGTCTAAGTACTTATGGTATTGTGCAGAATTTTACATTAACAGCAATGGAATGTTCTTTTCCTTAAATAGAGTGTTGATGAAGGAAGGAGATTATTTGATTAATGACAAGAAGAAGAAATTGCAATTCTGATCAGAGCAGATGAGAGAAATTGATGATGCATATAACGTATAACATCCCAGAACCTATTAGAATTAGCTTCAACGGCAAACTAATCGCCCTGTGCATAATCCATAATTTTATTTTTATTTAACGTTTCTGAGATACTTATAACCTAACACTTGGTGTTAACTTCGTTCCTTACGCAGTAAAACGGTACAAGTCGGAACTGCCTCCATTTCACTTTATTCCTAGTTGCTACGGTAGCCTTCACTCGATATAGCACGTCAACGTTGCTTCATTTGCATAAGGTGGAAGAATCTAATTACATTTGAATCTAATTACCTGTCCAATTTAGTTTATTCTCGGGTATGTATATTTGAGGTCAGGTAAATCAAGATCTAAATGGATCTTTAAAGCGACTTTACTGGAAAGATATAATTGTACGTTTTGTACTCACGGTGTTGTCGATCTCGATGTTTAATCTATTTTGATTTCACTCATTTGTGTATGATGTGAATACATTCATTCGATTAACTGACTCTCAATGAAATTTATAGATCGCTTAAAAATGTGTTTCTTGGAATTGTAGATTGCATTGAAACGGTATTTAAAATGATAATTAAAGATATTGTTCATATATATTTAACGGAAAGATGAGTCTTATTACTTATTCTATTGATTAATAAATGAAGCATTTTATTGTCCATATATTTATACCAGCGATATATTAAAATTTTTTTTATTCCACATGGATATTATAAATTCCATATTTAAATTTTACTTCGTAGTTTTACAACGATGCAATTTAGAATATAAATGAGTCAATGCACGGAGACTTACGCATCTATGAATACAGTTTGACGCAATTATTTAATTCTTTTGATGCTTTCATAACAGTTATGTTTAGCTTAATTCAAATTATTAATAATTTTTTTTACACATTTTTTAGACCACTTCTTTGAGATTAATGTCCTATTATAGAACCAATTGGAAACAGATAATGTCTTAAACTGGCTGCCAGAAAATTAGAATGTAAATGGAGAGATTGTAACTTTGGGTCAAAATAGACCCATGTCCTTTCATGCAAGGGTTACCACAGATAGTTTTATGCCCTTCCGGTTGGATTAATCGCGACCCACGAAAATCCCCGAAGCCATCAGTGTGCAACGATTATTTTTGACCCATTTCTCTCCCGAATTTCTGAAAAGTTGCGCGTCTAATGAGCTTTTGATTACAACCTGTACATCACACGCGTGTTCCCGTTATTATATCGCGGACACCAACGTGAAGTAAATTGACGGAAGTTGACGTTCACGCAACCACGATTCACGTACTTACGTGACGACGAACCCACGATTTCCATCAGTCCTTGTTCGACGCGAAAATCTGGAACGCGCGTCACTGTCAAATAATACTTTAGTAACATTTACACTGTTCAGATTAGTCGAAACATCAGTCTGCCAAAAATTTACGGAACCAAAAGCACGCTTGTTGAGTCAACAATTTAAATTAATAATTGCACAACACACAACACAAATAATTGCTGTATTTTATAAAATGTGGAATTCGGGAGTTCAAGTAGCCGGTTGTAAAAATATTAGTTGACGATCGCAGGAGAAAATCTGTCACGCGATATGATTTTATTTTTCGTCACACTCGAGCATTTCAGATCACTGTACAGCGTGTCCTGAAAAATGTCTTGAATAAATATTTATGCACTGTTCTGAGAATTATGTTCTTTTCTTGCGCATTGCATTTTATTTTTAAGCGAGCTGTTGTGTCGTTCGTTAAGATCTTCATTCAGGCGGAAATATTTTATAGTAAAAATATTAGACTGCACTTCCGTTTATTCGATTCATAGTCTGTTATATTGTGATTAAGCTATTATACTTTTACTTATATTATATAACAGTTATTAGAGACACTAAAGCGCTTCCGTGAGAATTTTTTCTAGATCAAATGACTATAAAATAATTCATATGATAATTGGCGCCGACTTAATGTTTCTGTTGATTTATATGTTACATCTCCATTATCAATGATTTAAATTTATTTGAAACTTTTAGAAATTTTACTAGAAGCTTACAACAGAATTTTTGTAACTAAAAAAATCGAAATATTTTAAAATTTCTGCGGTGATGTTATCTTCTAATTTTCAGCATACAATTCAAAATGTTGTATACAATTTGAACAAATGAGTGTAACAAATTGCGAACGAACGAATCACAGTGCTTATTACCGCAGAATATTTTCTGTAGTTTAATTTTGAATGATTCAAGCCCATTGACTTGTGAAGAATCAATAACATTCGGCGATAGAGCGCAGTTTCTGATCTCAACCGATTTTGAGAAGCACGATTTTCAAAAACGCAAATCGAACATTCAGAAATTAACTCAAACATACAATAATCTGTTTAATATACATAGACACATTTTCGATCGCCCGCATTGCTAGAAATCGTGATAAATAGCCATTTGACACGCGATTCAATAGCAAGAGCTTGTCTTTTAAGTGATGGGGCAAAATTTCTGATCTCAACCGGCTTTGACGACCACGATTTTCATCCACAAATCGAACACACAGAAACTTAATTGGAACAGACAATGATCTGTTTAATATCCTTCATTCTCGATCGACCGTATTGCCAGAAATCCTGATAAACGACCAACTGACACGCGTTTTCGCTAGGAAGAGCGCAACTTTCGAGTAGTGAAGCAAAACTTCTAACCCTCACCGACAATTTTCTGTAACAAATCGAACACTCAGACATTTAGCTTAAACAGATGCTAATTTTTTAAAGATCCCACATTGTGGATCATCCGTACCTGCTGTCAGAAATCGTAACACAAAATGGGTTATTATTACTAGACTGCGGATTTTATGAATTCATGATAAAAATAGGTGGATGAAATTTCAAATAGAAGAAGAATTATAAGAATTTAAGAACATCTATATGTTGCTTTCGACTTACTGAAATTATTAACCCTTAAGGGGGAAAGACACCGAAAATCGGTGATTTTTAGGAATTTTTTTCTTAATAACTACAAAGCGGATCTTTTTCAAACTTTCTTGGTGTCGTGTTCTATATTTCAACAATACAAAAATTGGTCTACATTAACGATGAATATATTTTTTGTCGAAATATTTATTTAACTCCACAGCTCCGCGCCGCCCGCATCGTCACTTTGTGTACATTCTACAGCCTACAATTTTCATCTGAAACAGAAAAACCAAAGTTTTTCTTAATCCTTATACAATTATGTCGTCGATGAATTAAAAAAATTTATAAATTGTTTCATTTTTCCATTTTTTTCTGCATTATAAAGCCGAAATTTTGTCGCGAAAGTCGGAACTTTTTTGTTAAACCTCAAAATTTTTGCATTTTTATGCTTTTTTCGGAATTTTTTTTAATTTATCGGCGACATAATCTTATAAGGATACAGAAAAACTTTGGTTTTTCTGTTTCAGATGAAAATTGTAGGCTGTAGAATGTACACAAACTGATGATGCGGGCGGCGCGCAGCTGTGAAGTTAAATAAATATTTCGACAACAAATATATTAATCGTTAATGTAGACCAATTTTTGTGTTGTATAAGTATAGAACATGACACCAAGAATGTTTAAGGCTTAAAGATAGATGGTTTCAGTGACTTGCAATTGATGAAGAACATTCTTATTTTTACATACAAATCCGCAGTCTGATTGTTACGCGTTTTCGGTAGCAAGAATGACTTTCGAGTGATCTATCAAAATTTGCGATCTTCACCGACAATTATCTGCACCAAATCGAACACTCAGACATTCAGCTTGAACAGACATTAATCTGTTTATTATTCTGCATTGTGGATCGCCCGTATTGCCAATAATCGTGACAAATGACCGATTGACTCGCGTTTTTGCTAGCAAGAATGGCTTTCGAGCGATCGAGCAAAAGTGATCTTTGCCGACAATTTTCTGCAGGAAATGGAGCACCGAGAGACTTAACCTGAACGGACACCGATCTGTTTAATATCCTGCATTGCGGATCACCCGTATTGCCAGAAATCGTGACAAATGGTCGGTGGACTCGCGTTTTCGCTAGCATGCGTGTGCCCCCGCTCGTTAATCCGTATAACCATCATGGAAGCTTATCTGCCGATAGCGTTAATTCGAAGCCCGGTCGCGGTTTCGCGCAAACCGTATCGATACCCGCGAAGGACGGCCATTAGGCGCGTGTAATTGCCGCAGAAATCCAAGTAAAGCTTGGCTGTGTGGCTCGCATGTGGAATACCTAATGCCGTATGTTAATACGGTCGCATGCGGCAACGCCATTTTGATCCTCGGGCCAGATAGCACGACGATTTTTTAACGATTAATCGTTGCACTGGCATCCCGCTGGTTCGTATCACTGCGGACGCTTGTTACTCGGCTTATGCCACCTCATTCGAGCAATTTCCAATAAATATGGCGGACCTGTCCTCCCCTATTACCCAGAATTTGGTAACAGACATACATCGTCAGCACTAGAATTACTGGAACATAGTCTTTCAATCTTTTTGCCTTGCTGCACTCTTTTCTCAGTTCTTCGTATACTTTGTATAAATATCAAAATATATAAATGTAGTCGTGTGTTTAATTTTTGGTTCTCGAATGGTTCGATTGAATATGTAGAAATTACGGCGCTATTGACAACGTAAGTGGATTTTTTATTTTTTATATGAGTAGGTTCTTCAAAGTGTTGTATATGTAATTTGTGGATTTTGCACAGTTAGATTGAAAATATATAAATTAACGTACTGGAGATAAAATAACTGGGTTCTGAAATTTTATCAAATTTTTTATTTCAGTTTTATTGAAGTCATAAAAGTGCTCCTGTTTGGAGCTAGTGCAATCAATTCTCGTGTGAATGATTAACATTTTCATTTTGACTTTCTGGATTTTTTTCTCCATCTGGATCCATTTCTCAGGCTTTTCTTTTTCTTTCCTGAGTGAAATTTGTTTGAAGATGTATTCAACCTTATCGTTCCAAGAATTTTATGAAATGATTTGGCTTAAGCTTGACAGCATCACTGTCAGTTGGAATGGTAAGGGTTAATATCGCGGAATAGTATAAAATATATGTATAATGTTAGCAATTTGAGGGGTAGATTAAGAAGGTAAAAGTTATTTATTGTGTTACAATTGCGCACCTTAATTCCTGTTGAAATTACACCTCTTCTGAATTCCAAGCATGATTCCTGCTAAGATTGCTATCAACGATTCATAGTTCGGGGATTATACATAGATACGCACTCGTAGTTTGCGTGTTTATTATGCAGCTCAATGTAACTATGTAGAAAGTTTTCCTTCTTCTCTTGTCAGTTGTGTGCGATCTCCTTTATTGAATTTCGCTGACGATGTTTTGAAGCACACACTTCTTTTTAACTTGTAAATATGATGTGTTGATTATTCATAAGCAATCATAGAATACCTCCGTAAATGAACTTTTACATATAATGGAGTTACAAAAGTAAATTATGCAAAACGACAGTAATATAAATTTTATATCTGCTGGGTGTGAAAGTGAACACGTCCTCCATGTTTGTTCATAGTTTCTTTTTGACCGATTTAATTTACTGATTGCTGCTCGTCACTTCTCAGAAAATGTATTATTAGATCACAAAATTTGCAGAGTATGTATAAAGGAGATCCTTTTAAATCCTTATTTAATTAAATAATTTTTGTTCATTGCTTCTTCTTCACCAAATTTATTCATCGATTGGTGCTCTTCACTTCTTAGAAATTGTATTATTATATAAAAACTCTACAGAGTATGTATGAAGTAAATTCTTTTAAATTCTTATTTTATTAAATAATTTTTTGTTCATTGTTTCTTCTCCACCAAATTAATTTATCGATCGGTGCTCGTCATTTCTTAGAAAATGTATTATTAAATAAAATCTCTACAGAGTATGTATATAGGAAATTCTTTTAAATTCTTATTTAATTAAATAATTTTTGTTCATTGCTTCTTCTTCGCCAAATTTATTCATCGATTGGTGCTCGTCACTTCCTAGGAAATATAGTATTATATAAAACGAAATTATTGTTTTAATAAACAATTATATTTGATCTACAGACACCGTGTAATGTTGAACCAACAAAGCAGAGGGTGCAGAACTTCGCGTGACGAATCACGATCCCCCATTTCGTCATAAATTACCTTGTTTAATTACCACACTATATAGCTTCATTGTTGATAATGAGTATCGCATTACTCATTTCTGTTCATTTTAGTCTAATAAGTTCATCGGCAATAAATTCTGCGCAGATAAAGTATTATTAGCATAACGCAGTTGACTGTCGTAAACTGTTCACGTCAAACAAACTAAAATAGTTTCAACCATCTTTAGTGTAACAATTCAATACTGCAACCACTAAAAAAAATGGTGTCAATTCCATTTTCATTAAAAATTTACAGAAGAACTATATAATAAATTAGCATAATTCGGTTGTCACATTGCCACGTGCTCACTCACGTCAAACAAACTAAAATAGTTTCAACCATCTTTAGTGTAACAATTCAATACTGCAACCACTAAAAAAAATGGTGTCAATTCCATTTTCATTAAAAATTTACAGATGAAACACATAGTAAATTAGTGTAATTCGGTTGTCACATTGCCACGTGCTCACTCACGTTAAACAAAATAAAATAGTTTCAACCATCTTTAGTGTAACAATTCAACACTGCAAGCACTAAAAAAAAGGATGGTGTTAATTCCATTTTCATTAAAATTTTACAGAAGAGCTACATAGTAAATTAGCATAATTCGGTTGTCACATTGCCACGTGCTCACTCATGTCAAACAAAATAAAATAGTTTCAACTATCTTTAGTGTAACAATTCAACACTGCAACCACTAAAAAAAAGAATGGTGTCAATTCCATTTTCACTAAAATTTACAGAAGAGCTACACTCGACGCCTCGACGAACGTGGAAAGACTATGACGCAATAAATATTCTCGCGGGTCGTATTCTCCCAGCTGCAATTATCTTATCGTGACATTCACCTTTCTCGGTGCAAGCCGTTATGTCTCCTAAGGCTGTGAGATCATGGCCGAGGTTATGGCGATTTAGGAAATGCGGATCGTACGCCTATTACGCGCGACGGAATACGTATTACTTGTTTAACCTTGATTTCCACGCGACCGGCGAAGCATAATTAACCACTTGACGTAGTTTCATTAAAAAAATGCAGTACATAATTCATTCAAATGTCTTTAGTTCAATAAGTGCACGAAAGAAACACTTTACAGTCATTATATTGCGGAATTTTTATTTAAAGAACTGTATATTTTCGATAAACGTATCGATGAATTTTTTGAAATAATGAGCAGAATGTATCCAATAAACAATTGATTCAAGATATTAATATTTTATTTTTGTGCATTGAAACTTGAAGAATAAACTGTAATTGTAAAAATCGTAATCTCGATTTATTTAACGTTCTTTTGCAAATATCTCGGAAACCAGGATCGAGCGACGGGTATATGTATAGGATAAAAGTTATTCAGAATGTTGACCTTGACAACATATTTCAAGGGCAACGCTATCAGAGCTGGGTCCCCTTTTCTATATATTTACCGACTATTTTATGGGAAGTGATTGAAAAAATGTCTAAGTTGAAGCACATGTTATAATAAAAATGGCATGATAGTCTAATTAAATTTAAGTTTAAATTTAATTTAAGTCACTTTTAGTTTTAGTGCTCGGTGGGTTACTTTCCGAAGGAAAAGCAGAGTCATCTAATAATGGAATTTAAGTGGAGGTGGTATTATTTGTTTGTTGCTGTGATAGCTCTTATCAAGTTGAATAATATTTACTTGGACCATTTTCTTTCTTGTTCATGTATGTTTCAATTTTGTCACAACCTCTAATGTGTGTATTGATTGATATTTTAGTATACAGGTCTAACAGCAGAATCTGGGAGGACACAATCGAATAATTTATATTGCTCAAACAAACTTAATACTGTCAAGATTCAGAAGAATGATCGATAGATCGTTATAGTAAATTAGTGCTGTAGTATATTTCGGTTCGCACGATATCAATTTTAGTGTGGGAATGGCTATAATTTAGGAATGCCATGCTGTTGAACTGGCAGTAGTCAATGTAACATACACACACGAATGGGAATGCAGACCAGAATGCATCGCGTTTATGATCAAATTAAAACGTCGAAGATATATGTCTGTGTTAATGTCCGATGTTTGCGATCTAGAATTTCATAAACGTTGCAACATATACATACTTCTGTAATACTAACATGCAAGTAAGGTGTACTATAAGAATTTTCAAAGGACTTCAGTTACGTAAAATATTTCTAAAAATTTGCTATCATGAGAAATGTTAACATTTTTGCGGCAATAGTCGAAAGTATTCGAGATGCATTACGTAATGGAGAAAATAATTAATTAGACATTCCTGTTGCGACGTACAGGGATTAATATGTTTCCTATCGAGAGAATGTGATAGATGCCATCACTTTCAAGGTATGAAGTACTTATACGTTTAGAGAAATAGTACTCATCAATGCTGTGTATCCTTTTTATTCTACATACAGTGATACATGCAGGAACCGTTTTAGTTCCGCCATTATGCAACGAAGGGGCCGTACAAGAAGTGATTAACGGCAGTATTTTCTGGAAACGAGGAATTTTTTAATTCCGCGGAAACGTGTGCGTAACGCGCTCCACTACAAGTATACTCCATTCAATTCATCTAACGAATAGTTATTCCAAACTTAGCAAAATTACTACCATTTCCAACTGAATAAAACTGCTTTCACAATCTCTACTAATTAAACTGTACCTACAAAATTTCTTTTAACTGAACTACACGTACATTTCTCGTAATCTTTGTCATAACATATGATCAAAGAAACAAATTTCTTGAATATAGTTCTGGTAAATGTATCTCTATACAAATCTTAAATTAAAAGATAAAATTGCTAGGGCAAGAAATTAATAAAATCAAATTGCTGGGACAGGAAATTAATAAAATCAAATTGTTAGGGCAAGAAATAACATCAAGTAAAATTGCTAAGACAACAAAAAAAATGGTTAGGACAGGAAATAGATAAAATAAAATTGCCTGTAGAAGGAATCAATAAAATAAAATTGCTGGGACAAGAAATAGGTAAAATCAAATTGGTAGGGCAAGAAATAGGTAAAATAAAATTGCTAGGACATCGAATTAATAAAATAAAATTTGCTGGGACAAGAAATGATTATAATCAAATTGTTAGGACAAGAAACAAAGTCAAGTAAAATTGCTAAGACAACAAAAAAATGGTTAGGACAAGAAATAGATAAAATAAAATTGCCAGTAGAAGGAATTAATAAAATAAAATTGCTGGGACAAGAAATGAATGAAATCAAATTGGTAGGGCAAGAAATAGATAAATAAAATTGCTAAGACAAGGAATTAATAAAATAAAATTGCTAGGACAAGAATCAAATCAAATAAAATTGCTAGGACAAGAAATAAATCAAATAAAATTGCTAGGACAACTAATAAATAAAATAAAATTGCCAGAGCAAGAAACAAATAAAATAAAATAGCTAGGACCAGAAATAAAATGTCAAAAACGGCAAATTCCCATTAAAATGCACAAAGCAATGATCAGTGGGGACGCTTCGGAACCGATAGAAAAATCAAGAACGAACTTTCTCGGTATAGACAAGCAAGCAGATATTAATTGTCCGCTTCCTCGACAGAATTCGAAGGTTCGCGCGGTACGTGTAAGAAAGTGTAGCTAATAGCGGTGCGACGGCAAATGTTTCGTTTACACTGGCAGCAACGGCGACCCAATTAGCTTAACCGGAAATGCTCGTCTTTCTGGCAGCGTTCACCACGTAACAGTGTTCGCGGGCAGCGAGCGAAAATTTCGTCGGCATTTCCACAGCTCTTAGGTGTTGTCTGCCGGCCGCAGCGAACTGTAGCGGTATTAATTCCAGTTCGTAACGAAAGTGAAAGGATCACCGTGTGCCGGTGACTTTTCCTCGAAATTTTACGGCAAGCCTGCTTCTTCCATCGGGTTATCTTACCGGCAACACGAACTATATGCGAATCTAGAAAGGAAGCAACGTGCGAGAACACTTTTTCCGTGAAGAATCACTGTCAATTCTGTATTATTAAGCTTCTGCAAACTCTACGTGGATTCAAACGAATTTTTAATTATTTTTTTGGTTGCTTTCTTAATACTTCAGTGCATACTGTATATATGTATAGTCGTCCAGATAGAAAGAATAGAATATAGAAAAAAGTGTAGAATTATTTTTTTATTAAACATAATACTGTTGTTTATATACTTTATAATTCTAGATTGGATGGCACCGAAGTCATGCGGAGAGTAATAATTTTTGGAGATGTACTAGAATCTCCGTTATACGAAAGCTCAATTATATTTATATCACTGGACTGTGGATCTTTATTCAAAATAAGAATTTTTTCATCAATTAATATAATAGATAAGGAATATATAATATGTAATATAATATAATATAAGGATAACAACGTAACAGCAGTCGATAATTGTTCTGCTATCTTCACTGTTTCGTGTTCCTCTCACTTATTTTTGCCATAGGTGCATAATATCCACTGTCCATACGTCACAATGTTTTGTGATTTGAACACCTGTTGTTTGAACGTTCTGTTGTATGAATAGTGTATTTATTATTAAAATGCAATATTATCATTATTATGAATGCATTAGCATATGAACTGTTAAAATTAGCAAACTTTGAATTTGAAGTTTGTAATGTTTTTCTTATATATTTTTGTTAAGGGCAATACGTGAACATCTAAATAACTGATTTGTTGACCTTGATGCAGGTCACACATTTAATAATATAGAATTTAGTATTACGAAAGGTGTATTGATAATACAAGCTATTGTAATACATCAGTAGCGCAAAAATGTAACATGTAATTTGTTGCAGCAGATTGCGCCACTTTTTTATAAAACGCTTGCTCGGAAATTGTACGCTTCCTAGATTACGCAAAAAAGTTAACTGCTGCGTGCGATTCCATCTAAGAAAAATAATAAACCGAGTAATTCTAGTGTCTCTTAATTTCTAAGTAAGTATTCCAAGCATCTCCAATGATTTCTGAATAACTATTGATCTCTGGATAATGTACAGTAAAAGTCCATAATTTCTCTCCATTAATGAACATACCAACAGCGATCAAATATTCGTGTCTCTATAAAAATGTAACTCAAAAGTTTCAGTAAGAAAGAACAAATCGGTACGCAGATAAGCAACATTCTAAAAGAAATAATATATTTATATATTAATAATATATTATACTACAAGTCTGCTAAAGTATTCAAGTATTCGCAAGAATAGTTTCACAAATTTCATTTACGATGACAATTATAATTGTTCTGGCAATTTCAGTCACTGTATCAACACCAAAACTGTTATTTAATTACCTGCGAATAATAGTATTAATTTTTGTTTTATACGCGGATAACTTTTGAACCAATGAATTCCTCAAAATAATATTTTCATTTTTGGTGTTTCCTCGTCGAAATCTATAAGATTTCATCAAAAACCGGGAAAAAGGAGTTCTCTAAAACGCAGTTCAACCTACAAGTCTATAAAAATGTATGGTAAATAAACAATTAAAATGAAGATTTTGTGAAACATTTAATTCTAGACTTACTTTCCGTCTTCCATACACACAATGTGCAGCCATTTTGCTCAGATCATGCAGTTTCAATAAAAGGTTCATAATTTTAGCAAAACTCAGAAAATCAATGTTACACTCTCATCATGTTCACAAAAAATCGATACAAAATATTCGTAGAGCTCATTACACCCTGTAAAATCTTTCTCCCAGCAGATATAGCTAAGTTATATGTCAATTACTATAAATCGTTCAAATTAAAAGTTGCCAGATCCCAATCGCAGTTTTCGAGCGTCGGGTTTTTAGCGGGTCGCAATTAAACTTGGATGGCTATCGTTCTCGAAAATAGGGATCGCCGTCGCTAATCCTTAATCTTACTGGGATATCATTTCAGTATTAACGCGTTTCAATGTAGGTTCCTATTTACATAAATTCCCGAGCGTTGAGCGAAAGCCGAGGGAGACGTTTCGATCGCGAAAATGAGTGAGTCGTTCGGATGATGCACCTGCCAGTTGAGTAGTCGCCCTCGCCTCGGATCAGAACTAATGCATTGCTGATGGCCGATTCTGTCGGAGCCTTCGGGCTTTTGAAAAAACGAGCGGGAATCGGCCGGGATTATGTAATTTTAATTGCGTTCTAACTACCGTGCAATGCTCCAGAGAAAAGTATAACTCGCAGTTTCGGCGCGGCGCGCGGCTCATTAAGACGTTTGCCGAGCTGATGCCCGGAACGTGGCGTTCGCGCAGAACAATTACCGAAGATTCATTGCCTGCAAACTCTTCCCTGCCCGAAAAATCTTCATCGTTCACCTCCTGTCACGACCTACCGGGTGTTTCAAATGAATCTCTCGCCGACAGCGAAACAAAACGGCGACCGAAAGAGTTTTTGGAATGTTTTGCAGTCTGTCGCAGAAGAACGCGTTGGCGATATCTGTGCAGGAATTCATGTATTCCGAAAAAATGGAATATGAATCGAAAGTACATTTCGAATATCATTACACTCTAATACTGGATTAATAAAACTGGAAGCAAATGGATTTTGTAAAAGAATAATAACTTGAAACATCAAAGCCGCGTATGCCCTAATTGCAGCATAGAGAACGTGTATCATTATGATACGGCTATACCGGTCATCAGATACAAATTCCTTATACAATTTTTGATCTATTATGAAATAGAAGTATAAAGAAAAATGTATATTAAAATTCAGAATTTTAATTGACCGTATTCGAAAAATATAGAGGTCACTGCTTGTTTCATGCGAAAAAATTAGTAGAAAGCACACCAAATCGTTGCCAAACTGTGATCGATAATGGAGGAAATTGAGTCCATTATTAAGTAAAAGCGCATTAGTGTTTTAAGTCTAGATTCGAATGATATAAATTTTTTTGTAACTATATAAATAATTATAGAAATATCGCTGACACGCTCTTGTGGGACAGACTACTGAATTTTATATGTTTCAAGTGATCAAGTGATAAGCGTTGTTAATGACTAGACTGTGGATCTTTATGCAAAATAAAATGTTTGTACGTCACTTAAAAGATACAGGAGTTAAGTAATTATTTATTTCTATCATTAATAATTATAATATGTTAAAAATAATATACCGACATTCATCAATTATTTTTATCTTTTCACTGTTTTAAATTGCATCTAATCATTTTGTTATAAATGCATAAAGTCCGTAGTCTATTAACGACAGTTGTCAGTTACTTGGTAATGCAGTCTGAACTTTACACTATAACCGAAGTAGTTTCAGTATTAATATATTGATATCCAGTGTTATTAATTTTATTACCAGATTGTGGATCTTTGTGCATAAAAAGAATTGTCTGTGTCAATTGCACGCAAACATTTATTTTTCTTTAACGATTTTAACGAGTTTAACGAGTTGAAAATAATATACCTGTAATTCTAAATTCTTTTAATCGTCCTGCAGTTTCAAATTTTATTTATTCATTTTTTCCATAAATGTATTAAATCCGCTGTTTATTTATGACGATAATTTGGACCTCCACTGTATTCATTGATCGGTTCTATTTAAGATGTAGACCGTAGAACTGTTTTAAAAAATATTTTAATGTCCAACAACGCCGATTAGAAGAAATAAAGATCTTGCAAGTAAAAGTTTCAGTTTGAACAGCCCCTATGAAATATTTAAATAAACATATATTTTGTTCGTCGATATAAATAGAGTATTTCATGGGTAGTAGTATTACAATATTAACCCTTTGAGACCGAATGTAGAAATGTTGCCTATATCAGGTAGATTAGTTATGTTTGTCTTTATTTAACTTCCGGTCGTGGTTGAGTTTTTTTAGAAATTTTGATTGCTACTTTTTAGAAAAAACGTTTATGTTGTTTTGATTGGTTGTCATAAAGTTTTAAAGGAATACGTAATACATCCTGATTATCGGCAGTTCCTTTTTTCCAAGGGTCGTAGACATTCTACGGTAATTCCGATGCAAATTTGATTTTAATGGGATCAGAGAAAAGTGTATATGTACTTCCTTTGGAAAGAATTTTCCGGTTCGTATTTTCACTTCTCTCAGTTCATTATTAGTGAAAGTTGCAGTGCAGTCGAGATTCGACTGCATGTTGTAATTTCCATGTGTTATTAAACAGCCTGATACAATTACTTGTTATCTCTCGATCATTTTTTAAAATAAAAGAGAATACGATTTAATTCTACGAGCATTTTTACTAGGATATGATAATATAATATCGTGTCTTTTAGATAGAACAAATCTTTTCAAAGAGCAAACGTTTTATATAAATCTTTCTTTATAAAATGTTACATCATCCGTTACGAGTACCTTATCAACGAGATACGTTCGACGAAAGCGAAGATAGTTCGACGTAAAATTGATGTGCACCTCGTGATTCAAAGTGAGCTTCACTTTCATCTGGTCTTTAAGTGGGGGAGAAAAAATCTCTGAAACGGCTGCGCATAGACTATGCACGTGCGTTAAAGTGAAATCTCCGTGACTCTCATATCACATCAACTTGTTCATTGTTATTACAACTCATTGTAATTCTCTAGAAATTTCTTTAAATTCCCAATTTTCTAAAAAGCTTTTTGGCGTCTGAAGTGTCTCTGAATTGTTACGAAATGATAAAATACATAGTTGTGCACGTTCGCTAAAAATAATGGTTGCATTTATGTTTCATACGTACGCGCTTTGCATACAAGACACGCATTTCACACATCTCATTCATTTCTTACATTTCATACGTTTCATACATTTCACACAAGTTTCTCTAAAACCTGCGCATACTAAACTTGAGCTTCATAAAATTTATTTCCATATTATACAATTTCATACAATTTTTTTTGTAAACTATAAATTGATCTTCCTAGAGCTCGTTTTCACATATTTCGTACAATTATTCCTGTAACTTGATTTTCCTAAAATTTATTTCCGTACATTTCATACATTTTTTTTTAAATCTTTATCTTCCTGAAACTTGTCTTCGTACATTTTATGCACTTCATACGAGTTTTCCAAAAGCACATTTACGCCTCCATTTTACGAAGTCCCGTACATTTTCAAGACACGCCTACGACTCAGAAGATTATTTTAATTCTAGTATAATATGTGTAGAGATTACTCTGGAGAACCATAAATACTACGATACGCATTCTGCTAGGTGGTTGTGTATGAAGTTTCCGACTGCAGAATGCAAATGTTGAGAAATGTTTTCATAAAGAAATACGTACAAAGCTAACTTTTTAAGTCCTACCTTCAGTTTCCATTTACATATCAAACTTTATTTTTAAATAAACTGTATTTTTAAACGAACTGAATATCAGTCATCGTTATCATCATACATTCTTTTTATATGTGTAACGAAATGAAGATATCGACGACAAGTCGAATGATAGAAAAAGTTCAAAAGTAGAGAAAAATTTAATATTTAAGGTAATGTAATAAAAAAATTCGTCATTTTTTGACAAAATGTGATGATCAATAGACTGTGGATCTTTATGAAAAATGAAAATTGTTTGCATTCATTGTAAGCCAGAAACTAGATACCTAGGCACTGTTAAGGAGGTAACCGAAAATTAAATATTCTGACATCTGTGAAGTTCACCTAAAACCACTACTATTGAATATTGAAATAGGCCCTCTTAATCAGTGATCCCAGAAACACGCAAAACTGGGCGGATTTTCTTCTCCTCCTTTTCCCCTTCCACTACCTGAGCACACTCCAACGTCCCCCACTAAGACCGTAGACTGGTCACGTGACGTGCCGCGCAAGGTGTCACATATTACTCTGGTCATCAGAGAGGTGGTAAACTGTATCCCCCTCGATTTAACCGATCTGGCATCACTGCTTTGAATACTTTGTCCCAGCAGTGATTCCAGGACAGTTGAATCGAGGAGAATACAGTTTACCACCTCTCTGATGACCAGAGTAATATGTGACACGTTGCGCGGCACGTCACGTGACCAGTCTACGGTCTTAGTGGGGGACGTTGGAGTGTGCTCTGGTAGTGGAAAGGAATAGTGGAAGGGAAAAGGAGGAGAGGAAAATCAACCCAGTTTTGGGTGGATCTGGCATCACTGCGTCCCAGTCGTATAAACAAAGTTACAGTGAAAGGTCGAGCGTGTATTTAACACTAGGTTTACGGAGCACTAAAATTGATTATTTTACATTGCTTTATAAAAATAATAAAATTGTATTTACTTAGATCTTCAGCGATTTTTATTGTAATATGTACACCAAAAAATAAATCTATTTAATAAGTCCTCACGAATGCCTCCTTACACTCTTAATAATCGTAAATTAAAAATGTTTGAATCCGTCATTTTGACGGGGCCCGTAAATCTAGTGTTAAGTATATTTGTAACCAGGTACAAAGTGACTATACCAATAAAGTGTATATGTCCTGTTAAAATAATTAAAGTTAACAAGTAGAACTCCACCGTTATTTATTACTTTTAACAGGCATTTATCTGTGTCTAGTGGTTTTATTAAGTTGTAAAAAATGAAAAGTTGCTGATATGAAAAGTTCGCAGTCTGATAATTACAATGCTTACTTTAATCAATAAATGTCATTTATGGAAAAATTATGTTTGTTTTAAGTTACTGTTATGAATCAGACATTTCATATGCAACAACCTAATACTAAATCATTAAATTCGCGTTTCACATACGAAACTGTTCCAAGCCCTGAACGATTCGCGAGTATCGATCCCGTTATGATCGAGCCGGGATCCTGCCTGTGCAAGAAGAGATCGTTGAAGTCTCCGGCCTGGTCGCGTTTCGACGCTCGCAAGATCGGCGGCCCGTTATTTGTTGAGGACACAATTATCGGATCCAGCGGCACATGTAATTTGACCGGTATTATGCGTCGGTCGACAACGTGTCGCGATTATGTTCGAGGCTGCGTTATACCTGGTCACCTCCTGGTTGCATCCGGAGGCGCTCGGACCTATCTGCACGCGGTTGTATGTCGAACGATTCTGCACCGGCGATCGCCACGTCCGATCCGATAGCCAATTACGAAGAACATGACGTCCAATGATGTCGCGTGTGCCTACATTGTGAACGTCGGCCGCATTCGACCGCTAGCTAACGATAGCAATTGCAGCGGTTCGGATTTCAATGTGGTTTCCGACACAGTTGCAATAAAGACAAATAATTTGTTACCTCACAGAATAATCTGTTCGACTTCCTCTTTCACTCGCCAGTCATATTCATTACATAATAAATGCATATTTTTATGCGTTGTGTGCAACTTTGTAAAACATAAGGGAACGTCTATATTAATGGTTGTATCGATAGTATTTTTATTATATTTTAGCTGGATGGTATTTTCTAGGGAGAAAAAAATTTTCTGCCGATACAAAAATTTGTTACAAAGCAATCTATGAAACTAGGAATTTTTATAAAAAATGCTTAACAATAATCATCGATCATACTTGGCTAAAATCACTCTTATCGAGAGACCCAGATGCTCGAAGCAACAGTATAAAATAATGGAACGGTACATTGATAATATTATGGTTTATTCGAAAACAACCAGATTGTGAAGTATGTAAGTGTATATTATACAAGATTGTGAAGTAGGTATTTATCACTTTAATACTGTAATAATTTTAAATATTAGTTGAAACCAACTGTTGCTGAAAATTGTAATGTGTTTGACAAGATTGCGAGGTTGCAAAATTAAGAGGGAAAAAAGTGGATTAATTGCTAGATGACTAGACAAAGTCTGGTTAGGAACGCGGGTCACGTAACAACTAAGCCCATTGAACCCGCAATTAGGCGAACACGCGCGCCTAATAACAGATTCTCATCCTGTTCATTGAAATTAGCAACGATCGGACAAATTTTCGCGACTCAACAGCATCTAGTTCGAACAGGATTCTCGAACCATGTGGACGATCCTGATCGAAAATTGCCAGAACTTCCTGACGAGGAGTTAGCGTCTTTCGATAAAACACCGTCGTCGACCCTATAATTTCGGACTTTAATACGCGAACGAATTGTACCTAGGCTCCTATACGGGCGACTTTTGGGTTCACGTGAATTAAAAAGGTACCCCATGCCCCATGTCCGTGGAGACGAGGCAGTATCATTTGTAAAATTGGAGGATGATTAAAGGAAACTGGCTCAATCGCTGGCATCGTATTCCGTGGTAAGGTAATCACACGTTTATGTCTCTACGCTGATTGCGACTAATTAGAAACGAGGTGAAATTCGCTTTGTTATGTCTGTTTACGGTTTCATTAATCACGCTCAGTGATGGTTAATGCGATGATCAAAGAATTTGAACGTTCTAGCATTCCTCGTTACGTCTAACATTCTGCCATTCTAAGAAAAAGATTCCATGGAATAAATGACATCGGTGATATCATTTAATTGTCAACATTGATAGCTTTCTCGTTCGTACTCTGCGATAATGAAGCATACATTTTCTTTTTGTGAGTGTTTGATCCAAGCTGAGAGTTCTATAGTGATTTTAGGGTTGGATTCTATTGGATTGGTAGGAATATGGCGGGTAAAATAAGATCACTTCTTAGTATCTAACATCACTTCAAATTTGAAGCTTAACAATTTATTAATTTAAAAAGATGCATAGATTTCAGTAATACGAATATGTAATAAAATATATAGAGTTCTACATAAAAAATTGAATGTGAACTTCACGAGACTGTCCAAGATCATCTCAAGGTCAAATAATAATCATCAAAATATGTTGTTAATCCTTAACACGTTAAGATATTCGTTCGAAACGTGTCTCTCTCGTTTTAAAATCTTATTAAAATAATTGCTTCTATACATTGAAACCGGACATTCTGTATGTATAAATGAGTGTATACAACGTATTTGTAAACGTGCACTATTATTTTCAATTGTTTACTTTTTGGGCACGCCTGATTAAATTGAATGCGAAGTATTATGCTGACAATCATAACAGTTGATCAAGTTCTTGTCACCCGATCGTTAACTAGTTCGAAGCGTCCCGTACCGACGCAAACTGGAGGAATCATGCTAGCTGATTCGCATTATTTACCGTGATTTAACGTTAACGAACTCGTCTCGGATCGCTTCACTTCGGCAGTTTTCTGCTCCCCAGCCCGTTGCAGCCCGTTAAAATCCTCGGGGAGTAATTTTGTAATTAACCCGTAAGCCCCTGGCGCTCGCAACGGTAGCAACCAACGCCATCAAGTAATCCTGGCTGGGTTAGCGTCGTTAGGGGAACTCGCGAAGATGAGATACGTCTTCAATCTTAATTCGCGGCCCTGCAGCTCCAAATATTTGATATTACAGAAATCTTCGTCCACTTCACGTCTTAATCACGTTGCAAACATCGCGGAGCACAATGCACAGTTAAAATCCTTCAAATACTTCAGCAACAGTTGACATTCATTTGAACTGGTTATATGTATAAGCAAAAATAGGTAAACTATACAGTTTGTTTATGTTTTAATACACTTATCAGACTAATCTACTTCATTATACTTTTGTAGATTTTTTGATAAAATTCAAAATGTGGAAGAAATAATTTCTACTGATTGGAAAACGGACGACTCTTTGTGATAAAAATCAATTTCGAAAACTATCATGCTTTTTTCACAAATCTGTTTCTTTGCACAGGGCGAGTCAGTAAGAACTACTATCTAAAATAACTCACTATCTATTGGTTGTTTTAAGAAACTTTTTAATGAACTTCAGTTTGAACTTAGTTTCCGAGATGTTCGGATAAAACATTAAATAATTGAGATTACGCGTGTACGTCATTCTGCAAGTTTTGGATATGTTAATATATAATTTTATTAAAAATCTAATCGCATCCCTTAGCGACAGATGTAATATCATTCGTTATGAATTTGTCGAAAAGTTACAACCCCACCGATTTGGGGTTGGTTGAAGTTAGGTTCGTGAGGAAGCGGCGAGCCTCACAGACGGCCCGACCAAACATACAACAATCCATCCAAAGTGCAAAACATTGCAAGCGTAGTTGAGCCGCCCTAATGGCCAGCCCTCTCCGCCACTCACCAACCTAGCCCCAACCAACTTTAACTACGTATAATGTATTCCTTCTCTTTCAGATCCTATATATGATCCTGTATATTTTATTTACCGTTCGATGACACCTTGCCACAGAATAAAGTATACTTGTAACCTAAGTTTAACTAAAGTTTTTGTGAAAATCTCGGAAACAAACACTGAACGACGAGCACGTGTATAGTGAAAAATTGTTCAGAATGTTGACCTTGGCAACATTTTTCAAGCTGAGGGTCATTGGAGCTGGGTCCCCTTTTGAAATTTATCCTTTTGTTTTCTGAGATATCAAGATGACCTTAAGTATTTTCGAACGTTTTTTCAAGATTAACTCAACGCCATCATATACAAGGTCGCTGAATTCGTCCTTCCAGCGGCAATAACGTAGTATTAAAAAAAGGTGCATCGACTTTGAAAAAACTCAAGGTCACCTTGATATCAGAAAAAATGATATATCAAAAAATAAAATTGTACTCATTCGATGTGTCCCTTAAAATGGTATTTAATTCATTAAAAAGATTTCTTGTACAACCAATAGCAATGGGTTAATGCTTAACCCCTTGGCCTACAACAAAGAGTGAGGCTCGTGGTAAGAAATTTGGGCCTAAAACAATAAGGACGAGCCTGACTCGTGGTACGTACTTCGTTCGGACCAAAAGTAAACAGCACGAGCTTGGCTCGTGGTACTTTGTTCGGACCAAACGTGGACTACGCGAACCTGGCTCGTGGTACTTCATTCATGCCAAACGTAAACAACACTAGCACGAAGATTATTAATTTTCCACAAGTTTTCTAAAAACATTATTAATTTAAATTAAGTATTAATTTACAAATTGTTACTGATACATTATCCACTTTCAAATTATAAATCATTTTTGTTCACCGATGAATTGATCATAATTACTTCCCAGACATCTTAAAAGTATTAGTTGTGCTCAAACGTGTTTATTATTTCACAATTCCTTTCGTTGCGCCGAAATATACATTTCATAAGACGCATACATTTTGCGTAATTTCGAGCACACGGCTAAACAGCTAAATGGCTCGACGCGTGACCGACCTTCTTGTTTATTATGGCCCGAGCAATCGGGAGTTAGCGGGTAGGTCAAGGTCTTCAATAATTAGACTCAATACCATCGAATGCCAACAGTTGAAAGAATATAAAGAAAAATGAGCGTATTTTATCAATTTTCTCTACTTTTCATTGTTATCATTCACGCAATAAGACTTGTCCCGTTCGAAATGTTTGAGATTTCGCTGCGACAAATCTGGGAGATTCGCATTATTTCACACGTAGTAAAAAGCTCGAGTGTCCAACGCAGTAAAGAGCTGTTGCAAACTCAAGGAGAGTGAGCTGTTCCCTGTGGAACAAGACAAACAGCCGAGGGGACGACGGTTTTCGGGGTGCTGTGTCGCTGGTTGCGAAACAATTTCTTAATTAGACCGCGGTGGCCGTAGTTTATACGTGTGAAATTAAAGGGTTCAGGCCCAGGCCGAGATTGAACTCCCAGCGAGCGTCGAGGCCGGTCTTAAATCAAGCCGCCTGGCTAATTGCCGTCGATATTTCATACGTCAGCGTCAAGCACCGTCCCATCGTTCGAGGAGAGTCCCACAGCACGCGCCGCTCGCGCGAGCAAAAACCCCGCAGGAAACTCTCGCAACGAAAAAAAGAAAAACGAACGGCGATCCTCAGCCCTTTCGAGCCTGTGTCGCCCTTTTTCGATCGTCTTGCGTCCCTTTTTTACGACAGCGCGACCGAAACTTTATCCAAGAGTCTCCTCCCTTCTGGCACAGCCACTGGACGAGTTAATAAAAAGCAACACCATGTGCACGAGGACGTGTAAGTGCAATCAATTAACGCATCGACACCTTGCTTGATGCAGAGCTGTTCCTTAATTGATCCACTTTTGAAAATTTGTTATGCGAATCTGGGTTTCTCTTTCGTTTTAGAAAGTGAGAGATGAGTTCTGTTAAGAGGAGTTGCGTTGAGTGGAATTCTGTGTGAAATCTGAATTTTTGTACGGAGTACGGAGCCATCGTTGTGATCAGTTTGTTGATCGATTTGCGAAGAAATTCTGTTACGTCTATGTAATAACTAGATCGATGATCATTTCGTAAATGTGTATTTACAATGATTGACATAAATATTTTAACACTCTTTAATCCAAGGTGAATTAAACACAAGAATATGCTTAGACTCTTCATTAAAATACAAAAATATTTTACTTCATAAGGAAACAGAATATATGAAATTAAATACAAGCATTTAGTGCTAAATTTATTAATTGAAACGTTTGGAGCCATTTTAATTTTTATGAAAGTTATCCAGGATTGAATAAATTGATGTGGTGTTGTAAGTATTTAAAAAAAGGGAATAACTTGTTTGAAATTAGAACAATCAAATTTTTCTGAGAGATTAGAAGAATTAATTTACTAAATTACGCGTGAAAGAACTTTTGGAATGAATCGTAAGTAATAAATGTAAAGATTCCTAAATTTATGTCTATATAATCCAATTAACAAGTGCCCAAATATTAACAGGAGTTATTTTATTGTATAAGAATATTTTCTGCCTAAAATGTGTTTCAATTGTCCAAACCGAAAAGAAAGTGACCAAGTGCGTAAAATTGCATCTCTCTTAGAAGACAATTTCCATATTTTTCCTGTTTTGCATTTGGCTCATTCATTTTTATCAAAACTACATAAAATTCGTAGTCTAGTCAGGAATTGAAAAAATCCATAATTTATGTCTACATCATCTACTTAAGAAGTTCCCAAATACTAATGGGAATGAATGTACATGGTTCTTTCCTGGCTAAAATGTAACTTTATTGTCCAAACCGAAAAGAAAGTGACCCAGTGCGTAAAATTGCATCTTTCTCGGAGAACAACTTCCATTTTTTACTGTTTTCCATTTGGTTCACTCATTTTGATCAAAACTATATGTAATTCGTAGTCTAGTAACGAATATCAAGAATTCATAAGTTATTTCTACGTCATCTACTTAAGAAGTGCCTAAAATTAATGAGAATTATTCTGTATGTATATTCTTTTCTGCCCAAAATGTGTTTTTATTGTGCCAAACAAAAAAAATATGGTTGATTGCGTAAAATAGCATCTTTCTCGGAGAACAACTTTCATATTTTTACTGTTTTGTATTTGATTCACACATTTTTATTAAAACTATATATAATTCGTAATCTAATAACGAATTTCAAGAATCCATAATTTATTTCTACGTCATCTACTTAAGAAGTTCCCAAATATTAGTGGGAATGACCGCGCATATGGTTCTTTTCTGGCCAAAATGTTGCTCTATTGTTCAAACCGAAAAGAAAATGGCCAATTGCGTGAAATTGCATCTTTCTCGGAGGGCAATCGCGTGACACTTGGAATACAATCGAAAATAGTCTGAATGCAGTTTGCCGGACCGGTACAGAGAAATCTGAGAAACCACGAAAAGAGGTGTTACACTTCAATATATCGATGTATGATGGGCCCCGTCTCGGTGACCGTTGCAAGAACACCATTTACGTCGCTGCACCGATTAAATTCTCAGACGAGTTCTTGCCCGAATTCCCGAAATAATGCCAGCCTCTGAAAATCAAGGGATACACGGGGCGCCTTCGTTTACGTCAGGCTCCGCTTTAAACAATTTCCCCCTAATTGTGGCATAACCGGGATTCTCGATCGACACGCCAATCTTGCTGCTCACGATCACCTTCGTGACGAAATTAGTATGAATATGTGGCGATATTTACCGCAATCTCATTCATTATGGACTATTTACAAACGTGAATTCGAAGTATTATATTTTGTACAAATGTTTCGTGATTAAACAAATTTTACTTTTTGTGGTTTATTTTATGTGATGAAATGACCGTAAGGGTAATATTTTTATTTCGGCAACTAGAAGATTCTTAAAACAAAAAAAATTATAGTCAGAAGCCCGTGTAAAAATGATTAAATGTAAAAATACGTCGTTGCATAAGAAATAAATAAAAAGTAAATGAAAAATGTTGCACAAGAAAGTCATGCCATGCTACAGGCTGTTTTTCGGTATGACGATAAAAGGATTTGTAAGAAAGAAAATACTGATAAATTCGATAGATGATTGTTTAAATAAATTCATCTAATCAATCAGAAATATGTCATTACAAAGCCTTGCTTACTAATTCAGTGTCCACATTCATTGATCAAGTGACTGCTATAGAAATATAAAAATAAGAAAATAATATCTTCTTATAACTAAAAGGGATGCAGGTGTATTCAATTGCAAGAGTGATCGTCTAACAAAGTCGAGGTCAAAAAAGAATAAAATCTAAATGAATGTAATATTGAATCATCCATTGGTGAGCAAACACGCGACCATAATGTCATCGGATTGTTTATGCGGCCATTCGTCAACGTCCGCTCCCATTAGGCCCGACCCGTCTAATCGAGAAGATGGCCGTCGATGATGCCCACAATTACGCCGGCCCATTAATTACTCGAATCTTTAATTTCTGCCTAATCCTGCCGGGCGCATGAACTTAGCATCTGAATTATGGGCCTATAATCCAAGATCTTATCTGCTCGAAAAGGAGGAAGGAGCTTGCTGCTATCAGGTTCGAAAACAGGTGGCTAAACTGTCCCAGGTTAACTGGGCCCCCGGAGAATCGTATTGTAATAAACCCCGGGGTTTTAAACAATTTTTAGACGCATGCTAATGAATCCTCGTTTACCCGTCCGTTAATTGTTATGACCGGCCCCCGATAGGATCTCGAAACGCGGCGTAATTGAATTACATTTTTTTATGAATATACCGGCTGATCCACGTGCCCTTGACTTTCGAGCATTTTACAAGCTCTCAGGATTATTCCCTATATCGGGATTCCTTTTTCTCGATTTTTCAAACGGACGTTTCGATTACAGGCTAAAGACTCGGACGAAGACTCGACACTCTTTTGTGGCAAAAAGACGATGTGAATTTTAATTTTTGGTTGATGGTGCACGTACTGGGAATGGGTACAGTGAATTTAGAAATTGAATAGAAGGCTGTTTTATTCTGTTGAGGCCTCTGACAGACATTGAATAAAATAAAATTTGCGTAACGACGATATAACAGGGAATAACAATAACTATAACGTGTCACAGCCCACATTCGTAACAATATGCATATTTTTGTTCTGTGGAAATTTCTTTTTTTTTTAAGTTGCATCAACCTCACAAGGGATATTAATTAGCAACTACAAGCTTACAATTAGGTGGTCACTTATAATTTAGATTTGGTTGAATAGTTTTGTGTGCTTTAAGAATTTTATTAGTTTTTCGCAAAATTCCTCTGATTCGGTGGCATCTTTGATGTTTCCTGGAATTTTGTATCTTCTTCTTTCGTGATGATAGAGGTGGCATGCTGTAGCTATGTGTCCCATTGTGTTTATTGCGTAGCATCGATTGCATTTAGGTTTGTCCTCGTTTTTAATTAAATAAGAGTGGGTGAAGTTTGTGTGTCCCAGTCTCACTCTGTTGATTATTACTTGTTCTTTCCCGTTGAAAGCGTTAGCGGGGTTGAATTCATATGTTTGTTATTCTTACATTGAATTCTGTATATTCTTGAAATAAATTTCTTATTAGATTTTTTATATTATAAAAAAATAAATCCAAGGTTTGCGGATGATTTTTGGCGAGTATTTCTGCCGTGATTCGTGCGGCTCCGGTAGCCGTCCGGACAGGTTGGTGTTCGTTGTTCACGCGAGGATCTTGCGCCCGATCAACGCGACGGATCGATCGTCGAAATTACGAATTCAGGAATCGCGCGCGCGTCGTGCCGTTGAACGTTTAATCTGGCAAATTGCACGGGGCCAGCGGGCGTCTGGAATCCAGGGAATCAATCGGGTGGCTGCCTTGTAATCGAGTCGCGCATTAATGCATTCTGTAACCCAGTTACAACGCGGACCCGTTGCCGATCTCGGCCAGAGATATGTAACGGCCGATGGATCGATAGACCAGGACGCCTCGGCTGCTCTGACGTGTCGCGTGGCCGCCACACGACACAACGTGCACGGAGATAACACGCCCTGGAAGATTGAACGAGGACAAACGTGAACAAGAAGAACAAGGAGACACCAAAGGAGAGGGCTGTCCGGCGATTGCCGTTCGTGATCGCGATCGAGCGATCCGCACTGTCCCTCGAGATACGAGCTGTCCCGACGAACCTGTATTGCTACCGTCTTTTTCGCTCGAAAATTGAAATCAACAATCGGTCGACTCTTTCCAGTCCTGGATTGCCAACAGTAATTGGCAACGACACACCTTCTGTGCAAAATATTAACACTAAACCTACCACAGTCGGTCAAAGGACCGGTTTCAGATTTTCGATTTTCCAATTATTGAAGTTATAAAGACGACCTCATGGGAGTTGATTCAATAAATTTCCTTACTAAATCATATGTTATAATCAAAATCACACAAAGTCTAAATAAATTCAATCTTGTTATTTTTTATAAAACAATACATACTAGCCAATTTTAATGCTCGGTAGGTGCAGTGTTAAAACAATTCGACAGAGAAAAGGTATATATATATATATATATATATATATATATATATATATATACTGCGGATTTTATGCATTTATGACAAAAATGAGTAGTTGAAATACATAATATACTCATTGCTACCGTCTTTTTCGCTCGAAAATTGAAATCACCCATCGGTCGACACTTTCCAGTCCTGGATTGCCAACAGTAATTGTTTTGTTGGTTACCTACCTTGTTAAAATGCTTTATTAAATGCGTCACACCTCCTCTGCAAAATATGAACATTAAACCTACCACAGCTGGTCGAAGGACCGATTTCAGATTTTTGATTCTCAAATTACTGAAGTTATAAAGACGACTTCATGGGAGTTGATTCAATAAATTTCCTTACTAAATCATATGTTATAATCAAAATCACACGAAGTTTAAATAAATTCAATCTTGTTATTTTTTATAAAACAATACATACTAGCCAATTTTAATGCTCGGTAGGTTTAGTGTTAAAACAATTCGACAGAGAAAAGGTATAAATATACTGCGGATTTTATGCATTTATGACAAAAATGAGTAGTTGAAATACATAATATACGCATTACTACCGTCTTTTTCGCTCGAAAATTGAAATCAACAATCGGTCGACTTTTTCCAGTCCTGGATTGCCAACAGTGATTGTTTTGTTGGTTACCTCCCTTGTTAAAATGCTTTATTAAATGCGACACGCCTCCTCTGCAAAATATTAAAACAATTCAACAGAAGAAAGTCTATCGGTACATTATTTTGGATATATTAAAATTAATAAGAAAAGAAAGACACGTTTATATGCTTCCTATTTGTAGTTATTGATTCCAAAGATTTTTATTTCGCACAAAGATCCGTAGTCTACTCACAAAGTCTCTAAATATTATGCTGTGTGCTACGACTTTAAACAGCAGGGTATATAAAATTGTTAGCTAGATAAATGTTCTATTATCCGATCACTCATTTCTCACCGACCAGTTGGGATAATCGAGGTTCCATTACATCGCAAATTAAACATGCAGATACGCTTCAAATGATGCCGTGTTCGGTCTCATTTCAATCAGAAAAATGTGACGAATAATCTCGCTAAAAGTTTCATAAAAAAAACTAATTAGAAACGAAAATGTTTTTAACACGTCGTTATCCTTTCCCACGTTCAAAGCCAGCGACATGAGATCAAAGAACACTGTCCAGACATAAGTGACATCATGGAACTGAAATGTTCGCAGTTCGCATTTCGCATGCATATATCAGGAGATTACTGTACCATTTCAATTACACCACTTCCTCTCTGTGAACCACGGCTCCGCATGCAAACGGCGGCTATTAGAAACACATCAGAGGACAAGACGGCAAAATGGAGGGAAGATCGATTCGATCCACGCGACCATAATTTAAGAATACCGATATTCCCGTGTACCGGCGACACTATTACCGCCGCGGGAACTCGTGGTGTACGTAAATCACGTTGGTCGGTGGATCGATAATAAATCAATTCGTGGGACGATTTCGCATTAATCAGCCAGGGGGAAGCGTGCCCGGCGCGGTTAGGGGATGCCCGACCATACGTGCCGCCGCTGGTTTCTGCGATACATACTTCGCTCGCGAATTCCGCGCACGCGCCCGCCGCCGCACGCCTCGTATCAATTATTTCGCCGGGTTTTAAAAAGCGGCGAAACAATAATTTCTGTGCTCGTAGATCGATAACGGGGATCCGAGGGATAACGCCGTTGGCTGCAAACCGGTAGGACTTAGCCGACACTGCGGCCTCGCGCGATCATCATTCTTGTATCGTGACACGTACACGATAATGCCCGTCCGTAAATCGCAATCAAACGATACTTAGTCTCCTCGGAGATATAATACCGGGCAGGCCACTCGGCTGATCATAGGCTAACGTACATTTAGGCAGATGCGACAGAAATTGAACGTCTCCGGCGCACCGCTCGGACCCCTTGGCCCTTTCTACCTGTGTAACCCCCTGTCCCTCGTCCCTAGATCCATTTATCTCTCCTTTCCCCCGATCACCGTACTACCTCCCCAACTGTGCGTGCTAGCTGAACAAAATTCCCGAAATTTCAGTTGCAAAATTAAACATGGCACTTCCTCCTAGACCAAGGTTGCTGAATTTAAAGCCTGCGCATAGAGATCAACGTCGATCTTATTGAACCTAACGGTTTAGCTACCGGAAACCTATTAACGGTGCGTGCTAGGTGTGCAAAATTCCCGAAATTTCAATTCCAAAATTTATTATGGTACTTTCTCCTAAACCAAGGTTGCTGAATTTAATGGCTGCGCATTGAGATCAACGTTGATCTTCTTATTGGACTTAACACTGTAGCTACCGGAAACCTGCTAGGTGCACAAAATTCCCAAAATTTCAATTGCAAAATTTATTATCGTACGTTTTCTTAAACCAAGGTTGCTGAATTTTTAAGGCTGTGCATTGAGATCAACGTTGATCTTCTTATTGGACTTGACACTTTAGCTACCGGAAACCTACTAACCCTTACCACTCGAGTGTCTCCTCCAAGGTACCATCCACTATACACTCAACTCTTTTTTTACACAAAAAGTATTAGAATATATTTCTGACTTTCGAATAATTGACGATATTTAACGTGTTGTAATTTCATAAAAAAACAATCGTACAGCAATAAGTTTGGACTGATTTGAAAGCGCGAAGATTCTACTTCAGCTCATCATTATTCATTTTCATCTAGAATATTTTTACATGAGGTAGCAGATGAGAAACTGAAGACCCATTTTTCCTGAAAAATGCAATACATCGAAACCTCTGTGAAAACATTAAAAAGTTTTTTTCCTGAATGAATCTTGAATCAGATTTGAAGATTCAAGTCTGTCCATTCCAACAACACCTTAAAAATTGAAGTACGATTTTTTTTCACTGTTTTATGGAACAAAAACGAGGATCAAGTTCGGTGATGTGAAGCCCTCATGGTATACCTTATGTCACTGTGAAGTTAGCTGTATGTACACTGTACACCAGGGATGGGCACGGTAGGGGCCCCTCAAACGCCTGCTTCTCCCACCAACCTCTCTTTCATGCGCGAGGCCTGCGCACTGTTCGCGACGGGCGAAGCACTTCCTTCCTTTATGGTAACGGCGGATGTTGGTGGGGGACAGTGGCCGCTATGGTGGGGACGCTTTTGTCTCAATTGAGACAAAAATGCCCATCCCTGCTGTACGCCTTTCATCTGTACCTTAATAAAACAATTCAAAAAATTGTACATCAGGTTTTTCTTTATCATTGTAAAGGAGAGACATCAATCTTCAAATCTACGGAAGATTCATTCATGAACAAATTTTTGCAATGTTTCATGTTTTCCACCTGTCGTGTCATGCAAACTTATTTTACACAAAAATGAATGATGGTTAGTAAAAGTAGAAATTTGAAGCTTTAATATGAGATTATTATTGTACTATTTGTTTTAACGAAATCATCACTATTTAAACATTGACTAGAAGTGTTTAAGAATTGACTTTTAGTGTTGAAATACTTTTTGGTTCCACCGTATATATACATAAGTATCTTTTTTTAGACCGTGTTATTTCAATGTTGTATTAAAAAAGAGTTGAAGAGCGAAATACCTTTGTGTTTAATAAATTTCTAAATGTTCAGATGTACGGCTGAATGCAATCGCTTTCATATGGACAAAGTGAAAAAGGTAATGATACGTACGTAATATAAATATTCTGGATGTGATGAAACGTCAACATTTTTTAGTCAATATGGCTTGTAGAATACATAAAATTGGTCGTTTCGATTGAACGGTTGTTTTATTAATTCACACAAATGGCTCTAATAATTCGACCATCCTCTGTACCTTTTTGCGGTTGAACGAATAAATTGAAGTTCATTTAATTTTTCGCTGTGCTAAACCTCTTGAAGAGTACGTAAACGTACTAACAATAAAGATTTTGTTCGTAACATCGTAATGAAGACGTTCGCAATGCAAAGCATGCAATGACAATCTGATTACGATCCAGAAGGGGTGTCTCTAAAATACCGGTACTTGGCGCTTGGCTTTTAATACAGGGCACATTATGAGCAGCTGGAGTATCGCAGGTTTTAATCATGCAGTATCGTGTAACGTATATCATCGCCCGGAGAATAACTATTACTTCGCTAATATTCTGACCATCGGGCCAGTTAATGTTGAAATACGACCTCCAGTACACCAGACATCTTCATACGGGAAGTGTCGACATCTCTTCTCCTTCAAGTACTATGCCGCTTAAATGTTTTAATTTAATGAACTTTTTAACGCCGCACAAGATAACCAGATCGTTAATTAGCGGCGAATACGATGCTTTGATGACGAAAGTGAGATAGGTTTTCGAGTATAATAATTCATTATATGCTTACATAGACATGAATATTCTGCTGTGTGCTTCGGGAAAAAATACTCACTTTTATTGTTTTATTATTAACATTTCTGTCACTACAAATTTTGTTTCTTGCATTACAACCCTAATTGCTCAATAAGATTTATTATTTACCCATTTACTCATTTAATTTATTAGGTTTTCATGTTTTTTGATAAAAGGCTTTTAAAAATGAACAGGATAAAAAATGTCTTGAGATTACGGATTTTGAAAGTTCTTTTAATTTATTTATCCAGTGACATGAATGAAAATATTTCTTTAAAAATGTATATAACTACTTGTACGTTGTAGGAAAAATAAATTTTTGAAATCATTGGCACAATAGAAGATGAAAGATTGATCAAGCAATCAATAATTATTGCCAAACTCAGTGGCCCACTTTGGTTGCTAATATTTTCGTCACCTTTCTGTTCTACACAGAAAATTCGGCAAAAGTGCAAACGACAGGAAATTCTTCACGAAATCGCAAGCTTCTTAATTATAATATTATTAGCATCTCCAGTGTATTTTGCTCGATATCGAAATGTTAATGCAAGACTTTAGAAAAACGAAATTCACGCTCAGAGGCAGCCATAAGTACCAGCTATCATGGAAATTGGAGTGCAATTTCAAGGCACCGAAATGCGAGAGCGGGCCACGATGACTGCACTCATGCCTGTGATTACCAATGAGGCCACCTTTTCTTCCACTTTACTTAGTTGCAATGAAACCGGCGTGTTTCGCATTTTGTTGTAACGCCCGCCGCTTACACGCGAGGACCGACTGCATCGGAATGCAAGAATCTTTTCAGGCCTTCGAAGTAGAAACTCATTATCATCTTATTATTTATTATTTTAAAGAGAGAACAAAACTCATACATGATCGCATTAGCAATGGATATTTACTGCACAACAATTTTTTCTTCGTAATACATACTAATCGGTAAATCAGTACATATGTAATATTGCACGAGTATGTTTGGTACATCTCGTATATCTTAAGACGATTTTAAACATTTAAAGCTGACAAAATATACGTTGATATAAAATAAAAACCAACTTGGTTTGTATATTGGCCCATACTATAGCAAGAAGAAATAAATGAACCTCATATAAACTCATTTCTGTGCAATTCTCCATTAACCTTTAGGTCAGCAGTGTCCAGCGTACGGGCTCCTCACGCGACTGCTTCCCCTTCCTACTCAGTTTGCGCAGGCGCAGTGTGTTTTCTCCCCGCCTACCAAGGAACCGAGTAACCGACCCGCGTGTCATAAAACAATCGACGATCATCTTTTTAACCCGGGAAGCGAGCATATTGGTAATCGGTTCGCAGCGTCACGGCGCTATGGAAACGGCGAACGGTGGTGGGGACGGCGTTCAGCTCCCGGAGCCGAGTTTGGACATCGCTGCTTTAGGTGGTTCTTCAAAATGTACTTTAAAAATGCAAAGACTCAATTAAATTATTATTTAATACCATATTGATATTTAATATTCATCTCTATCGAAATGGTAAATGGAAACGTAGTGAGATGGTAACATTTTTGCTACTGAAAATAATTGCTAGCAAAAATTTTCAATATATGTTTAATTGATCTATAAAACGTATTTTTTAAATTCTCAATATAGTCCCATATGAAAGAGACGTAAAATACAGCTATTAGTATTTTCTCTGCAATTCCGACCTAATGCAATTTTTTCGACATTTTTTTCACGTCGTCGTGTAGTAAACTAATTGTTCTAACTTCTAAAAAAAAAAATAAAACTCGTAGAGTCCGATATTAAAGAAATTATCGTGTTTTTAAAAGTATCCGAATCTTTATCAGAGTCACTGCATTTAGTAGGTCCTGTTCGAAATCTTCATCATGCGTCTGACTCGATGTTACAGTGCAAAGGGTTAATTCCGGCGAATCATTCGAATGGCCGGGAAGATTGTTGATCCCCCCTCGAGCCACGGTCCTTGAAGAAAGCGAACGGGCTGAATCGTGACAGAGCTCCGACAGCCCCGGTATTGCAACACCCGACCTAATCGTTCGATCTTTATTTACCGGGAATCGGCGCGGCGTTACCACCAGCGTAATTTTCTCCTCGGAGGTTGGGGCATTCTCGTTCCCATCGCTACGCGCTTCAAAGACGGACTATTCGGGGCTACCGGGACACACTCGGCCGAGGTGGCTAATAAGCGTTCGTGATTTCGCGTGCTTAGATTTTTTAAGAGCAGGTGATCGAACGAGTCGGCAACTGTCCCCTCGGAGGCAGAGATCGGGGCTCTGCCTCCTCCATTTTTCTGTCCCTGTTCACCTTTCTTCTTCTTCTTCTTCTTCTTCTCTCTCTCTTTCTCTCTCTCTCTCTTTCGCTCTCTTTCTCTCTCTCCCTGTCTGTCTTTCAATCACGCGGTAAAAAAGCCAATCTCACAGTGTCCTGGAGCCGGGATTGCATTCGATTCGATTTTGGGGCAGCGAAGCTGAGGGCAAGTAGGCGGCGCCACGAAATTTCGCATTGACTCTCTATGAGCCCCGGTATACCCGATGGCATTCATAAATCGTCGGGACAAAGGGATGGGGGTTGATCGGGCTCCGGTGCATCGTTGATGCATGTCGATGCAACGAACACGTGCCCTCTTTTCCTTGCGCGACCCGATCTTGATAGCGAGATGGAGCTAGAATTAGGGTGTCTCCTCTGATACCTGCCTCTCGATAGGACCCCGCTTCGCGATTAGAGTGCACCGGTATCACTATTATACAGGGTGATCCACCTGAACATACCCACTCAAGTATCTTCTTCAATTGCGACGACTAGGTTGCCGAATTTTATGCAGAATTTTTTTAAGATTTTCTACGTCAATTGTAAGAAATAGAAGTTGAATGAAAATATACTCTTCCTTTTCATAGTTTCCATAAGTCGAAAATAGTGTGCCAATATTTGTAACTTCTTCCAATATCTTCACAGTTTCGTATTTCACCCATTCTTATCATAAATTGTATAAAATCTGCAGTCTAGTGGCGACATATAGATTATTTTTTACACAATTTGTGTCATGAGCAGACTGCGGATCTTTACGCGAAATAAAATTTTTGTTCATTTATAGTAATGGATATATACTATATATACAGGAACTAAGTAAACATTTATTTCTCTCATTAATAATTGTAATATGGTAACAATACCTCATTAACAAAATTTCACTGTTCTAAATATTACACCTACCCATTTTTGTCATAAATGCATAAAATTGGCAGTCTAGTCATAAGATAAACACAATGCACAGACCGTCAATGTTTTTTGGCATATTCGGTAACATGATCGAATTATTAGAGCCACACTATGAAAAATTCAGTTTTTAACCGTGTGATGAATATTGTTGTCTACGACGGTGGTAAATGTGAATTTGTAATTTTTAAACATCAATAATTCATATGAGAATGATAAGGATTCATTTTGTGGGTGTTCAAATTTTAGTGTTTGGCTCAAATTATTACAGTCACAGTATGAAAACCATATTTTTCAACCATGTTATGAATAATGTTACCTACTATGCTGCTGAATGTGCGTTTACAAATTTTAGACATGAATGATGAGAATTTGGTATAGCTAAAGTTTCACTTATAAGTTGATTGTTTTAACATAAAATCGCCAGGTAATGCAAGTGGTTTTTATATTTTGAACACCAATTATAAGCGTCTTCTGTGTATCACACAAATTGCTTAGAAAATCAATTTTATACTGTCATAGTTGAGGGTGATATTTAGGTGGATAGCTTTATATGAACCACCGTGTATGTAGCTGCGCTTCATAACTGTAGCGACCAGCTATTAGAACGTCCTATAATTTCGTAGAGATTTTTGGACCGATACTTGCACTTGTCGGATAGATAGATCCTCTGATAACACTCTAAGTCATGTTTTGTCGATAATGATCCGAATATATCTTCAATAATAATTTGCATATCAAATATGTTTAGAAATTATACTGTATCGTTACGATTAGTAGACGACTCTGGTCAGTCAATTTTCGATTTCTTGTTTCCTCCGATTTTATGTGATATTAATCAATATGTTCAGGTCAATATAATATCTACTCTTAGAATTTTTATGTGATAACGAACATCGTTGATTGTTCGAAATGTTTTTGAGAAATTTTCGAATCCTTTTTATCTATCTTTTAGTCAAATCTAGAATTTATTGACAAGCCATATCGGATCCTAATGTTATGTTTTACACCAAAAAGATATTATTTTAATCATTTTTAAGATTTTTCCTTTACAAAATTATTACTTTTTTTATTCGAGATTAATATTCGAAACATTTCTGCAGAAATTCATTGCCAACTAATTAACATTTTACAAGATTGCTGAATGTTACATTTTCCAATCCTCATATAACTAAAAATTGGTCTGAGCTTAGACTACATGGCTGAAGTGAAACTTTTATCTGTAATTTTTTTTCGAATTTTTATTAACACTTTATGACATTTAATTTTCTATGATTCTATTATTGAAACAATTGGCTTGTGATAGCTAAAATATGATATAAATATTCTTGATTCAATTTTGTTAACCGTCTTGCAAATACTGCTTCGAGAGTTGTTCCTGATTTTGTTGTCGCTTCATTAGGATTATTTACCATTTCCAATCTTAACTTACTTCTAAAAAATTCTATTTATAATTTTGATTGTTCCGATGCAAAGTTCACGTTGAAATCTCCACTTAGCATCATCGGAATTTTATCATAATCTTTATTAAGCAATGCCGAACCCTCAACCGTATATGCTAATAAAATAGAATTTCGTTTCATCGTTCCATCGCCAGATCGGTTTTACTCCTACCGCGTCGAGGTTTTACGTTTACCGCGTCGAGGTTTTACTAAATTGTTTCATCGTATCATTGTTTCATTGTTTCATTGTTTCATCGTTTCATCGCCAGATCAGTTTTACTCCTACCGCGTCGTGGTTTTACTGTATCGTTTCATCCTTTCATCGTTTCATCGCCAGATCGGTTTTACTCCTACCGCGTCGAGGTTTTACGCCTACCGCGATGAGGTTTTGCGCCTAACGCGCCTAAAGAAGTTTCACTTCAAAAAATATCTGTCACCAAAATCGATTAGTTTCATAATCAAAAGATATTTAAAACATTCTATATCACAAATAAAACAGCGACAGAAAAAACCTTAACACCCTCATTGAAATCTACCAAAATCGCAACTAAGCTATAATCTTTTCAAAAAATCGTTCGTGCAACACGTAAAATAATAAGTTAACTGCCCGCTGTCTTCGAGTATCAGGATGCTGAGTTGTGCAAAAACCGGGAAAGAGAAAAGAAGAAATCGCGGCGTAAGGGACGGGGCCACATTTCTTCGGTG